>CM073127.1:48523164-49103164 GCA_037039145.1 Fundulus diaphanus | reverse complement strand
CCCCCCTCCCAACCACCATATTATAAAGACCGCGGGGCGCCAGGCTTTTATTCCCCCCAAGACTCGGAGCAAAAGCAGTCCGGCTGTGAGCTACAGTGCGCATGCGCTTGCGACCGACAGACACACACACACACACACAGCGGAGGAGAGATCGCTGAAGTGACTTAAGTTATATATTTGCCCCCTAGTAAATAGGGCAGGTGGTAATTATTCTATAAATATTAAAATATAAAAGCTTTCAGCACATGCTGGGGCGGAGGGATATCACATCACATGTGGTATCCCTGCAAATTCTAATGTAAAAATTTAAAATTTAAAAATAACTTACCGAAAATCCTTGCTCTCATGTCATGTTCAAAACATTCTTCTTCGAAATGGTCACTGCATATGACATGTTTTCTCTCTGGCAAGCTCTCTTCAAGATGGCAATCCAGCTACGAGCCCGGTTAGCTCATGGAAAGTTGAAATAGCAATGTTTTTTCCAATTTTACCAGTTGTGTTGGAACATCCAATGGCCATGTACGTGGGCATTGTTGCTTCAGCAATAGCTCCTGCGAATGTCAATGGTGCAGTCCTCTGGAAATCCGAAAAAATTGTTGATGATCAGCTGTGTAAAACGTCTCCAACTCGGCTGGTCAGATCGACTCGGGTCCCGATGACGTCATCATAAGGCAAATCCATCCAAAACAAACTGCCCGCGGTCCCCATTTGTTACAAATCAAATTTATTTTGTTAATTTACGGTTATTTTCCAGTAACTTAATCAAGACATGAAAACTTTTAACATATTTTTGGAATGCTTCTGTGGTAGTCTGACAATTTAATCGGTAATGTTGCCGGATCAAAGTTACATCTTAAGAGAAATTCCTTCCTCTAATTTTTTTTTTAAAGTTGTGAAGGGAAAATAAACCATAAATTCTTTTAATTTTTAATAAAAGTCTGCAGCCATTTTAATTTAATCACGGCATTAATCACTTTAAAATCAATAACGTTTGTTCCTCCTTTTTCTACTGATATTACTATGTTGTTCTGATCACATGTTTTTTATTATTCCAGAAGAGATTGTGATGAATTTGATTATGTTTTATTGTAGTATTTGGTATATTTAAGATATATGCTGGATATATGCCAAAGGGAAATGAAATACTGGGTGACAATGTAATTCTCTGAAATTGGCACAGCTTGGAGTCGAACCTACAATCTTCTGCTTTGCAGCCCGACACCTAACCCACTCCCCCATAACACCAGTGCCGTGCTCAGCCGCGCATTTTTGAAAGGTCAACTGTGCTGAAGAAGTGGTTTTTGGTGAATTTTGTTCCAACCGTAAGCCGAAACGGCGTCAAGTACAAAAAGCCCTGATCGCGGCGTCGAGACCAACGTTTCGATATATGGTATGTGGGGGTAGACCCTACGGTTCGGGCTGTATTAACGGTACTATAATAATAATAAAGAAACCCTTATTAGGTGCATAGCATAAGGCCTCCGCCATGCATTTTCAATGCATAGGCGGGCGCCTAACTAGAAACGTTCAACTTCTGAAGAAGTTGAAGAAGGCGCCCGCCTGGTGGTGCGTATAACTGAAGTAATTTAATTGTTACTTGTAAAAAAAAAAAAAAAAAAAAAAAAAAGGAAAATTTGGGCCCCCCCCCCATTGCACCGGTGGGCCCTTAGTTCGCCTATGGCTTTGACTGGCCCTGGCTGGCTGTCTGCAGCACGGAAAACTCCCAACAGCTGCAGTTTACTCGCTCAATTTGGGGAGGGTTTGGGGTTGTTGCCGGTCTGAGGTGATTTGCGAAAAATCTATAAGTCCTACACCAAAGAGGGTTACATTTCCTGAATCGAGACAAAAAGATCTACGTTTTGATGTATAATTTGTGTATGTAGAGTGAAAATTCAGCGAGTAGGCTGAGGTTGTTTGTTGTTTTTTGGATAATTTTCACTTTAGGGTTGTTGCGAATCTGAGGTGATTTGCGAAAAATGTATAAGTCCTACACCAATGAGGGTTACATTTCCTGAATCGAGACAAAAAGATCTACGTTTTGATGTATAATTTGTGTATGTAGAGTGAAAATTCAGCGAGTAGGCTGAGGTTGTTTGTTGTTTTTTGGATAATTTTCACTTTAGGGTTGTTGCCAATCTGAGGTGATTTGCGAAAAATGTATAAGTCCTACACCAATGAGGGTTACATTTCCTGAATCGAGACAAAAAGACCTACGTTTTGATGTATAATTTGTGTACGTAGAGTGAAAATTGAGCGAGTAGGCTGAAGTTGTTCAGTGTTTTTTATATAATTTTTACTTTGAGGTTGTTGCCGGTCTGAGGTGATTTGTGAAAAATCTGTAAGACCTACACCATTGAGAGTTACATTTCCTGAATCCAGATAGAAATACCTACGTTTTGTTGTATGATTTGTGCACATAGAGTGAAAATTGAGCGAGTAGGCTAAAGTTATGTGTTCTTTGCATAATTTTGTCACCATGGTAACTGGAAATCGCGTGATGAGGAAACGATAAAAGATATCCACATTCCGTTTTCACTTCTGAATAGTTCAAAGATATATCTACAAACTGGAAGTTAAACGTTGTTCGTAGGTGAAAGCATGACGACACAGTAGAGCATTGAAAATGGCCCTTTTTCGGTGGTTTTTTGCAAATTCTGTTCCAACCATAAATTGACCAATCTGTATAATCTGACCCAATCTGTATAATATGATTGAACTTGATTTTGTAAAGTGCCTTGAGATGACATGTTTCATGATTTGGCGCTATATAAATAAAATTGAATTGAATTGCCGTCAAGTACAAAAAGCCCGCATCGCGTTGTCAAGGCAAACGTTCAAAAAAAAAAAAAAAAAAAAAAAGGAAAATTTGGGGCCCCCCCTATTGCACCGGTGGGCCCAAGCGGCCCACCGGTGCAACTTTTGATCAGCTGAAAAAATCATGTTTGAGTATAAATGCAGTTTTCAGACAATTCCCTGCTCAAATGTTCTTGTCTCTTGCACTGATTTGTCCTTTTAACATTGTGAAGCTCTACTTAGAACCTTCTTAAGATCCAATAGTGCAAAATGCAAATTCTTGCAATTTTTTGACTGGTCTTAAGATTTTGATCAGGAGTGTATGTATTTTTTTTAGATACAGTCAATAAATAATGTGAACTTGTATCATAATATAATAACCTCTAAGTAAACATGTTGTGAACGAGGATGCTTGTGGACTGGCTTTTTTATTTATTTTTTTTACAAATTCTTTGCTGCCATGTCCTTTCAATCTGTTCTGAAATCGGAAATGCTGAGTATGACAAAGGGAGGAAGAACTACTCAGAGTAGCAGCTTTCTACTAAGGGTAGATCAGCCATTTCTTTCTGAAACGGCGCTCAGAACAAAGACGCACAGCGCAACCCGCCCAACCCGCCCAACCATAAAGGCGTCTGCCCAACCCATCCATCAGTGGTGCGCTCCGATCAGCACATGGCGCTCACAGAGCGAGACTGTGGTACACCATCACACCAGAGTTGCAAAATGGTTAAAAATTAACCATTATTAACCGTTATTTTGTTTACAGTTCAGCTTGGATTTTATTTACTGCGCAGCATAGCTTTGCTGTGCGCGCTGCTGTGCGCGAATGCACACGCGTGCAGCTTAGAGGGAACAGAAACAGTTTGGCGCGTCAGTCAGTTCAAAACAGTTCCTGTATCGGTCACGTGACTTTCCCGTGTCGATACGCGCATCGACACGGGTTTTGCTCTATGAGCTCGACACATGCGCCGACGCATCGGTGTTGCCGGACCCATCACTACAATCATCTCTGACCGGTTTCACCTGCTTCCTCCTCCATATAAACTGTCGAGACCAGACATCAGTGCCAGGTCGTCTTGTTGAGTGTAGGTGAGTTCTCCTCTTGCAAGTTCTGTTATGTTTTGCTTTTTAGATTTTGAACCACCTTGTCTCCAGAAACCTGTGCCATCCCGTTCTGTCTGTTCCTGCCTGGTCTGCCCTGAGAATCCGTCCGGTTCTGTGCCGTCTTTTGGATTAACGGTCCTTTTTGGTTTTTTTCCCTGTTTTGCTTTTTGTTAATAAAAGAAGATCTAACTGAACCTCTGCTGGTCTGGCTGAATTCTGGGTCCGCTTTCTCAGTTCATTACAATGGGATGCAGCTCTACATGTAATTTACTTTAAGCTGCTCTACTGCGAGCAACACATACAAAACAATATTATTGCAGTGGCAGGATCACACTAGACAGTTTTATTTAGTTTTACTAAAGGAGTAGAGAATAATTTAAATGAGGTTGAAAACATACATAAAAATCAAGTTTTTTCACGGTTGTACAACACTGATACATGGATGGTTCCCAAACACAACTGATTAGACTATTGATTTTTTTCCCCCTCCCCTTTTTTCTTGGCAGAGGGACTTGGCGGTCTGGCTCCCTGCCAAGCATGAATAATTAGAAGTGAAGCACCCATCTATGTGAGACTAAACAGTAAGAGATTGGGTATGGATGCCATTGTTTGCAATTTTGTAAATTTAACTTTCAAGAAAAGAAATGCACTTGCCATAAATTTTGCTGGTAAAACACAATTCTATACATATGCCTACCCTTTCACTTTTTTGAAGGGATATTTGAGGTGAGAAAAGTTATGAGCATGTAGTATCTTATACCCAGTCAAGAATTTTTCTGGCCTTTCTCATTTAGTAAAAATTCTGATTAGTTAAGCAATCAAACCAAAGCTTATGAGTAGTCCGAGAGTGACCAAGACCAAAGCAGAGATTGAGGAAGGAGGTGATGCTGTCATGGTGTTTGTTTGCTAGACGCTTGTGCAAGCTGCAACTATGGACAACAGATGATTTATTGGGGAGCCGGTTCCAGGATGGCATTAAGTGATTATTGTGCGAAGAAATGTTTGATAATAATGATGACAAAGAAACAGAGTTTCACTCCTGTTGTAGCAAATGAGGATCCTGGGAGAGAAGTATTTGGCTAGTTTTGGTGTATGGAGGGGATTCATTATGCATGTTTCCTTGTTTCAAAGAGATGATGATGATGGAGCGGTAGAGGGTGGACTGGCAGGCAAGTTATGATGGCTGTATGAAGAGGTCCAATATATACAAACATAACAGACAAGACAACAGTACGAATGGGACTATCCATTTTGTTTATTTCTTGGATTTGGTCTTGGAAGATATAGATTTTGTTTGCAGATTAAGGAAGGATCTGATCCAAACAGAGTGTTTTTCTATTTTTAAGCAAGGTACTGCTCCATGTAAATGCATTGATCTGGTCATTTTCCATTGTAGATTCTTTGTCAATGAACTACAGTCAGCAGAGCTGGTTAGTAGATGATCTGACTTCTTTTGGCTCTGTCAGCTTCAGTCTGTTATCATGTACTGGTTTTATTACTTACCACAGCCACTAATTCCATTAAGAAGAGTAAAGGAGGGTGATGGTAATTTTGTAGCTTTACCATTTGATACCAGATGTAGTCAGCCAACGGATGTTTCCCTGTGTGAATTTGTACCCACAGTAGGATAGATTGAGGTGTTGATGGATTTGTTTGGAGATCCATTTTGATGGTTAGCCTTAGACTGACCTAAAACCTTAATGAGCCTATCAGTAAGTTGCTAATATTTAAGCAGATACTGTTTGATCGTGCGATTCCTGCCAATTGGCATCTTTACAACTTCATTGTTGCAGATATAGGAGCTTTACTGACCTTTTAAAACCCTTTCAAACATCGCTGTCTTAGTCTTTGGGATGATTTGTCAGGGTTGTACTTAGTTGTGTTGCCTCTGCTATTTGGCCAAAGGCTGCTTTTTGGCACTGATAGACCTCAGATTGGCAATGTCCGCTTTGGAAAGACCCGCCTTGCTCTCATTCTGATTGGCTAATGTCCCGGCTCTGCCAGGTTTGATTGGTTGAGAGCATCTTCAGATTATAACCTTGAATAAAAAGTCTAGACGGAACTTTTTGCGCTCAATTTCCAAATGACGGAAATCCGTCGCAGCGACGGAGAATTTTAACCCCTGAGTTAGACACTGTCGTTGGACAACATGCAGTAATATATAAATGTTTTACATCAGGTTGGGTCCGGATCCGGACCCTGGTCCGCTAATCCGTGACCTCTGAACTAGGAGATTATTTCACAAGTGCACATTGATGGAAAAAGGCTTCTTTTAAAAATGTTGCCAACTTTGGAACAGTGCTTCTAATGGGTTTCATTCTAGGGCTCCACAATTCCTAGCAATGCAAGGGAGAACCTCCCATGCAGATAAATACTGCAAACATTGAAAATGGAAACATGAGCTTGTTGTTTGCTAATTATTTGGTTGCTACAACTTCCAGAAGGTGTAGGTTTTGTTTGTGTCACGTGAACATATTTAAATATTATGTTGAGCACACCTTTTTGTCAAGTGTCACCCTTAAACACATTGAATCTGATGCCAAACTGCACACAAATCTTTTAACACTTGTATCAAACCTCTGCTTAAGAAGAACCTGTAAAAGCATTTGATTTAAAATCCCCAAGCAATAAAAGCCTACAACCAAGGAGGATTTTTAAGGGAGCAAACATTTTTGAAATGAGCAGCATTCTTTCTGAAGAGCTTACATTTTCCTTTTCAGCACATACAGATGGCGGGCGCCTTAAATTTCTTCTGAAATTTTCTAGTTAGGCGCCCGCCATAGCATTTGCAAAGCAAATGCTGGCGGAGCCTTATACTATGCACCTAATAAGGGGTTCTTTATTTTTATAGTTTCTATAGTTATAACCACAGAAAAATGGCCATTTTCCACGCTCTACTGTCTCGTCATGCTTTCACCTACGAACACCGTTTAACTTCCAGTTTGTAGATATATCTTTGAAACGATATATGGATATCTTTTATCGTTTTCTCATCACACCATTTCAAGTTACCATGGTGACAAATTTATCCAAAAAACACCAAACAACTTCAGCCTGCTCGCTCAATTTTCACTCTACATACACAAATTATACATCAAAACGTAGGTCTTTTTGTCTGGATTCAGGAAATGTAACCCTCATTGGTGTGGGACTTATAGATTTTTCGCAAATCACCTCAGACCGGCAACAACCCAAAACCCTCCCCAAATTCAGCGAGTAAGCTGCGGTTGTTTGGGGTTTTTCGTGCTGCAGACAGCCAGCCAGGGCCGGTCCCAGCCATAGGCGAACTAAGGGGCCGCTTGGGCCCACCGGTGCAATGGGGGGCCCCCCAAATTTTCCTTTTTTTTTTTTACAACTAACAATTAAATTACTTCAGTTATACGCACCACCAGGCGGGCGCCTTTTTCAATTTCTTCAGAATTTGAACGTTTCTAGTATACTACTACTATTACTATTATTCCGTTACCGTTAATACAGTCCGAACCGTAGGGTCTACCCCCACAAACTACAGGACTGTCTCAGAAAATTAGAATATCGTGATAAAGTTCTTTATTTTCTGTAATGCAATTAAAAAACATGAAATGTCATACATTCTGGATTCATTACAAATCAACTGAAATATCGCAAGCCTTTTATTGTTTTAATATCGCTGATTATGGCGTACAGCTGAAGAAAACTCAAAAATCCTATTTCAAAATATTAGAATATTTCCTCAGACCAAGTAAAAAAAAAAATTATAACAGCAAAACAAAATCAAACATTTGAAAATGTCCATTAATGCACTCAGTACTTGGTTGGGAATCCTTTTGCACAGATTACTGCATCAATGCGGCGTGGCATGGAGGCAATCAGCCTGTGGCATTGCTGAGGTGTTATGGATGCCCAGGATGCTTCAATAGCGGCCTTTAGCTCATTTGCATTGTTGGGTCTGGTGTCTTTCAGCTTCTTCTTCACAATACCCCACAAATTCTCGATGGGGTTCAGGTCAGGGGAATTGGCAGGCCAATCAAGGACAGTAATGCCATGGTCAGTACACCAGTTACTGGTGGTTTTGGCACTGTGGGCAGGTGCCAGATCTTGGTTGTGCAGCGTTTCCTGCCACATTTCCCCCTTCCAACACACTTTTTGTGAATGTGCTTTGAAACTGCACTCTGTGAACAGCCTGCTCTTTGAGAAATTTCTTTTTGTGTCTTACCCTCCTGATGGAGGGTGTCAATGATGGTCTTCTGGACAGCAGTCAGATCAGCAGTCTTCCCCATACTTGTGATTTAGTTTACTGAACCAAGCTGAGTGTTTTTCAAGGCTCAGGAAACCCTTGCAGGTGTTTCGAGTTAATTAGACGATTCAAGTGATTAGTTGAATAGCCTACTAGTATACTTTTTCACGATATTCTAATTTTCTGAGACAGTCCTGTATATATCAAAACGTTCGTCTAGATGCCGTGAAGTGTGCTATTTGTACTTCAAGCCATTCCAGTTACCATGGCAATGAAATTAGCCTAAAACCACCCCTAAAACAGAGCTAAGTTCCACATAATGCATGACCATATATGGCACTGGTGTTTGTTAGAGAGGTTTAGTGCTGAGACTGCAAGTCAAGAGGTTGAATGATCACAACCCGGTGCGGCAACTTTAGACAATTACTTTTTTACCCCCATAGTATATATATCAAAACGTGCGTCTTCATCCAGTCAACTGCTGTTTTTGTATCAGCCGCCATTTTCAGTTACCATGGCGACTTCATCAACAAAAAACATGCAAAATTGCATTTTCCTCCCTTTTTGAGGCACTTTCCAGTACAGCATTTGAACCAAATTAACAGAGTACCATCACCGGGTGATACTGAACACAACCATGTTAGCAGCTAACGGTTAGCATGTTGCTAACCGGAAGTAACTCTAGGAAGGTCCTACCAACTTCTGCTTGACAGGGTATGTATTTCCTTTACAGAGAAAGCTCCACAACAAATTTGGGCAATATCGGATAAAGCATGTCTCCGCAGACACCAAAATCACATAATCCACAATTCCACGCTCACTGTGGGGGCTGTTATGAACGTAGGAATATGATATTTGCAAGTGTAACTCTTACGGGTAGCACGATACGCACCAGGAGGCAGGCGCCTTCTTAAATTTCTTCTGAAATTTTCTAGTTTCATGTTGTTACTCTCATTTAACTCTTGGTTTTAACTCCTTAGGTCGAGCTCTGTTCCTGCTCCTTCAGTTGAGTCTCTCTCAGGTCATCATTGCTCCGGTCCTCTGAAAGTTCCAAATCCCTTGACCCTTCCTGGAGCTCCAGTCGATCTGAAGCTCCTCCTACCTTGCTGCCGTCCTGCTGAACTCCTGACCTGTCCACCCTCCGATGAAGAACTATCCACCAGACCTGGGACCACACCTTGGCCTGTCACTGATCACCACAGCCAGACTTCTCCCTGAAAGTCCCTCTACAACCAACCGCGCAAGTCAGCCTCTTAGCACCATCATTTCATCATGTCTGTTGTCAGTGCTCACCATCTCTTCTCCCTCTCTCTCTCACAGTCCAAGACCAGAGCCTTCCCAGCCAGCCACTATTCACCATCACATCCATATTCTCTCTGTCCTCAGTCAGTTTGATAAACATCCTTAACCACTATCTGTCTCCATGCTTGTTGCTTCTGGATCACCATGGAAAACAAAGTTATGACATATCTCTGGAGAAGGAAGTGTTTAGGGTTATGTGGAAGGTCTTTTGGGGTGCTTAAAGGCGGTTCTGGTAAATTATTTACCAGCTCAGCAAAATGAAGAGTTACGGTTAGGTCTTTGGTTCGTGGGTGGGTACTGCAGATCTTGACTGAGGATTATGTCGGACAGAGAGAATGTTTCTTCAAGTCAGTCACCATGCCTTCCATGAATCTGAGAGAGAGAGTAAACATGCGGGCAGACGAGACACAGTTCAGCTGATTGTGGTCCATTTATGCAGTCTTTGTGAGGACCCATATTAGCAATATAAGTATTATCTCCCCTAACTTTGACTTTCACCTTGAGCTTTTCTTTATATATAAGGATATTAACTGAAGGCTCATATCCTAAATCTTAAAACCCTTAAAAATACTTTTGCACCTCATTTTTTTTTTGTTTACAGGCAAGATGTACAGCAAAGTCAAAACAAGTAGTTCCCATTGTTTGTGTTAAATAAACTTAAGGGAGTGATTGATAGAGGGTGGAATTAAAGGAGATTTCCTTTTTAAACACAAGGAATGGCAATGAGTTTATATTTGTCCATTTCCTTATTGCAAATATGCAAAAGGAGTGAGAAAGAACATTTCTGAAGGGCGGGAACAGAAGAGTGGAACAGAAATCGCAAAATGAAATCTCTCCAAACGGAGGTAGGCACCCACTAAAAGAAAACTACCGGAAATATAGAAAAAAAAAAGTTGAGTAGGTCCTTTGGATGGGTTCTTCTTTATCAAAACTGGAACATTGGAAATTTCCTGCTAGATTATATTAGCTAGTTTATGTATCTGTAGCACTTTGGAAAAAAGAATCATCCAGGCTACCTCTCAAGATCTTTAGTCTTTAATCTTTCTCTACAACAATCTGTTGGTAATGCTTCATGTGGTTGACATATCATGTAAACCTAACAGGAGGGACTTGGCTTCCTTCCACACATGGCCATCCATCAAACACTTGCTGGGGTCAAACAGCATGATTTTTCATGTTTTGAAAGCACCCAAGGTGATTTTCAACAACAGAACATGTCTGTAATGGTTAGACTCAACACTAGCATGGAGATTACATCCGCCCACCCCCATCCGAGCAGAATGAGAAACCAGAGGGGTGATTACTCACTGGGCACTCAGAATCACCACTGCTCACACATAACCCCAATGCCCACACACACTGGATAACCTTGGCTAAAGGGTTTGTCAATCGCACAGGAATCTCTTGCTACACGTCAGATGGCAGAGCACCTCTCCAGAGCAGCTGCTGTGCATCCTCAAGGGTAGAAATGCCCAGCAGCTCATAATAAAAAGCCACACAGATGTTGCTTTTCCTTCCCTCCATCTTTAACTAGGGTTCAACTTTCTTTACTTTATCAACTTTCACCTCGCACCTTCTTGGATTCCTGTTGATTTTTGTTCTTATTTGGCTGCAAAAACCAACTATTGATGGGCATACGGAGGCCTTCCCAGTGTGATATTTTTAGGGATTTACAACAGACAGAAACCAAGGCAAGGCAACACAAGTCTATTTGTATTGCACATTTCAGTAACAAGACAATTCAAAGTGCTGTACATGAACAGAACAATGAAAAGAAAACATACAGAGGAAAACACATTGCAGTGGGATAGTAGCCGGAGGTTAAGATATAAGATAAATTGGACTACAACCTTGAACTTTAAATAGGTTTTTAACCTTAATTTATAGGTTTCAGCACTTTTACAGTCTTCTGGGAGTTTGTTCTAGATAAGTGGAACTGAATGTTGCTTCTCCGTGCCTGCTTCTGGAGATGCAGAGTAGACTTAATCCAGAAGACCTGAGTGGTTTTGAGGATTGATATCCAACAACAAGTGTATAATGTATTTTGGTGTTAGCCAATTCAGTCATTTATAGACTAACATACCTATTTGTCTATTCTGTGAGGTACAGGGAGCTAGTGTAAGGACTATAGATTTGTTTTTCAAGATCCTGCTAAGACATTAGTCCTTTAAATATGGAAATGTTCTTCAGGTGATAGAAGGCCAACTTTAAATGCCTCTGAAGGTTAAGGTTTTAGTCTATCACTACACCCAGATTTCGGTACTGACCAGTATTTACTAGCTACAGCAACTGGAGCTGTGTGCTAACTTTTGATCACTCCTCTATTGGTCCAAAAATTGATTCAGTTTTGTTGATTTCTTCTGAGAATTTAATTATAGTCACCTGGTGACATGGTGATGTAGAGCTGTGTGTCGTCTGCATAGTTATGGTAACTTATGTTGTTGTTTATTTATGAACTGAGCTAGATTTTTGTTGTTTCTGATGTAAAGTTACCTACTGATCTTATAGAATGAGTGATGAACTGTGTTGAATGCTGCACTCAGATCCAATAATACCAGCACTGTGGTTCCTTCCACAGTCTGCATTTATATGGTTGTCACTATACACCTTAACAAAGTCAGTCTCTGTACTGTGGTGAGCACTGAAACCTTAATGGAATGTCAAAGCGGCAGGCCAATCTTAGGAAGGTATTTAACTTTTGAAACACAGCTTTTTCAAAAATCTTACCTATAAGGGGATGGGTAGAGATGGGCCCGTAGTTCTGCAGTAGTAGTTTGTACAAATACTTATTTTTCAACAGCAGTTTGATAATTGCTGTTTTTAGGGGATGGGTGAATATACCTGACAGAAGGGAGGTTTTTGTCTGAGTTAAATCAAAGGTCATGATGGGCACAACTTTCTTAAAGAAAGCTATGGTTAGGACATCGAGGTAGCAGGAGCAGGAACTTAGTTGGTGTACGATTTCTTGTAAGTTTTTTTTTGTTTATTTGGCAGAATTGGTAGATTTTGTCAAAATCAGACCAACATTCTTAATATTTCTTCCACAAAACCTGACAATATTTATCACTTCTTAATAATCACTTTGAATGAACAATGCAGACCTCATAATTTTAGTTCAATTTATGTTTTAGTATAAGTCATTCAATGCTGTTTTACAGAAGATAAACATATCCAATTCAAATCCAGTATGTAACAGTCCAAAAGGTTATTAATAAATAAATATATATATATATATATATATATATATATATATATATATATATATATATATATATATATATATATATATATATATATATATATATATATAAATAAGAGACATACACACATACATATACATATATTACCACCCCAGGGAAAGAGGGTAACCTGTTAGTCTGATTTCCTGACCCCTTACCCTGAGTCTGGATAGGCTGATTTACCTCAAACTTTCCAAATAAAGACAACAATTTCATATCATTAAATGTTCTTTATTGACTGCAAGAGAAATTATGGTACTTATTAATATTTTGCTCAAATAAAATCCTCCACCCCTGTGAATACCTCACCCGCATTTAACAGATGTTACAGCAGTATTATTTAAAGTTGTATTCTGAAGCTTATTTTTTAGGTACTTCTTTATGATTACACATTTCTATTTTTTTTGTAAGCACACTTTGTACAGCTTTTTCACTGGGAGCTTTAGAAACAGATATTTTAATTTCAGTTGCATGTGTACTACTTTTTTTCATATTAAGTTATAAGGTTTTACTACTAACAGAGTTGTGTTCTAGAGGTGGATGGGCCCTCTTCTCCTAAATGTCCATTATTGTTCTTTTAGAACAATAATCCCGTTTTCACCACGTGTTCCAACGGGAGGGATCTCAGCTGAGATGGGGGTTTTCTTTGACACAGCATACGCCAACAGAAGGAGCTGTGTCTTTGTCTGCATGGTGGTTTAAATCACTGTTAAAGTAGTATATTTGTTCTAATGCTGCTTCGCTAATAAAGGCCCATTTGTACCCCGGTTTAAGATTTGACAATAAATGAGAAAAGCATTGATCAGAGGTAAAAACATTGTAATATGCATATTTAATTCATAGAAATTAAATATAGAGACAGAGTTTACATTACCATTTTAAGGTGATTTCACAGCGCGATGTAGAAGTCTGTCTGAAGTAAGTTTTGGAAAAACATTCTTTTTACCAACTTAGAGCTCCTCCTGCAAAGCCCAGGGGGGTGGTTTTGCCCCTCTCGTTCTGACCACCTCCCTCGGGGGCAATAAAACGCCATGTTATGTTTATCTTACCCTGGAGCAGGGAGACAGACACCACTCTGCTTTCCTCAGTAACCCCAACTAAGATATATATTTTTTATCCTCAACATCACCTTGGAAGGTTGGGTCATAGGTACACTGGGTTTGGTCTCAGCCGTGTTGCATGTTGGGAGCCATAGTCCGACCGGCCATATTGTATAATACTGGCTACTTTTTGTGCAATACAGCCTCCTGAAGCTGTGCTCTTTTCCCTACTAGCAAAGCAATTTCAGGCTAAACGCTTCTCCTCAAGAGTTGAAAATTGGTAGGCAAAGTCATCATTAAATAAAAGGTTTAAAAGTGCATAGCGATGTTATTTGACTTTTTTATTTATTTATACGTCAGTGTCTCACTCTGGTAACATCCAAATTTGTTATGAAAGATACTCACATCCTGCTGGAGTATTAGTTATTATTTTAGCATTTAATGCTTTGTTTTTGGTCAATTTGTTAGTAAATATAGCCTTTCATGTTATTTTTAATAACAGAAGAAGTACACCACTGCACATGCGCAGCAGGGGATATAACAAGGTAGCGGCTAACGGCTATTGGCATCTCCCAGCGAAACAATGCAAGATCGAGTAAAAAAAGAGACTGTAATGTCACTGTGAATAAAGTATGATCGTTGGTGTTCACTAATGCGTACGCCAAAACTTCCGATTGCTCAGATGTGACAGCAGACTTGATTGACGTCAGTACATTTTCTGATATGAGGTCCTAAAGTTTCTGTAGATAGGCGCATTTTATTAAAAATGGTTGGTCTTCGATCACACCGAGCTGCCGCTTTACTGCGAGGCATTGCAGAGGGTCAGGCTCAGTCCAGTATTATTTAATACTGTTTTATTAATTAAGTAAACCCGGGATTATGATAGTTCTGCGATACTTCCAGTAGATGGCGCCACATCTGTTTATAACTGGTCATCGTGCCCAGTGCTGAGGCTATTTTTTTTCACAAAAAGGACCATTTAAACATTATCAGGATGTACGCTATATATAACTTTATTTCTTAATGAGCAAATGGTTTTTGGTCTTTTTTTTATAAGCATATAATGTGGCTATATACCTTTAAAGAAACACACGTTTATAGTTGAACACAGACATAGACATTTCTAATCAGTTTGGATCTCCTGTTATTTACCTCTGTCATTTATCCCTATTTGCTGTTGTAAAACTACAGCTTTTCTTATTATGGTCTAGCAGAATAATCTTTTACAATATAGACAACAACAAAATGCTGTGAGATCTTTACACTTCCCTGTTACACAATTCATCTTCATCAAAACCTGCCGATCGGGAAAACTTTGTGTCTGCAGAGATGCAAACTGCGTATATCGATCTGAGACGCAGCTAATGAGCTAATTGGCGACAGCCGACAGTCAACGTTTGCCATTCATTTTCTATGGTAGTCCTAAACCACTACTGACGTAATACACTTTTTGGCCACAAGCATCCTTTTGGGGGCGTTGTTTCCACCTCTTCTCTTAGAGCCGTTTCTAATAGAAAGAAGAAAAGGCAAAAACGGTCCAAACAAAAGGTTGTAACGTTTACATTTGTAACCTCTGCCTTACATAAACACTAGAATTAAATCTTAATAAATAAAAGTATAGACAATTATTTCAGTAACTCAATTCAGTAAGTGAAATACACTATATACAGGGGTTGGACAATGAAACTGAAACACCTCTCATTTTAGTGTGGGAGGTTTCATGGCTAAATTGGACCAGCCTGGTGGCCAATCATCATTAATTGCACATCGAACCAATAAGAGCAGAGTGTGAAGGTCCAATTAGCAGGGTAAGAGCACAGTTTTGCTCAAAATATTGCAATGCACACAACATTATGGGTGACATGGGTGAGTTCAAAGGAGGACAAATTGTTGGTGCACATCTTGCTGGATGTGTCAAAACTTTCTTCAATTGAATAAAAACAAAACTGAAGTAATAATATTTGGACCAATAGAGGAGAGATCAAAAGTTAGCACACAGCTTCAGTCGCTTCAGCTAGAAACCACTGATCAGGCCCGAAATCTGGGTGTAGTGATGGACTCAGACCTGAACCTCCAAAAGCATTTACAGACAGTGACAAGGTCGGCTTTCTATCACCTGAGGAACATTTCCAGGATTAAAGGACTAATGTCTCAAAAGAATCTGGAAAAACTAATCCATGCGTTTATATTTAGTAGAATTGATTACTGCAACGGTGTTTTCACAGGTCTGCCTAAAAAGTGGACCAGACAGCTGCAGCTGATCCAGAACGCTGCTGCCCACGTCCTCACTAAGACCAAGAAAGTAGAGCACATCACCCCAGTTCTAAAGTCCCTTCACTGGCTCCCTGTATATCTGAGAATAGACTTTAAAATACTTCTGTTAGTCTATAAATCCCTAAATGGCATAGCACCTAAATACATTATCAGTGTATCAACTTTCCAGACCACTAAGGTCTTCTGGCTCCAGCCTACTCTGCGTACCTAGAACCAGAACTAAACAAGGAGAAGCAGCATTTAGTTGCTATGCTCCGCTTATCTAGAACAAACTTCCAGAAAACTGTAAAAGTGCGGAAAGCCTGAGTTCCTTTAAATCAAGATTAAAAACACATTTGTTTAGGATTGCCTTTGACTGTTCTAGTTAAACTTTTTTACTGTTTTTAATGTTCTTCTTTGTTTCTACATTCTATCTCTACTTGCTTTTATTCTATTTTCTATCTACATGTTATTCCTACTTGCGTTTATTTTGCTATATTTTAATCATGTAAAGCACTTTGCATTGTCTCTGTACTGAATTGTGCTATATAAATAAATTTCCCTTGCCTTGCCTTGCATCTGTGACCAAGACAGCAAGTGTTTGTGATGTATCAAGAGCCACGGTATCCAGGGTAATGTCAGCATACCACCAAGAAGGACGGACCACATCTAACAGGATTAACTGTGGACGCACGAGGAAGCTGTCTGAAAGGGATGTTCGGGTGCTAACCCGGATTTTATCCAAAAAACATAAAACCACGGCTCCCCAAGTCACAGCAGAATTAAATGTGCACCTAAACTCTCCTGTTTCCACCAAAACTGTCCGTCGGGAGCTCCACAGGATCAATATCCACGGCCGGGCTGCTATAGCCAAACCTTTGGTCACTCGTGCCAATGTCAAACGTCTGTTTCAATGGTGCAAATCTTGGGCTGTGGACAATGTGAAACATGTATTGTTCTCTGATGAGTCCACCTTTACTGTTTTCCCCACATCCTGGAGAGTTACGGTGTGGAGAAGCCCCAAAGAAGCGTACCACTCAGACTGTTGCATGCCCAGAGCGAAGCAGTGATGGTTTGGGCTGCCATGTCATGGCATGGCATTCCCTTGGCCCCATACTTGTGCTAGATGGGCACATCACTGCGTGGACTTGTTGTTGATTTTTATAATAAACAGATTTCCCTTTTACACAACATTATGAATAACCTCAGAGTTTAAGAAAAGTATTTGCAATTTCAACAATACTTTTACTCAGTTAAACATTTATTTAAGTGCATTATGCATAGGAACTGGTCACAGTGATTGTAAGATGTTGAAAAACATTTATTCACAGTTTTTGGGACTTAAAAACACTAAGTCCCACTAAGTGTGGGACTTAGCACACTAAGTGCTGCTGTTAGGGTTGAACTGCCATCCTTCCAGACTTCCATAGGCCATTGACAAATTTAATGAAAAGTAACTTAAAATTATCCTTAAAAGACAAAATTTTGAAAAATCAAAGGGCTTATTTAACGCTTTGAGAACATATGTTGTATTCGGCCACAAAATCAACAAAAGTAGAATGATCTTTTAAGCTATAAGACCATTTTTAAGATGCCAATACGTGTAGCATATAGCTCAGTGGCGTGTAGCCTAGCCACCGCATTTCTACCATAATATAAAACCGACATAAAATAAACGACTCACCATCGAGTAGTTGCAAGGAAAACACCCAATGGAATCCTTCGTCTGGGTTAATTGGACTTGATTCAACAATATCCTTCAGTAACTTAGGAAAAACGGCAGCACTAGCTCTTACTAGAACTAGTAGCAAACAAGATGGAGGAGTTCACCTCTGACCCGGAACTGCTAGTTGTCGGCTCTGAATAATACATAGCGCCACTCGTGGACAATATAGGAACTGCAGGTTTTCAGTTGAACAAAGTACGTTTTTTTTTCAGTAATCATTGTTGAATGATGATAATGCATTTGGCCACCGCGTTTGACACCCCTGCCCTACACCATATGATTGTGATTGTGGTCTAAAACCAGGTGTTTCAGTTTCATTGTCCAATCCCTGCAGATGACTTATTTTCTAGCCTTGATTTCTGTCATGAGGACATAATGCAGTGTTGTGCTGGCAGCCATCCCAACTAATAAAAATAAGATTTAAAGTTAAAATAGTACATTATAGTAGTAAAATAAATACAATTATTGTGTTTAAGGACAAGTTTGGTACCTGCATTAAGGATAATTTCAAAAGGTACATGTCATTTCCAGACTAAAAAACATTTAAATAGATGTTCTAATTCATTGAATATGACTGGATATTTAAACAGAAAATAATAAAAAAAATAATACTTATTTTAACCCAAAGGAAAATTAAATGTTGGGTAAAAATGTAATAATCTGAAATTGCCAGAGCAGGTTTTGATTCCACAACCTCTTGAGTGGGAGTCAAACATTTAACCAACTGCACCAAAGACCAGCGGTAAACACAGCTCTGAATTATGGAGATCTCAACTGTGTTTAAGAGCTCCTAAACCGTTTGATGTTGAGGCACGAGACTTTCAGACATAACTGTCCCGTCCGTGTTTTTAAATATAGACAAGGCGTAGTCTCTGCAAAGGTGCAAACTCCGTATTTCGATCTGAGACGCAGCTAATGAGGTGATTTCCAACAGCCGACAGACACAAACTTTGTGTCTGCACAGCTGCAAACTCTTGTGAGACGCTGCAGAACTCCAAACTCCGCATTGTGCCTGCTAATGAGCTAATTGGCAACAGCCGACAGGAGAAGGTCTGCATTGAAGCAGTATGGAAAATTGGTGTTCTTAAAACATGAATAAATACTTCAATGTAGCATGAAAAAATGAAATATGTGAATAAAAAAGTTAAAGGCATGAGGTGAACTGTATTGATTTAAATTGAAATACAGTTGTTTAAAGCCAAAGGCAAATGAAATATTGGGTAAAAATGTAATTCTCTGAAATTGGCACAGCTTGGATTCGAACCTCGGATCTTCTGCTTGGCAGCCAAAACACCAATGCCGTGCTCAGCTGTGCATTATTGAGAGGTCAACTGTGTTGAAAAAGTGGTTTGAAGAAGTGTTTTTTGGTGGATTTTGTCACCACGGTAACTCTAAATGGCGTGAAGTACAAAAAGCACACTTTGCGGCGTCAAGACGCACGTTTTGATATATAGTTTGTGGGGGGTAGACCCTACGGTTCAGGCTGTATTAACGGTGACGGATGAATAAAAAGGAACTAGAAACGTTCAACTTCTGAAGAAGTTGAAGAAGGCGCCCGCCTTGTGGTGGGTATAACTGAAGTAATTTAATTGTTACTTGTAAAAAAAAAAAAAAAAAAAAAAAAAAAGAGGAAAATTTGGGGGGGCCCCCCCCCATTGCACCGGTGGGCCCAAGCGGCCCCTTAGTACGCCTATGGCTTTGACCGGCTCTGGCTGGCTGTCTGCAGCACAAAAAAACCCCAAACAACTCGCTGAATTTGGGGAAGGTTTGGGGTTGTTGCCGGTCTGAGGTGATTTGCGAAAAATCTATAAGTCCTACACCAATGAGGGTTACATTTCCTGAATCCAGACAAGAAGACCTACGTTTTGATGTATAATTTGTCTACATAGAGTGAAAATTGAGCGAGTAGGCTCAAGTTGTTCGTTGTTTTTTGCATAATTTTGACTTTGGGGTTGCTGCCGGTCTGAGGTTATTTGCGAAACATCTATAAGACCTACACCAATGAGGGTTACATTTCCTGATTCCAGACATAAATACCTACGTTTTGATGTATAATTTGTGCATGTAGAATGACAATTGAGCAAGTAGGCTAAAGTTTGTTGGTTTTTGGATAATTTTGTCACCAGGATAGGTGAAAATGGCGTGATGAAAAAAATCTATAAGTCCTACAACAATGAGGGTTACATTTTCTGAATCCAGACAAAAAGACCTACGTTTTGATGTATAATTTGTGTACGTAGAGTGAAAATTGAGCAAGAAGGCTGAAGTTGTTTGGTGTTTTTTGGATCATTTTGTCACCATGGTAACTTGAAATGGTGTGATGAGAGAAATCGGAAATTTTTTCATCATTCATTCATTTATATCAGTTGTTCAAATTATTTATTTGTTACTTGTAAAAAAATATATATATATTGGGTACCCCCAGCGGGTTGCGAACCTGCGACCTTTGGTGCACCAGCCCAACACCTAAACCACTGTACCAAAAAAAAGTGCCATGCTGAACTCTGCATTATGGTGATGTCAACTGTGTCTAGGAAGTGGTTTTGAGAAGTGGTTTTTGGTTAATTGTGTCACCACGGTAACTTTAAATGGCGTCAAGTACAAATAGCACACTTCGCGGCGTCGAGACGCACGTTTTGATATATAGTTTGTGGGGGTACAGCCTACGGTTTGGGCTGTTTTAACGGTGATGGAAGAATAAAAAGGAATTTTAAAGAAACCCTTATTAGGTGCATAGTATAAGGCCTACAACGCTTGAAGCACACAAGGGTTCACGCTGCATCTTTACGCATAATCCAGCTGCTGATGTTTTTCTCTTCTCAGCTCCATGCACTTCTAGCCTATTACAGTTTATAATCTTTGTCGTCACCTTTTACAGCGACAGGTTTCTCACGTCAGTCTCCGTGCTTACCAGACAAATCTCCTATATGGCGCAGGGCGCTCTGGTGCGTAATTACGCAAGCTGAAGGCTGAGTTTGAAGTGGTATAGGCACAGCTTTTCAAGCTCTGTGATCACTGGCTCCTAAGTGACAAAAAACAACATTTTTTTTTGTAACGTCTTGTATCAGCATACTTTATACTTAATGATACCAGTTTAAGGCGGTGAGGTGAGCAGATTTTCCCCCATTGATGCGCTACTCGTGAGGAATAAACGGTGACAAATGCACAAATAAAGACTGTAAAGGACTCATTTAGAGGGAAGAGGAGGAATGACGGGTCTGAGCTAAAGCCCCCGATGTTACAAGTTCCTTAAAATGACGCTTAAAAGTGCGCACCTAAATTACATGTAATTTAATTATTCAAGCGCAAGGCAGCACGCCCACCGTGCAACACACTGGCTCCAAGGGAAGGGAGGGTAGAGGCGCGTAAGAGCGTTGAGTCACAGAAACACAGCGCATGTAGTTAAAAATGCAGAATTAATAAGAACGAAACTTATATGCAGACTAAGTGGCTTTTTAGACTGCAGCTGGTTAGCAGAACTGTTTTCTGATCCAGCGTGCAGCCATGACTGGTTCTGAATGAAGGCTTTATCTGGCAGCCGCTCTCCCCCCTTGCCTCCTGTGTACGCAGTACCGGACCATAGCGGCTTACTGTAACCACTGGTTAAGACCAAAATTATGTATAACTCTGATCACTCTTCCTGCTGCTCTGTTAACACGAACTGCAGCAGGAATAATTACTGATGGCCACAAGCTGTGAAGGAAGCTGAAACAGCTCCGCAGAAGGCGGAGTTTAGACTGAGATCTGAATGGACAGTGCTGTGAACGGATCATTTGCTGCCCACATGGGCTTTGTTATTTTTATGCATGAGAAATGCCATGTGTTGCGTGTGAATTGCATGTGTCACACGGTCAATGCGTGAGAGTTGAGAGCTATGTAAAGACTGAACACGTTTGTGTCTGTCATGATCTCGGCACTGATTCCTGGTTTGATTACTCTTGTCACACACCTGCTTAGCTCCGCCCAATCCTCATCACCTCAGATCTGTTCCACCTGCTCCCACTAGTATATAACCAGCATTCAAACTAGACATCCGTGCCAGATTATTTTGAGCATTTGTGAGACTTATTCCAGCGTTCTACCCGTCCTGACTTCCTGATCCTGACCTGTCTGCCTCTCGACTTCTGAGCCTGTCTGTTCCCGTCTGATTCCGTTTGTCTGACCCGTTTACTGATTTCTGCCTGACCTGACTACCTGCCTGCTTGTGTACCGACCTGAACCGATGCTTGACTACTGAGTCTGCCTGCCCTCGTCCAGCCTGTCTGCTGCACCGTGTATCGTATCTGGAACTGTGACCCGACTCCGTCCCGGATTGTCCTTCGGCACCTCACCGGCTCTCTGATCACCTGGCATCGACCATCGGCTACGTCCCCGACCTCGGCTTTGGCTTCGTTCTACGGTTCATCCTGCTCACGTTCCTCTTCACGGTTCTGACCATCTGCCTGTCCTCTGACCTCCGATACACCTGCGTCTGGGACACTCTGAGCGACCACCGCCGCACCGGGTTGGCAACCCGTCAGCTGGGTTATACCTCAACCTCTGGACCAGAACTGAACATTAAGACCAGGTTAGTGACCTACACGTTTGTGCTCAAGCACCTCAAGCTAAACGCGGTCACTAACCCTGTTGTCTTCCCCTGCAGAGGTTCCCGCTGCAGATACAGACGCCACCCACTTCGTCTCTGAGTTTAATAGACTGTTAAACTTCTTCTGTTTGTCTGCCTCGAATTCTGGGTCCACCTGTACAGAGCCTAGCAGTGTCATCTATAAGGTAATGTTTGAAATACTTTTGAATGGTACAAGAGCAGCATATAGTTTCTACAAGCCTAGAGCGGCACCTTGCAGCTATAGACAGTAATCTTTAGTCCTTGGTTCATGTTGGTCAAAATTAATTACCATTTAAAAAATATATATAAGTTGTACCTGACTATAAGTCGCAGGATCAGCCAAACTATGAAAACAAGTGTGACTTAAACACATTAGTTACATGCTGTCTGTAATTGTTTAGAAAACCATTTTACTTGATTTGGTCCTTCTCAATGCCTCTGAACCAGCTGCCTCCAACTAACCTTCTCCTCTGGAGTATTCTTCTTCTTTAATCTATAAATCCCTTCATTGGTCTTCCTCTAAGACTTTATATCTGAAAATTTTTGACATATCCTTTTCATATATCATTAGGCATCTAAACAAGACCAACCCGATATTTACTCTTTATCTGCATACTTAATTAATTCTTACTAATGTAAGAATGCCTGTTTGTATTATCTGTTTAAATAAGCTAAATTAATATATTCTACAGGGCGTTCAGCTTTTAGATTTATATTCTTAACATTGTATGTTTCATCTGTTTTTTCTTCTGCTTAGGGTAACAGGTGATCAGGGTGTGGGGGATGGGGATATTGTGCGATTTATGTTTACTGTCAAAGGAACGGCTAGTAGAAGTTTGATTTCAGGAAGTGTGCATAATCAGAGGTAAATACAATTTACCTCTGATTACTCCACAGTTAGGAAAGAAATCAGCTTCTGAATTTGTCCAAAATACAAAGGTATTGATAAGGGTATATTTGCTAGACATTTTGATTTCTTCTTAATATATCAATAGATACCTATTCTGTGCTCACCAAACATTCCTTCCAGAACTCAAAGCGGACCTTCAGCCATTTCACGAAGGTTGACACAATCATCCCCTTAGTACCGAAGAAAACAGAACACCAAAGCAGTTGTGGCACTCGGGAACGATGTCCAACTCAATAAGCCAGCCAGAGAACCTCCAGGTTTTATTATTTGATAATTTGTTATTTTCCCACTTATCATTTTTCCCTAACAAATTGTTAAACTAAGGTTCTATACTATGATACAGGTAAAAGGTGGTGACACATCGGTTCTCTCTGGTGGTACTTGGACCTGGTTTTGTCCCGGTTAGTCCTGATCCAGTTCTGCGGTTTGTACCTAGTTTAGTCAAGGTGTATGTTTAAAAATGATTTAGACCTAAATTACACCTTGGTTTAGATAGGGGTTATTCCAAGGGTCCTTGGGACACCAAAACTTCGCTGAGGTCATACTTGGTGTAAGAAGCTTGAGAACCACTATATTATTGTTACCATTATTCTAGAGAAGTTTTCCCTGTCTGTTCCAACCTTTGGATTTTTTATAGTAAGTATAATGCGGTAATTTGAGCTCCCCGCAGATAATAGAGCTCCTCATCCTATCTTTAAGGCAGAGTCCAGCTACTTTCCAGAGGAACCTCATTTCAGCCGCTTGTATCTGGGATCTATTTCTTTCGGTCATGACCCATACCTTATGACAAGAGTTGAGGATCGGAACATAAACAGACTGGTAAATTGAGAGCTTTGCTTTTTGGCTCATTTCTTTCTTTACCCAAACAGACCAGAGTAGTGTCCACGTTACTGCAGATGCAGCTCCAATCTGTCTGTTCATCTCCAATTTCATACTAACATCACTCATGGACAAGATACCAAGATAATTTAACTCTACCGCTTGAGGGACAGACAGACCTCCAATTTCACCTTATCCCAAATTCTTTAAGATGAATTTAGGCTCTCAAACATATAGATCCTCACTGAACTTTAAAACCATTGAAACATTTTATGGTAATGGTTTCCAACAATTTTTCTTTGTCCTTTAGTTATTTTTGTGCGTACATAATTTATTAGTTTCTTTAATCTTTATTTTACTTAGTAGTTTTAGTTAAAGACTCCCAAAGGTGAACAAAACTGAAGTAGACAATGAAACAGCCACCTGAAGGCTGCTACATTTTAAGTTGTCAGTTGCCACTGTGGTGAATTATAGACAGCTTGGGGAAGCGACAGAGCGCTTCTAAGTCCCTCCACAGCATGTTGGTTTATTAGGTCTCTAAACTACTGTTCTCAATGATTTTTAATGACTTCCTCCTCCTTGCTGAATAAGTGACCACATAATATATTCACTTTTTGAACCTAAATTCAAGATGGAGACTGTGCTAGCATTACTTTTCTCTTCGATGGACATGGTGTTATGCATTGATATGTGAACGACACTCCTTTGTAAATTTCTGCTGCATTCTCAGCTGCCCTGTGGTCTTTCTTTTTCTCATTTTGGACAGATAAATAAATGGGAATATTGTGGGGTTACAACCCTGAACACAATTGAAAAGGAAATATAAAAATTATATATGCCTCACAGATAATAAACAGTTTGTTTTTGTGGGTTAAAGCTGTGTATTCCTCGGTTCGGTATAGAATACGTCATTAGAGTTTTATCTGTTCTTTTTTTCTCTTATTTATTATTTTTAGTTTAGTTTACCGTTTCAAGACTTTTTAGCAAACATTAGTTTTTTAATATATCTTCTGGTTAATAAGAACGGAAGCAAATACAAATAGCAGGATTACTGATAAGTAACTGCAGAAAAGCTGATGGTGGCAAAGGTTTTGTCTACACAAATAATACACAGCTCACTTTAGTGTATTCAGAAACTTTCCATTGTGACTCACGTGTGGCTGTTGGTAATGAAGAGACATGGAGCTGGGAATCTTCTCTGATACTGTCAGCAGGATTATGAGTGTTTGTGTGTCTGAGCGGCACACAACTGATCTGAGATATCTGTGAATAACCTTAGTGTCATCAGGTAGTTTTTATGCTATGTCACATCCCTGCTTTAAATTAATTTCGTCCTTTATAATACCCCAAAGTCAATATTGGATTCCTCCCCAGGCCCACAGAGAGTAAGCCGTGCTTGTTGGGAGTAAGTCCTGCAACCTACATTAAGAGACAAATAGATAAACATCCCATATTATGAGACAGACCCATGCATCAGAGCTTATTGGGGTTATCAACGTTCACAGATCTGCTCTTGGGTTATGGAGAATAAATCTGATTATGCTGAACTGGAACTCGTTTCCTGTGAAGCCAAGGCTTTTTGCAGAATCACATTACCATGAGACATATATGGAAATACTAGTTCCTCTTGCAGACTGTAAGAAAATGTTGAGTACCACAGCTACGTTGAAAAACTTTATCGTGACACATTATTTTATTATAGTGTTGTTAATTATGAGTAATTTTGAATTGTGTCACTTAAAATGATGGAAATATTTTGTTAATATATGTTGATATTATTGTCAGGCCTCTGCAGGCTCTGCCCTTTTTTCCTCTCCCTTTCTCCCGCAGATGGCTGTAGTTTGGCAGGGGGCCGTGACGCACAGCTGTGGCTCGTTCAGGGGCGTGGCAGGGGAGCATTTAAGCAGAAGGCTGTCAGCTGGAGGACGCCCGAGTGTTAACCTAGTGTGCACCTCGGTTGGCCAGCTTCTTCTCTCCCGTTGCTAACTTTGTGTCTCCTGTGTCCCAGGTTGCCTCACGCCCAGTTACTCTGCTGGATCCCTCCCTGGACTCCCCAGCTGACAGCCGTCCGCCCGCTCTCACCTGACTCGCCGTTTCGGATCCCGCTCACCCTTCATCAGCCTGCCTCCCTATCTTTCAGCCACCGTCACCCCCAAGGCCCTGACGCTCCATCACAGGGAGCCGCCCACTGAGTCCACTCTTCCCCATCATCCCCGGATCAGGTCGTCCACGCTCATGTGGTAATACCTTACGCCTTTGCATCTCCTGGTCTCTTAACGCACCTTTCTAACCTCCCGTTCTCACCCGCAGATAGAGAGTGCCTCCCGGTCTCCCGCGATCCCGGTTACCTCCTGCGCCGAAGCACTGTGTGTGCTCCACCTTGTACCGCTCGTGGCCTTAATAAACCTCTTAAAGCCGTTCTCCTGCTTCCTGAGTGTGATCTGCATGTGGGCCAAACACGTAAAAAACATGACTATTATTATTATTAAGTCCAGTAATTAAAACTTCCAAAAGAAAATCCTAAAGATCCTTTGCGTTCTTGTCTCCTCTAATAGAAATTACTCCAATTTATATTGTACCTTTCATTAGACTAAAATGAGTTATGTTGTTTATTCAATTATTTTCTTTTTTTTATGAGGTTATGAGCAGGGTTTCCTCTAGGATTCAAACCATGGTGGTGTTTTGTTTTGGTTTTTTTTTTTGTGAGTGTGTGTGTGGGGGGGGGGGTTGCTCATCGTCTAATTTGCATACTTGTCCATACATTTGTGACACAGGCAGTAGGAGAGCTTTTGCCAAGACAAAAACAGTTATTAAACATAGTGATAAAGTGTGTTTGGAACTAAAAATTACCTTTATAAAATGATTTATGCATTTTATACACTGCCTGAATCCACATTACAGAAAGCAAACTGTACCAAAAAGACAGAGGCACACAAAGTGAACGAGGTGATTCAAGGAATTATTTTAGTGCAATAGCTTCAGAGGGAAAACAATATATTTACTTGACAAGGCAGCACTAGCTGCCTGTGAAACAACACTCAGGGAATTCAGAATCATGCTTTCAGTAAAATCGGCATTAAAACAAAGAAAGTCGCTTTTTGCTAGTTGCTTTTTTGAAAGAAAATTGCTAGAATGGTCTGAAAAGTCCCAAAATATATCAACAAAGACTCTAAATGGGCAACACTGAACTGTCATCTCTAGTTTTCCTTGGCGTCGCTCAATAGCCAAAGCCACAAGCAGCTTCGCAGCCAGACAAGAACGAGCAGGCCATGTTTTTTTTTCAAAATAAAGTACATTGTAATGTTGCATGATCTTTAAATTCACCTCGGATTATGGCTAGTGTAAGTATGTAAATTTACAGCACTCAAAAATTTATATAGGCTATACATAATATACGGTAAATATATCTCATATGCTTTACATTGTTTTACCATATATTTGAAAAAAAAACCTTGATTCTAAAGGTGTGGCGGCTTTTATTTTGCTGTGGCGGTGCACCACGATCTTTCGTGGACAGCGAAAAAGAGAAGATCGGCTTGTGAAAGAGATCGGCTTGTGATATGGTACAGTCTAGCCTTCAATGGCTGTCCCCGCCCTTACCTTAGCATTATTCCTGTTGCCGAGCAACCGAGACAGCATGAAGCAGCTGTGAAGCCAAACAAACGGAACCGGAAGATAAACCCCGTTGTGTCCTTTGCTTTGTAAATAACTGTAGGCCTACACGTTTTTTATTTTCCCCTTTACATATTCATTATGGCCCTCAATATTTCATTTAAAATGTTGCTTTAAATGTGAGCCTCGGCTGACTGGTGAGCTGGAAGCCGACAATGAGAGCCGACTGCGGTCCGAGCCAGTGTTGGCAGATGTTTCTGAGACAAACAAGCACCCAGCTCTATGAAAAGAAGCCCAGAAAAAGCAGCAAACCCTCCACACGACATGGCCAGAATTGGGTGGGGGGGCACGTAGACGTGATGTTTACACAATATTTGAAGAAATACGTGTTTCCATGGCAAAATACTTTTTTTTTGCTCTTAAACAAAAATTAACATATTACGTATTAATTATTTATCATTATTTATTGTTCTTTTTTTCACTCTGTCCCACACACACACAACTAATCCCTGAGCTTTCTGAACACAGCAACAACGATAATTTCTTAATATTTTTGAGTGCTACAGCCCTGTAGTACAGCATACTACAGTTTTTTTTAAAAGCCTGGAAAAGTGTTTAAAATGTCCAGGTCATTCGTGTCTTACACTTTGCTTGCAACTGGGGCAGGACCTTAATCCTCTTGAAAGAGAAGCGTTTTGCACAGCTGCTTGATTTATTTATTTTTTACATCAAACCCTAACCCTCGTCAAAGAATCCTCCATTTGCAGCAATTACAGCATTGCAGACCTTTGGCATTCTAGCTGTTAATTTGTTGAGGTAATCTGGAGAAATTGATCCCCACGCTTCCAGAAGCAGCTCCCACAAGTTGGATTGGTTGGATGGGCACTTCTTGCGTACCATACGGTCAAGCTGTTGTAGGATGAAATTGGCTCCAATCAAGCGCTTTCCACTGGGTATGGCATGGCGTTGCAAAATGGAGTGATAGCCTTCCTTATTCAGAATCCCTTTTACCCTGTACAAATCTCCCACCTTACCAGCACCAAAGCACCCCAGACCATCACATTACCTCCACCATGCTTAACAAATAGAACATTCATTTTGCATGAATGTTCTATTTTTCATGGTCCCTATGTTACTCTTGATTCTGGAATGCAGTCAGCAGATTCCAGCAATGCTTTTGCCTCTTGCAAACCTTCCACTTCCATCCTCTCAAGAAATCTTAATGGCAAGCATCAATGATCTATTATTGACCCCTTTTATAGCTCCTCTCTGAGGGTATAGACAAAGTCAAAATGGGAATCGGTGTAAGCCTAAATCATGCAACCTAGCTGCTGAAAGGGAACTGGAGCAATGCTGAGCTCAAGGTTCCCGCTTCATTTAGGAAACCAAGCTCCCATGTGAACATATGATATATGAAATGGAAGAAGAGGACACTGTCTGCTCAACACACAAAGATTAATGACCAATGGACTACATAAAGTGAAATAATTTATCTCAAGCACAACGTGAAACTTGTACATGTAAATGCTATTATTCTTTCCCATGCCCAGCTGGAATGTCCATGTTGCATTTTCCTAAATTCAGCCATTATGTTTAGAGAGCAAAGCTACTCTAAAGATTATCCTGCTAAACTATTCGCTGTTTATCCAACCCTTTCAAGACTGGGGTGTCTTCATGTGTGTTTTGTATGTTGAAAACTTGGCAGATGCACAATGAGAGCAGAGCAGTGTTTTGTCCTCAGTGCTTTCAAGGCTGTGCAGGCGAAGGAAAGGGCAGGATAACATCAATTTCAGTCAATTTCCTGAGGACCTTGAAAAGTGGGCCTTTCTTTGTCTTGCATTTCTCTGTAAAATACTGATGAACAGCTTTCAGTCTTTACTAACATGAGCTGAAGTTCACTGAAACTGTCAGAGGACTGTGTTACATCAGTGCAGGTGATTTAGCTTGACAACATAGTTTGTCAGAGCAGAGTTTTGTCGCTGTTCCTGAAGTAGAACTGGTGTTAAGCCATTAAGAAAATCCTAATATTTATTTAGAGCCATAGCTGTTACACAATCACTTCCAGGCACACCTGGTCTGACGTTCTGTTAACTGTGACATCATCCAAGGAAGACCGATCACCCGCTATTACCATCTAATGTAGAACAGATTACTAGATCAATGTGTGCTTCTGTGCTTTTTTGTCTGTCTTGTTGTGTCTCTGCTCTGTCTTCTGTAACCCCCAGTCGGTCGAGGCAGATGACCGTTCATACTGAGCCCGGTTCTGCTAGAGGTTTTTCCTTCCCGCTAATGGGTGGTTTTTCTTTCCACTGTCGCTTTATGCTTGCTCAGTATGAAGGATTGCTGCAAAGCCATGGACAATGCAGACGACTCTCCCTGTAGCTCTACGCTTCTTCAGGAGTGAATGCTGCTTGTCGGGACTTTGAAGCAATCAACTGGTTCCCTTATATAGGAAATTTTTGACCAATCTGTATAATCTGACTGATTTTGACTTTGTAAAGTGCCTCGAGATGACATGTTTCATGAATTGGCGCTATATAAATAAAATTTAATTGAATTGAATTCTATAGATAATCAATGTGTCATAAAGGTGGACGGAAGATAAGACTGTTTTCTATTTACTTCATTCAAAATGGCTATAACATAAGTGTTGATCTACTGGGATTTTCACACACAACCATTTTTAGGGTTTACAGGGAATGGTCAGAAAAAGAGAGAATATCCAGTTAGCGGCAGTTCTGTTGGTGAAAATGCTTTGTTCAGAGATCAGAGGAGAATAGCCAGACTTGTTCAAGCTTATAGAAAGGCAACAGTAACTCAAATAACCACTTGTTACAATGAAGGTAGGCAGTAGAGCATCTTTGAATGCACAACACATCAAACCTTGAAGCGGATGGACTATAGCAGCAGAAGACCACACCGGTTTCCACTGCTGTCAGGCTACAATTCACACAGACTCACCAAAATTGGACAAAAGAAGATTGGAAAAACGTTGCCTAATCTGAGGAGCCTCGATTTCTGCTGCAATATTTGGATGGTAGGGTCTGAATTTGGTGTCAAGAACATGAAAGCATGGATCCATCCTGCCTTTTATCAATGGTTCTGGCTGGTGGTGAAATGGTGTGTGGGATATTTTCTTGGCACACTTTGGGCCCCTTAGTACCAATTGAGCATCGTGTCAATGCCACAGCCTACCTGAGTATTGATGCTGACCATGTCCATCCCTTTATGACCACAGTGTACCCATCTTCTGATGGCTACTTCCAGCAGGACAATGTGCCTTGTCATAAAGCACAAATCATCTCAGACTGGTTTCTTGAATATGACACTATTCATCAACACATTACTCAAATGGCCTCCACAGTCAACAGATCTCAATCGAATAGAGCACCTTTGGGATGTGGTGGAATGGGAGATTTGTATCATGGATGTGTAGCCAACACATCTGCGGCATCTGCATGACGCTATCATGTCAATATGGACCAAACTCTCTGTCTCCAGTACCTTGTTGAATCTAGTTCTGAAGACAAAGGGGAGTCCTACCTGGTACTAGCAAGGTGTACATAATAAAGTGGCCAGTGAGTAATATATATATATATATATTGTTAGAAAAATGTAAATGTATCATTTTATCTTTATCAAGCTACAGGCATGTGGTTTGTTTTAAGAGTTTGATTTCAGGAAGGTTCTGTTGTTTTTAACCTTAGATAAAATGGTTTTCCCAGATAAGGAATGTCTCCTTTATCCAACTGCGCATGAAGCTGGTGATTTGATCATCACCCACAATGAAACTTGCTCCCTTCTTTGTTTTCCCCCATGTTGTAAACTCAAGACTGTGATTAAATCCTCCTGACCCCATGTGATGTGTGACAATAAAGACAAGGGGACAGAGGCAGCCCGGGGCAGACGAACTCAAGACTGAGACGTCCTGCCCTCCTACGCTGCGCTAGCAGGCGCCTTGGCCCTCTGGCGCATTGGTGGGCTTCGGGTTTGGGGCGGGTCCCCGGGCGTGCGCCGGCCTGCTCCCGGCGGCTTCTTCGCGGGGCCTGGCCCCCCGGGGGGCGGCCGGGGCCCCCGTCGCGGGGGCGGGGCTCCCCTGGGGCCTCTGGCCCCCAGGGCCCATGGCCAGAACCACTTCAGCGGGGCTAGCTGCCGGCGGAGCCTACGGGCTCGTCCCCGCAGCTCTTGGGGGCGTCGGCATTGCGGTGGCTGGGGGATTTCCTCGGGGTCGTCTCTACTCTTTCCTTGGGGGGGTTGCAGATATCCGGTGTCGGCCCCTCCTGGGCGCCCTGCTTTGGGGACCCCTTTGGGAGTCTGGGATTATGGGTCCCCTGACTCCTGCCTCTGTGCTCGGGGAAGGCGGGTCTTTGGTTCTCCACAACCACTATCAAGCTATTTCCTCTCGGATAATTTACAACTAAACTACTGTACTCTCACAAACTCCCACAGGTGCCTGGTCCCAGGTATTAAATGTTCACTTATATACAGTAAGCTTATAATTTATTTATTTATTTATGTTCTTTCACTTTCTTTTTTCAGGTATCACATTACACATGTCAGCTTACTTAATAATATATATGATTTAGCAATGGCATCTAGGTGTTATTCGATTGTATCTGTTGCTTTATGTCTGTTGGTTGTGCTGTTCTTTTTGCATCTCTCTTTCCAGGTGATGGAGCAGACGGAGAAGGTTTTATCATTCTCTCCCTTTTATCTCTTCTTTCTTTCACCTTTACTCTTTTTTTTTCTCTGTCACTTCTTGTTCTTCCTTTACTCTCCCATTGTAATGTCCATATAATTTGAAAGTCTCCCTGCAGGAATCACAATAAAGCTATTTACAAGCATAAATCAAGTGGAGCACTATGGCGAAAGCTGTTCGCTCCACTTGTAAAAGCAAAATCTGTCGAGCTCTATCTGGCATTGAGACATCAATTCCTATTGCCACATTGCTAGACAGGACACTGGGAAAAAAAAAAAGACTGAGATTGAACAAGTCTCTTGCTCCTGGTTCTCTGCCCTCTTTCTGATGAAAGAGTAAAAACTTGTGTTTGTGTTGGTTTTCTTTCCAGAATAAAGGGGTTATTAAACTTAACTCTATCATATATATATAATTTATTTATTATCTCTCTTATCTGCTATTCCTCATTCTTCTCCTGTCTCCTCTACCCTCAATTTCATTGCTCTATAACCCCAGTTCCACTGGCTCGCAATCGCCTAGTACCATATGGCTCCGCTCACTTTCGAGTGTTTCAGGAACAGTTTTGTTCAAAGCCAGCTCAGGTTTTTGTGGCTCTGCTGAGGAATAAGCCCAATGCAAGCTGACTCGAGAGGAGTTTTGAGGACCATGTTGTGCAATTTCATCTTATTGATTATAAATGTATAATAATAGGCTATGTGCACAATGTTACTACGCAACTTCCGCTAACTGAAAGGGGTAAGGGAGCATACTTCCGGTTAGGCTGTTCACCCACGGCAAGCAATGGCGTTCTACACGCTGCCTGCAGGACCATCCAAAAATAACAATTAACGACGTCCTCCGGTTTATACGAACCTTATCATCTGCTCCACGGAGTAAAAAAGAGAAAGGCTTCAAGTTTTACGTGTCGAACTACATTGAAAACTTTGAAGGTAAGTAATGTACCAGTCGGTCACTGCTGAGCCAATATTGACTACCTAGGTAGTTTTTTTTATTCTGTACATACATATACTGTCTCGTTTTCACTTATAATATATTTATTTTAACATAACTTCAAAGCCGTTGTTTCAGATTCTGTTTTAATGTTTTAACCACAGTGTCCAACAAAGACTCGTCAGGGATAGTGAGCGTCAGGGCAAATGATAAGCCTCATGAACTCAGAGTAGGCTGAAATCACATAAAATGATGATTTGTTCTATGCAAAGAGGACTATATTTTGGGGGTCTTATGTAGCTCCTGTGCAGCGTAAGTTGTAAGTATTTCTAGCTGTTGTGTGTTGGAGTAGTAGCGCACATATAAGTTGCTAACTTTAGCATTAGCTTAGCTACACGAGAGCCCCAGAAGCTAGTCTGTTATGACTACAGATTTTTGTTATATTGTAAGTTCAAATATATATGACTCTGTTAATGCTAAGGCCAGTTCCTAGGCCTGTTCATTCTGCTCTTTTGCTTCTTTTTACTTCATTTAAAGACTGGAACACAGTGCAGTTTACCGCGGTGAAGTTGGTTTGATATTGGAATTCAAGCTCCGCGGACTCAGCGGGATCTATTTATATTAGTTTCATGTTAGGTGGTCACAAGATAAGGAATTTATTGATTTTTGTTTCTCAAGAGTGCTTGGTTCAAAGATTTGTTGAGACGCTGGCCGGAATCGGAGTGCTTCAACCGGATCAACCGTGAGCTAGATCCCGCTCACTCCGCGGAGTTTGAATGTCCAATATCAAACCAACTTCACCGCGGTGTGCAGTTTCTATGTGAGCGACGTCTGTTGTTTACGTTGCGTGCGTTTGGTTGGCAAATATGTTCAGAAATGTCCATCTTATTTAAGTTATGACGCCAGGGAAGCATTAATTTTTGTAAACAAAGTTTCTTCATTGTACTATTACTTATCAAAAATATGCATGGTGCCTACCAAAGTCACTGACGTGATGATTTCACATTCGTTCGTATAAGCCTGCTCAAAGTTGTAGTTTTAGACGCTTTGTGATGCATAAAAAAGCTTGAAATTGATTAAAAACACTGATCACCAAAAGCGCATTGTGCTGCAGAGATAGTTCTTACTCTGTAGACAACTGCGAACTTTCATTTGTATCTTTGCAAATAGTTATTAAAAAAAAGAATTGGGATGTCAACCCAAAGTGCATTCATTCATCTTTATTAATAACAGACGTGAGCATAAATCGGCTAAGGTTTTTTCGGCTTGCTAAACAATTATGACAATCAAAATATACATTTTAAGTGCAGCCCTGGCCATTTTATGTTGTTGCTTAATGACCTTCGTCCGTCCGTCCGTTGTCTTCCGCTTATCCGGGGTCGGGTCGCGGGGGTAGCAGCTTCAGTAGGGAGGCCCAGACGTCCCTCTCCCCAGCCACTTGGGCCAGCTCCTCAGGAGGAACCCCAAGGCGTTCCCAGGCCAGCCGGGAGACATAGTCCCTCCAGCGTGTCCTGGGTCTTCCCCTGGGCCTCCTCCCGGTGGGACGTGCCTGGAACACCTCTCCAGGGAGGCGTCCAGGAGGCATCCTGACCAGATGCCCGAGCCACCTCAACTGGCTCCTCTCGACGTGGAGGAGCAGCGGCTCTACTCTGAGTCCTCCCCGGATGACTGAGCTCCTCACCCTATCTCTAAGGGAGAGCCCAGACACACTACGGAGAAAACTCATTTCAGCCGCTTGTATCCGGGATCTCGTTCTTTCGGTCACGACCCAAAGCTCGTGACCATAGATGAGGGTAGGAACGTAGATCGACCGGTAAATCGAGAGCTTCGCCTTTTGGCTCAGCTCTCTCTTCACCACAACGGATCGGTACAGCGCCCGCTTCACAGCAGACGCTGCACCAATCCGCCTGTCGATCTCCCGCTCCATCTTCCCCTCATTCGTGAACAAGACCCCAAGATACTTGAACTCCTCCACTAGGGGCAGGACACCCTCCCCTTTTCCGGTTCAAGACCATGGTCTCGGATTTGGAGGCACTGATTTTCATCCTGGCCGCTTCGCACTCGGCTGCGAACCGCTCCAGTGAGAGCTGTAGATCACGCCCTGATGAAGCCAATAGGACCACGTCATCCGCGAATAGCAGAGACGCAATCCTAAGGTCACCAAAGCGGATCCCCTCAACACCTTGGCTGCGCCTAGAAATTCTGTCCATAAAAGTTATGAACAGAATCGGTGACAAAGGGCAGCCTTGGCGGAGTCCAACTCTCACCGGAAACGAGTCCGACTTACTGCCGGCAATGCGGACCAGACTCTGACACCGGTCGTACAGAGACCTGACAGCCCTTATTAAAGGGTCCGGTACTCCATACTCCCGGAGTACCCCCCACAGGATCCCCCGGGGGACACGGTCGAATGCCTTCTCCAGATCCACAAAACACATGTAGACTGGTTGGGCAAACTCCCATGCCCCCTCAAGAATCCTGCTGAGGGTATAGAGCTGGTCCAGTGTTCCACGGCCAGGACGAAAACCACACTGCTCTTCCTGAATCCGAGATTCGACTATCCGACGGACCCTCCTTTCCAGAACCCCTGAATAGACCTTACCAGGGAGGCTTAATTTTTAGATAAATGGATTCAAACACAACCCTTTATTGAACCAACTTTTTACAAAAACCGTAAGTGTTAAAAAAAGAACATGTGCTCTCTGAACTCTGTGAAGGTTGAAGGAGCTTCCCTGGGTTTGTACCTTTTCTGTGTGTTATCATCAATGTTATTTTTAAGCATTTCATTTAATTGTTTTACAGGGTGTTAGACCAGGCCGCGTGCGTGATATGGTTTTTATATCTGCAACACCAAAACAGCAGCGCACAGTTGGAAATGGTGTAAGGTAATTATTGTAAATGTAAGGTTGAAGTAACTGAATATGTTCTTTGAATACTTATTTTGAGTAACATGTATTAGTTGGATGTCTTGTTTTTTTGAAGGGGCAAACGTTACAAGGCCGTGCGAGGAGACACACCAGACACATCAGAGTAGCAGAGGTGTATCAGGATTTTCAGCAGACCTTGCACCTCTCATTACTACCATGGCAATCAGTGCTGATGTCCCTTTAGTTGATTCGGCCTTCGATAAAGTCCAGGGATCCGTTCTTCGTACGTCGCTAACTCAGTTAGCTGGATTTGATTGTTGACGATTTGGCATGATCTTGGATCGTTTGGTTCTTCGAAACTCATCCTGGACTTGCTGTCATAGCAACATGTGCGCCAGTTTAAACCTGCTCGTGAGCAGGTTTATTTCATGTAAACAGGATTAGATCGTAGCTTTATAACCGGAGGAGATAGGGAAGTCTGTCGTAGCCATGTCTTGTCCATTTTTACGACGGCGGAAGGTGCAAGAATAATTTCAGAGTTTTCGAATTAATGTTGTATTGTGCAATAGACAGGATCCTTTAGTGCAGCGCGACAGTTTAATTTTAGAGAGATGTCTCTTGGTGGCTGTTATAAACAGAGAAACACATCATTTGACAGTGGCTTTTAAAGAGGAAAATGTGGTGTTAGAGCCATAAATAGAAAATATTTAAGTTATTTGTATGATGGTTTGCTTTTTATTTTTATCATATTCAGTAAGAAGATTTGTTCAGGCCATTTTATTGTGAAGTTTAGTTTTACTTTACTCCACCAGGGAGCAGAGCGCAACAGTTCAATGGCATGATTTCAGGAGGCCCTGTATTACTTCTTCTCGGTTTTGGGAAGTATGTCATGTGAGATGAGCCACTTCTGCTTTGTGCTTAGCGCAGCGCATCAAGAAGGCAACAGCAGCCACAGCCGCCATGAAAAGGGGCCTAGCTCTTGAACCATCAGCTATCCAGGAATACTGCAGGATCAAAAACACCAACTTTTGGCCCTGTGGGTTCATCATTCACCCTGATGCTCCATGGTTGGGCTCTTCTCCAGATGGTGTTGTTTTTGACCCGACTGAGAGGCCAAAATTTGGTTTGTTGGAGATAAAATGTCCCAATACTAAGAGTTATGTGGATTGTCGCTATTTAAAAAAGTGTAGATTCCAAAATGTCAAGGTTGCAGGTCAAACAAATTTTGGTTTGTTTGGTTGTCAAACAAACGGGAGAGTGTTGGCATAGTGGTTAGAGCAGTGATCTTGCACTCAGAGAAGGATGCAAGTACCCGGTTCGATCCCCAGCGCCTGCACTCTGGGTCCCTGAGCAAGACTCTTAACCCCAGATTGCTCCCCGGGCGCCGCACAGTGGCAGCCCACTGCTCCCCAAGGGTGATGGGTTAAAAGCAGAGAACAAATTTCATTGTTATGTATGTTTCAATGTATGTTTCAATGACAATAAAGATGCTATTACTATTACTGCTATTACTTACTGTCTGAGCTTGTTACTATGTATTTTGTTATTTTATGCATGGCTTAGTAATGGTTTTGTACACTAATTTTCTATTGTCCTATTTAGTTAATTCTGTTCTAACATCTTACCACTATACGCCATGTTGTGGATTTAGTAGCTTTTAAAAGTTTTTTTAAAAACCCATGTTTTGCTAAGGTATCTTGCAAATGTAAGAAAAACGATGCTAATAATTTAAACAGCACAATAAAAGTTTGTTGTTTGAGTATTCCAGTTTGTTTATTAATGTAAATTTCCCCAAAACAGTGTTTTAATGTAATCAGTAATTAAGAAGTATTGGTTTTATAAAGTATTTTATTTGTGGCCTTTGCAAACAAGTAACAAACTTCACAAGGGGAAAAAAGAAATAAGCACAATTCTCAATTCAGTCACTAGGGGGCAGTGAGACGGGGTCGTTTATTATGTTCACATTTTAATAATCTCACAACTAAATTAGTTTGTGGAAAATCACTTAAGCTAGCTAAACAAGGATGAAAATGGTCTAAAACAGAACTAAACCAGGTCAAACATCTGTCAAAGTAGACATTTTAGCAAGTTTTGTCTCACTGACAAAAATAGTTGTATTACAACCGGAAGTGGATGCCATCACCACGCTTGGCCGGAAGTTAGCGGGCGCCATCTTGTGCACATAGCCTATTGGATATTATAATTGATCATATCTTATTCTAATCAAAGGATTAAAACAACAAAAAATGTTTCAAATGGTTGTGATTAAAGGCATACTATGCAACATTTTTCAGTTAATTAATGTGTTCCATACCGTTTTGGATGATTAAATGAGTCATTTCAGGAACAAAGGTTTTTCTCGGCTGCCCTGGTGGTCTGTGGGGGAAATACCGCACTTGCAACTGGAGGAGCCCTCGGCCCGCGCCCACAGGCTCAGAAGTCTCGCGCATCACGAGAGTCGGTCTTGCTTTACGGCGAGAACTGCTACACGCCCCCAGTGAAACGCATGCTCGGTGGTAGCGCAGTGGCGATATTTGTGCAGTTATCATGGCGGAACCGGCGATAAAACAGCGAAAGCCCATGTTGGAGCAGGCAAGAAAGAGGAAAAGGGCTCTGGACAGAAAGAGGAGTCGTACACGGGTGAACATCGGGCAAGCTTTTTCCGAATGGCGAGAGCTAAAAGAGAAAGAAGGCTGCAAGGCTGACGCGGACCTCGCGTTTCTGCTGATGCGATTGTAAGTAACATTGGAATGGTTACTGTCTCTCTGTGTGCATGTTCATACTTTCACTGTGTTAAGCCGGGCATACACTGTACGAGTTTTTCAGTCGTGATACTTATATACATCTCAAACTGTGCGACGGAACCGCGGGGTTTAAACGTTCACCGCTCATGTGTGCTGATCTGTGTTCTCAAACTGTACGGCGGGACACTCGGACGCGGCTCGGGAGGCACCGGGCGTCGGGGGGAACGGAGGGGAGAGAGGAAAGACGAGACGCCCCGGCGGCCGCGCGGCATACGGAAACAGACGGCCAGCGCGTCGCGCGGACCGGAACGCTGGAACTCCCAACCCCCCCGCGAGCCGACGTCCGGGCCCAGCGGGTCCCGGGCCGGGCGGAGGTCGCTTCGGGGACGCCCGCTCCCCTCACTCCACTGGCGGGGACGGAGAGGAGGGGAGGGCACCCCCTCGTAGCTCTGCTTGAACAGCAGGATGGTGATTCGTTGCGTTCGCCTGTCTGCTAAGCTCAAAACAACCGCGCCTGGCTTGACGGAGAAACCAGGAGAACAGCTGAGCATCTTTACGACAGTGCACTTTTACTTTCGCCCTCTGGGGGGAGCCTCGCTGGAAAATCAACCCCGGTTGCATAGTATACCTTTAAGGGCTACTAGTCTTTAATGGTTATAACAAGCAATTGGGTGTATTACTTAGCAATTATCTAACTTGTTTACCATAAAAGATGGCTGTCTAGTCAGTTGTCAAACTAAAATAGACTTGCCACCAGTAAATGTTATTACCCTTTGACTTGTAATCAATCATTAACCACAAGCAAAGGAAAATAATGTATCATATGTATTTTATTGTTAACCCAAAAAGGGGGTAATTTGTACTATTAGAGACAATTCAATCACTGATATAAAGATGACAGACTACCACAGTTAAGCTATTGTTATGCAATTACACCTGTTTGATTATGAAGATTATTATTAATTATAACTGGCTATTATACTTTAATAGTATATCATTCAAATATAGGATGGCTATAACGAAAATTATCTCAAATGGTTGTGATCAAGGGCTTTGAGCCTGAAATGATTAGCACTAACAACCCTTTTCTGGTATAAATAAGTTCATAACTGCTAATTAAAAAAACAATTATCTAACCAGTTGTTGAATGGTTGTACTTGTCCAGCAAATGTTGATAACTTTAATTATAATTGCAATTGGAGTTTTAATCCTTTTAATCATTCATCACAAGCCAATGAAAATGTCTGTTTATTCAGTTATTAACTCAAAAGGAGATAATTTGGTAACTCTTAGAGACCATTGGATTTCTGACTCAAAATATTCACAAACACCTACGATTTCGCAAGTTATTTATTGATCACTGATAATTCCCTGTTACAACAATTATTCTGCTTAATAAAATACTAGAAAACACTACTCACTACTTAATAGAACACAAAAAGAAAACAAATGAAAATAAAGTCAAAAATGAACTATTTGAGAGGAAGTAATGTATAATCAATTCACAGTTGATTAGAAATCTTATTGACATCAACATTAACCATCACAATCAACATGGCAGCACTTTGAGGTAACAGCATTGAAAGAACACTGTCTAAATAGCTCTGAGGTAACAAAGCTGGTATAGCGTAACATGCCTTAAATTAAGATGGGGAATGCTTCTGGCAAAACTATCCGCTAGCACTGTTCATGCACAGTTAGCTTTTAACTCGTTCTAGTCCGGCTTCAAGGTGGCGCTCGACTAACAGTAGCTAATCAGCTAGTGTGACTTCACAATAGCCTACGGCTAACAGCCTCGGGCCACTCGGCGTCCCACCCAAGATGGCAACTATGACGACATATGTGAAGCTTGGGCCAGCCAAGGATCGAATCACGGACCAAGTGCAGGCGGCACGCAGAAATTCAGCGTCTTCTCAACACAGCGGCACTGCATGAAAGAAGAAAGAACAATGGTCCAGTGGGCTTTTATATCTGAGTGATACGGTCTTCATCAGGGTCGTCCCAACTGTGTTGCATGCTGGGAGTTGCAGTTTGTCAGGTCATAATGGCATAACACTATTTAACATTTATTCAATTCAATTCAATTTTATTTATATAGCGCCAAATCATGAAACATGTCATCTCAAGGCACTTTACAAAATCAAGTTCAATCATATTATACAGATTGGGTCAGATTATACAGATTGGTCAAAATGTCCTATATAAGGAAACCAGTTGATTGCATCAAAGTCCCGACAAGCAGCATTCACTCCTGGGGAACCGTAGAGCCACAGGGAGAGTCGTCTGCATTGTACATGGCTTTGCTGCAATCCCTCATACTGAGCAAGCATGAAGCGACAGTGGGAAGAAAAACCACCCATTAACGGGAAAAAAAAACCTCCGGCAGAACCGGGCTCAGTATGAACGGTCATCTGCCTCGACCGACTGGGGTTACAGAAGACAGAGCAGAGACACAACAAGAGAGACAAAAAGCACAGAAGCACACATTGATCTAGTAATCTGTTCTACATTAGATGGTAGTAATGGGTGAGCCGTCTTCTCTGGATGATGTCAAAGTTAACAGAACGCCAGACCAGGTGTACCTACTATGAAGAAAAAGAGAGAGAGCAAAAAGTTAAAAGCTGAAATGACGACAGTCATTTCAATGTAATACAATGCAAAACTGGAGAACCGTAGAATGAAGAACAGTAGAAATCAGTAGAGTGAGAAAATTAGACCCTGATGTCCTCCAGCAGCCTAGGCCTATCACAGCACAACTATAGAGATAGCTCAGGGTAACATGAGCCACTCTAACTATAAGCTTTGTCAAAAAGGAAAGTTTTAAGATTAGTCTTAAAAATAGATAGGGTGTCTGCCTCACGGACCAAAACTGGGAGTTGGTTCCACAGGAGAGGAGCCTGATAGCTAAAGGATCTGCCTCCCATTCTACTTTTAGAGACTCTAGGAACCACCAGCAGACCTGCAGTCTGAGAGCGAAGTGCTCTGTTAGGAACATACGGGGTAATCAGAGCTCTGATATATGATGGAGCTTGGTTATTAAGGGCTTTATACGTTAGAAGAAGAATTTTAAATTCTATTCTTGATTTAACAGGAAGCCAATGAAGGGAAGCTAAAATTGGAGAAATATGATCCCTCTTGTTGATTTTCATCAGGACTCTTGCCGCAGCATTTTGGATCAGCTGAAGACTTCGAACTGCATTTTGTGGACTTCCTGATAGTAAAGAATTACAATAGTCCAGCCTTGAAGTAACAAATGCATGGACTAGTTTTTCAGCATCACCCCTGGACAGAATGTTTCTAATTTTGGCGATATTCCGGAGGTGAAAAAAGGAAACTCTGGAAACCTGTTTAATATGGGATTTAAATGACATGTCTTGGTCGAAAACAACACCAAGGTTTTTAACTTTATTACCAGAGGCCAAATTAATGCCATCCAGATTAAGTGATTGATTAAGAAGTTTATTTTTTGAGGACTCTGGCCCAAAGATTACAACTTCTGTCTTGTCAGAATTTAAATGCAGGAAATTTAAAGTCATCCAGCTTTTGATGTCATCAAGACATTAAACCAATATTTCACTGTTACTGCAGTTATTCTGTTTAATACTAATCCTACTTGAACACATTAATACTACTGAATACACACATTACATAAGGATGGAAATAAAACCAATAACATAAGAGGAAACTAAACCACAAAGTAAAACAGCAAAATGATGAAATTGGGATGCAGAAACCTTTAAGTCATTTTCTGACTTAAATTAAGCCTTGCTTAATTAAGCATTGAATAATTACCATTAAAACAGTTGCAAATGGCGTAAACATGGAAATGGATCTGGAGTGATCTCATGGTGCCTTGAAGCAAGGCTTGCTACTAGCCGACTGGCTACAATGAACTAGCTTTAACTGCTAAGCTACCAGCTCCAAATGGCTATAGCTCATGCCTGAGCTAGCCACAGCTACAGTTTAGACACCACAAGAACGTGGTGTCACTGAGGGGCGGCTGACTCACACAAAAGCTACTAGCTGACCCAATGAGCGCTTCAAACAGAATTGCACAAAAATCCAAAGCAGCAGAAGGGAGAGACAGGAAAGGGGTAATTGGCATTCTAACACTAACCTTCAGAACAAACCTGGCACCGATGACATAGCCTGACCAGGATAATAATGATAAAATCCACAATAATATTGAGCGGTTGGCGCGGTGGCTTCACAGCAATCAAATAGGAGACAGATACAGTAAACACCTTATCACCTGAATCAAAGTCACAGCATGTAAACATTCAGTTCAACAAATCCTTCTGGAGTAAAGAAATAAAAACCTCGGCATTAAACCTTTTTCTAAATAAATTCTGCCCAGGCAAAGATCAATTTCTATGTAAGAAATAAAGAGATTCTTTCCTGGTCCAGCGGAGGGAGAGCTACGTCGCACCGACCGGTGTGGGGAGTGGCTCTCAGTGGTCTTTTAACTGCTCGGCCAAAAACAGAAAAGACAGCCTCATCTGTCAACAAAAAAAGGGGAAGAAACTCCTTGTTCTTTCTTGGTGCGCTTTCAACCTAATTAAAATCCTAGGATCCCCCTTGTCAATCCAACGACCAAAGGGGGTATAGGTGGTGTTTGGCTTTGTCCAGCAAGGCGTTGAGCACCACTTCCAACGTCTGTTCCAACATGAAGGAAATCTTCAGCTGAGACGAGACTCTTTGGTAAAGCTGATGCTGTGAGAAGGAGACAAGCCATGTGCGCACTGTGGTTTTATCTCGGGGCCGTAGTCTCGCAGGTATCGTGCCTGGGTCCTAGTGTAGCATGCGGGGGGCAAAATCCGATCAGTCATTTTATGGCACAACCATTATGAACAGAGTGGGTCACAGTCAAATATACTCTTATTAAATTCAAACCATGAACCACACCTGAAGGAGGGAAAAATGAAAAAGGACACTTCAGTTTTCTATCCACCTTATTTTCGAACGCGGAAGTAACTATGGGGTCAACTTCCGTTTTTTTGTGCGGCACTTCTGTTTCAGCGCTTCCCTTGGCCAGATAACATTAACTTGACTGAAATGATAAACTGTTGCGGCAACATTTCCAAAAATTGCAGAGCGATCGAAGTGGCAGGTCAGTGCCACAGTCTCAAACTATTCATCACTGAGAGGATGACATGAAGAAGTGGCCTCATATAACGTACGAGGACATTTTAACCATTTTGTGTCGTCACTTGGTACGGATGGCTCTGCTATGCGACTTTACCGAGGCGAACCTCCACAGTGGAAAAGTTGTCTCGGTGTTAATAAATAGCAACATCGGTGACTTGGTATTCATAGAGGCTGATGTCCATTCAAGCCAAAGCAAGTTTGACGTTCACTCTGCTGGTTACTGACTAGGTCAACCGGCTCTACCGAGATGACCGGAGCGCTCTTGTGTTGCGGCTCCAGGGGAAGTCCTTCAGTCACGCAGCGGTGATCTTATGAAAGGTAGGCTAATGAATCGTCTGATTAAAAAATATACTGGCTGTTGCCTCGTTGTGATTAGATTGCTGGTCAGTTAATTTTTACAAAGATAGCAGTGCTAAATGTTTGGGATTGAACTGATGTTGTAAAAGAATATCAAAACATTCTGCCTACTTCATGTTTAGGCTTGAAATTTGAAATTGTACCAATCCCATGTGTGGTCTCAAAACTCTTGATGCAGGCTTGTCACGTTAAAATGTAAGTTAGCTTTAGAATGAAGCTGTAACTTTATTTCTAGTTTATTTTACCAGCGTTAAAAGAAGTAGGGCGCCTCGTATCCACAGCTCTTGTACACGGACGATGATTAAAACACGCCTGCTCCACATTAACCTCTCTTTTACACCCGTTATTATGACAACCTCTAACTGTACAAACGCTTCCGGTCTTCCTCGAAATCATAATGACGAGTAATTTGGTACGAAGTAGCTGCATGAATCGCTTTTTAGCCAGCTAAACAGTGACAGGAAGTGACCGACCGGAAGTCTTGCACAAAAAACCATCAACTCGCTGTCTCCATATTTCCGTTGAAAATAAGGTGGATACCCAGATGAGCTGTATCAGATCTATGGATTTATCGAGGTTTTCTCTCATTTCACTCTGAAAGCTGTTAAGTTTTGTCTCTGAAGTGTCCATCCATCCACATCATGCGGTACAAGGCAGCGGCTGTCTGCCTTTCCCTGCTCCCGGCCCGTCTTTCTCTATAAAGGACCCGGGGGAAGAAGAGGTGGCTGCGGAAAGGAGCTAAAGCAACGCCTAGGAGGCATTTCCCTCTTCCAGGCCTTTCTAGGCTGGTGGAATCGCTAAAGCGGGCAGAAGTAATCAGAGCAGGGAGGAGACGAGTAGGGTTGGCGAAAATGGGTGGGCCAATGGAGCTGTGCCTTATGTGTTAAGACAATGGGAACTTGGGGAATCAGGCGTATGTGTGTGTATTTTCATGTGGCTTGACTCGTGATTGGTAGCTTGTAGAAACAGATACCATTCCCTGTGGCCTAAAACGTGCCAGCATAGAATCTGTTTCTGCACCCAGGCTGTGTCTGATGAAAACCTCACAGTCAGGATAACCAGCTATTATGCTGAGGGGAAGAAAAAAAATGCCTGTACATACTGATGCTGTTCTCCTGAAAATGTCTTTTGTATCATAGATTGTTGTTACTGTCTGCTTACAGTTACTTGTCTGCCTGTTATTTTTACACAATGCAAGTGTGTCAGGGCTCAGTTTCGCCTGCTTCACCCTGGACAGTTCCAGCACCTTCCAACTCCCATGCAGCCCAGTTTCGACTCACATCTGATCACTGTCACCTGCCGCCGCTAATTAAAGTGAACTCAATTCACTTACCAATCAGCCTTCATATACACTCCTCAGTCAGCTCATCCTCGCCGGTTCGTCTTTCGACTCCTGTCTGCCTTCCACGCACCAGCCTTCTTCCTTCGTCCCTCGCCCTCCTGCCCTGTTGTTGTCTTCGCCGCCTGCCCTGGCTCCTTCAAGTCCGCCAGTGCTGGCTCCTTCAAGCCCGCCTGGTCCAGCCCCGTCGCATCCGCTGGCTCCTGCTGTCATCTTCCACCTTCTTCAGTCTGGTACAGATCTCTGGTTCACCTCATCCAACTCCAACATACTTCAATAAAACTGTTAAACGTGGCTCTGTGTGTGGCTGAATTCAGGTTCGCTAGAACAGTCTCTAACAAAGTTTTGGATACCAAAGTCAAATTCCTTGTGCCCACAAAGTTGGTGAAATAAAAGTTTTGTTGTTGTTGTTGTTATTGCTGGTGAAGATTCTCAGTCATCCAGGTCATGGTCATTCCCAAAAAAGTAAGTTGAAGACGTTTCTCTTGAGAAAAATTCCTGGAGAGGAAGCGAAACGTCTTCAACTACCGAAAACAAGTCCAGTTGCTTTGTTTTTTACTTTTTTTGGAATGTTGTTGTAATTATTAATAATAATGATCAAATTCAACCCAAGGATCACCAAAACTCATGTCAATCATAAAGTAGATGCTTGGACACAAGTGTCACTTTCCATAGGGAAACAAGTTTAACATTAACACAGACTGGGTTCAACCATTAGAGAACAGCTGAAAAAAAAAACTTTAACTTCAAAAAGGGCTGAAATTTTTTATTGATCAACATGGATAAGCCAAATCCCTTTAAGCATAGTGGTGGTTTATTGTTTAATAAATAACTCTCTGCCTGTTAGGTATTATCCAGTGAATATCAGCCCAAATAGCTGATATCAGGACAATAGTTGAAAGGGTGATTTTGTCAGAGTCTGATCTGGTGAACCCGAATTCAGCCACACACAGAGCCACGTTTAAGAGCTTTATTGAAGAATGATGAGTTTTGGAAGGAGGGACCGGAGACTGTACCGGACTGGAGCTGATGGATTGTGACGACAGGAGCCAGCAAACGTGAAGGAGCACAGGCAGGCAGACGTGAAGGAACACAGGCAGGCAGACGTGGAGGAGCAGGAGCAGGCGAAGGACACGGCGAGGCAACGACGAGGGATGGAGGCAAGCAGGAGGATGAGGGAGGAAGGTCGAAGGAAGAACAAAGACGTTCCGGTGGGGAAGAGCTGACTGAGGAAGGTCCTAAGTATGCTGGTGGACAGGTTGATTGAGTAAGCCTAATTTGAGGTAGCAGGTGGAAGTGATCTGGAGTGGAGTGATGACTGGGGGTAACTGGGCTGGGTGCGAGGTGGAAAAGTCTGGAAAATGTCCCAAAAAGAAGCGGGCCAAAACTGTACCCTGACAGATTTGAGCACTGGCATTCTTGTAACAGCAAACTCTGCACACATTGGTAATAAATGAGTGACAACTTCTCTTCAAGTTCAATAATTAACAAAAATAAAATTAGCACCCAGAGAACACCACTATAGAATATTATTTATCTGAATTAACACTATATTTGAATAAACAAATCCTCTCTACTAGGTTAGTGTAACTTAACTACTAAGCAAAATTAAGATAAAAAGAAGCTAAGGAACTATGTACACACAAAGGAAACAAAAGGACAAATAAAATAGTTGAAAACCATCATCAGAATGATTCAGTGAATCCTGGTTCACTGCAGGTCCAAGTTAGAGAACTAAAGTTCATGTCAAAGAATATGGAATGAGATCAAATTAGCTTAACTAATTCAGAACAACATTTGGGATGTGTTTCAACCCATTCAAAGTGCAAATCCTTATTTAAACAAAACATTATTTGAGAAAATAACATTTTAAAGAATGATTTGCTCTGTAAAATCAATAACTTTTAGGACACTTGATTTTATTAATGTAATTATTTCTCCAGGAAGTACTTATACTCGAATTGATAACTTGGAAAGCTAGACACTGTAGTGGACATCATTAGCTTTAGAGGTAACCCTAAAGGTACACATACACCATTAAATTGAAAGTAATCTTCCCTGTTAATGATGTACTGATGCCCATAGCTGTAATGAACCGAAGCTGGACCCAAGATTCACCACAACAGGTCAGTGACGTTCTTACAGAGTTTATTAAAAACACAGGAGACGCAGGCGTCGGCTCTCGGAGTTCGCGACTCACGCTCACTGGCAGGAACCTCCTGGAGGTAGAGGCAATAGTTAAGACTCAGCACAACAGGCGAATGATGAGAACCTTGCTGAGTAACTGACCTTATAATAAGGAGAGCCGGGCAGTTCGGACAAGCTTCTCTGTAAGCTGGAGCCGTCCGCGGGCGAGCAAGGCTGGAGCCGTTGAGCGGCTGGAAGGCAGTGAGTCCGAACGGGGCTCTCCGAGAGGGGTTTGTCCAAGGGCTATCCAGGTCCAGTGACGGGGAATCCAGCAATCCAAACGAAGCACCGGGGAAGGAGAATCCGAGCGGGGGGTCCAGGTCCAAATCCGGTACACAAGAAGGCAGTCCAAGGGTAGGGGATCCAGGAGACAGGGGACCAGGCAGACAGACACAGGCTGGGAACAGGCAGGCTCAAAAAACAGGCAACAGGTCGGAGTCGGAAATCAAACAGGCTAGTCAAAAATGCTGGAAGGTTCTTACTGTGAAGCTCGAGACAATCTGGCACTGGAGACTGAAGAAGACGGGTCTTTTATGCAGCTGGAGACAGGTGAAGCCAGTAAAGGTTGATTGCAAAAACGGATCAGCTCCAGTGCCAAGATCATTACAGAGCCCCCCCCCTCAAGGGCGGATTCCAGATGCCCTTGGCTGGTCCGGATAGGCTCTGTGAAAATCCCTAATGAGGGACTTATCAAGAACATGACGAGAGGGGACCCACTGACGTTCCTCCGGGCCATAGCCCTCCCAGTCAATCAGATACTGGATACCCCTGCCCCACTTGCGGGACTTTAGGATACGTTTTACTGTGTAGGCAGGGGAACCATCGATAAACTGGGTGGGCGGAGGGGAAGTGGGGGCGGGAGCAAGAACCGAGGTCTTGACAGGCTTGACTCGGGACACGTGAAATGTGGGGTGAACCCTCATAGAAGGGGGCAGGCGGAGACGGACCGCTACCGGGTTCACCACTTTGGAGACGGAGAATGGCCCAATAAACCGAGGTGCCAGCTTCCTGTTCTCCCCCTTAAGGGGAAGATCCCTTGAAGAGAGCCAAACTCTGTCCCCAACCTGGTAATGCGGGGCAGGGACCCGCCGGCGATTGGCGGCGCGGGCCTGGTTCTGGGAAGAAGCGAGAATGGCTCTCCTGGCCCTTCTCCAGGCACGCTGGCACCTCAAGGCAGACAGATGGGCAGAAGGAACCCTGGACTCCACCTCTTCAACGGAGAACACCGGTGGTTGGAAACCGTACACAACATAGAACGGGGAGAGACCCGTGGAGCTGGATGGCGTGGTGTTGATTGCATGCTCCACCCAGGGCAGGTTTTGGGCCCACTTGGTGGGGTCAGACTGGCAAAAGAGGCGGAGCTTGTTCTCGACCTCTTGGTTCAGCCTCTCTGTCTGGCCATCAGTCTACGGATGGAACCCAGAGGAGAGGCTGACAGAAATACCCAACATGGCGCAGAACTCCCGCCAGTACTGGGCCACAAATTGCGGACCACGGTTTGAAACAATGTCGGCCGGTAGACCGTGCAAATGAAAAACCTCCCTGGCCAGAATCACCCCCATGTCCTTGGCAGAGGGCAGCTTGGGTAAGGGAACTAAATGGACCATTTTAGAAAATCGGTCAACAACGGTGAGGATGACCGTGTTGCCATCCGAGACTGGGAGACCTGTGATGAAGTCCATGGAGAGGCTTTACCAAGGCCGGGAGGGAACCGGCAGGGGACGGAGGAGGCCAGACGGGGCCCGACGAGGGACCTTGGCCTGGTTGCAGAGGGAACAGGCAGACACAAACTCCCTGACATCTTGGAGCAGCGACGGCCACCAGAACTGGGAACGGACTAGGTGACAAGACTTAGTAATTTCTGGGTGGCAGAAGAGGCGGGAGCTGTGGCAGAGCTCTAGAACCTTCTTCCTTAAGGGAACCGGAACAAAAAGCCTGTTCCTGGGGCAGGCCTCAGGAACTTGGGTTCCCTCCAGGCAACGTCTGATCTCTCTCCCCCGAGGTTGAGCCTGGTGACCGCACACCTCACAGTGTCCGGAAGGATAAAGTCCTGAGCCTGGTCGTGGTTGTCTCCCTCTGCCTCAAACACTCTGGACAGAGCATCAGGCTTAACATTTCTGGAGCCCGGCCTGTAAGAGAGGGTGAAACTGAAACGGTCAAAAAATAGAGCCCACCTTGCCTGTCTGGAATTGAGCCTCTTGGCCGTCTTTAGGTACTCCAGGTTCCGGTGGTCCGTCCACACCAGGAAGGGGAATTTATAACCCTCTAGCCAGTGCCTCCACTCCTCCAAGGCCAGCTTGACTGCCAGTAGTTCCCGGTTGCCCACATCATAGTTGCGCTCTGAACTGGAAAACTTCTTAGAAAAGAAGGCACAAGGATGAACACGTCCATCATTAGCCTTTTGGCTGAGAACGGCCCCGACACCGGAACTAGACGCATCGACCTCCACAATTAACTGTTTGTCCGGATTAGGGGAGACCAGAACTGGGGCGGAGGTAAACAGTTCCTTAAGGCGTTTGAAAGCCCTGGTGGCCTGTTCGTTCCAGGTGAATCTGACCTTGCTAGAAGTCAGGGAATGCAGAGGGGCCCCACTTGACTGAAATTGCGGATAAACCGCCGGTAAAAGTTAGCGAACCCCAGAAACCTCTAGAGCTGCTTTCTGTCAGTTGGGGCGGGCCAATCAAGCACTGCTCGGACCTTGGCCGGGTCCATTGATATCTGACCGGGTGACAGCATGAAACCGAGAAATGAAGTGGAGGAGACGTGGAACTCACACTTCTCAGCTTTAACATAAAGCTGATTTTGAAGGAGTCGGAGCAGGACGGAACGGACATGCTGTATGTGACTGGTGAGGCTCTCAGAGTATATTAGGATGTCGTCCAAATAGACAAAAACAAAGCGCCCAATCATGTCCCTTAGGACCTCATTCACCAGATTCTGGAAAATAGCGGGGGCATTGGTGAGTCCAAATGGCATGACCAAGTATTCATAGTGGCCTGTCGGGGTGTTAAAAGCGGTCTTCCACTCATCGCCCTTCTTGATACGGACCAGATGGTAGGCGTTGCGGAGGTCTAATTTAGAAAACACCTTAGCCCCCTGGATCTGGTCGAAGGCCGTGTTCATAAGTGGAATCGGGTAACGGTTCTTCACAGAGACATTATTGAGCCCCCTGTAGTCGATACACGGGCGGAGAGAGCCGTCCTTCTTCCCCAGGAAGAAGAAACCTGTGCCCGCAGGGGAAGAAGAAGGGCGAATTATGCCTGTGTAGCATATTTGTAAATATAATATAGTACATTTTCAATCAATGTAAGTGGATAGTGACCAATCAGGTCAATGGGCTAGTTGGATCAGAAACTAGATACGACTCATGAAGGAGCAGACAGACTGGAAGGTTGCAGTTGCGAGTGCCTTTGTATTTATAGTGTAGAAAATTATATACATATTTACAACAGTGAAATATTCAAATGGCCATATAAAATGCGCAAAAGAAAAAAAACCCAAAATAAAACAGAAAAAAAACAAATTGATCAATTCTACAATTAATGAACCCACACCCTTCAGTTCATTCACCCCAAGCTGGGGTTGGTTAAAGGTCCCAAGCAAGTTCTTTTTAAAGTGCTTGGTGCAGTGCAGGTCCTGACTGACTCAAGTCAGTCAGAGTAGAACAGAATTGTTCGTTCGCTGCAAGGAGCCTCCTACCAGCCTGGCAGGAGATCAACAAGTCTTCACGCATGCAAAAGTGCAATCTTTCTTGGGCTCTAGGCCTGGATCTTCAGCTCGCCATCGAAACCTGGCCTGAATAATAAGACAGGACCATTTTCTCAATATATAATCAAACATTCTAGTGTGCACACACACACAAATTCAATAAATGGCACTCTTTGCACTATAAATAATTCCAATTTTCATTCAATATGCATATTCAATAAATATAAAGTTCAATATAAATTACATCCATGAAATCCAATAAATACGCACTATATAAATTAGTTGACATGAAATGTAAAGAAAACCTAATATAAACAAGTGCTCAACAAACATTTAAGGCACCCTATTGTTCACATGTGGTTTGTATAAATCTAAAATGGTCGTCCGTTTGTTTAGCTGCTAAATTACTGAGTATACAAACAAACATTGACATCAATGAGCTAACACTAAGCCACACACAGAAACACTCACCAATTCCACAGTTTATGCCTCACACAACAGGTTTTTCTCCCCATCTCATCCTGGCAAAGTAGTTAGCTCCTGCAGCTCTGCTTCTCCCAACATGTCCTAATCTTTCCTACTTCCTTACTCCAGCTAATATACCTAGCTGATAGGCTGTGGAAGTACATGTGACCGTGATACTTGACAGTGATTGGCTGTGAAGTAATGAGGGGATGGAAGTTCAATTTTTACACAGGCTTGATCACTGAGATTTAGACCTGGGTTACACCTGCCTTGAGTGCGTCTGAAATGTAGTCGTACATGGCCTGAGACTCAGGAGCTGACAGAGAATAGAGACGACCCCTGGGAGGGGTCGCCCCAGGTAACAGATCGATTGAACAATCATAAGGGCGGTGAGAGGGAAGGCTTGTGGCTTTAGCCTTGTTGACCCGGAATACCACGACCTCCTTTAGGTCGTGGTATTCCGGGGGAACCTTGGACAGGTCAGGGTAATAATCCTTAGTCTTACCCCCAACGGTCTGGATGGGCTGAGCGGAGTGCAGGCAGAAGGCAGAACAGGAAGGAGCCCACTCCATAACTTCGACCCGTCGCCAGTCAATATGTGGGTTATGCCTCCGGAGCCAGGTGGTGCCCAACACAATGGGGACCTGTGGGGAATCGATGACCATAAAGGTTAATCGCTCTCTGTGGTTACCTCCTATTAGCAGCTCCACAGACTCAGTGACGAGATGGGAGCGGTTGAGTCTGTGACCATCCGAGGCAAGGACACTCTGAGACACCAGACCCGGGTGGAGCTTGATGTTCAACCTCCTGGCGAATGCCTCATCCATTAATTCTGTGTCTGCTCCAGAATCGACCAGGACTGAGACGCTGTGAGAATGACCAGAAGTGGTTAGAGAAGCAGGAAGTAGCAGGTCTTGAGAGATGGAGAGTCTGGTTCGGCTCAGCAGGAAACTCCCCCTCCCTATTGAGCCTGGTCTTTTACTGGGGCAGCACCTGACTCGGTGACCAGCCTCCCCGCAGTAAAGGCAGAGGTTGAGTTGCTGTCTACATTGGTGCTCCTCCACGGTCAAACTCGCCTTACCCAACTGAGTCAGCAGAGCCCTGGGTGGGGCAACAACACGGCAGGGGCAGAAGAGGGCGCTCTGGGATGGAGAGGAGGAACTGTGCGACATTCCCTTCGTCTTTCGATCAGGCGCAGATCGATTCGGGTGGCCAAATCCTCTAATTTCTTTAGAGAGCTTGGGTAATCCCAGGTGGCGAGCTCATCCTTTATTCTCTCATTTAACCCAGAAAAGAAAACATCCATAAGACCATGCTCGTTCCACAAACTCTCAGCAGACAACAAATGAAAATCAATATATTCAGAAACTGATTTTTTTCCCTGCTTCAGGGATAAAAGCCCCCCAGAAGATTCACGGCAGGGTAATAGTGGGCTAAAAACTCTAATAAGCTCGCGGGACAAGCCATGATATGAGTGGCAGATGGAGGAGTCATTCTGCCACTCGGAGGCTCCCCAAAGCCTAGCTCGACCGGCCAGCAGGGAGATAACATAAGCGATCTTGGCTCTATCTGTGGGAAATGAGGAAGGCATCAGCTCAAAATGGATCTCACATTGAGTGAGGAAGGCACGACAATGAATGGGATCGCCTCTAAACAGCTCGGGCGGGGTGAGATGCGGCTCAGGGAGAGGGGACGTCACCGTGTGTGACGTAGTGACGGGAGACTCTGTTTGCGGAAGTGCAGGTGCTCGAGCAGCCTGGCCGCGGACATGGTTTAAAATCTCGGCTACACCAGTTTGTAATTGGGAAACCGAACTATCTACGCCTGCCCGCCACTGACTGCCAGGTGAGGAATCCATTTCTTGGCCAGATTGTTCTGTAATGAACCGGAAGCTGGACCCAAGATTCACCACAACAGGTCAGTGACGTTCTTACAGAGTTTATTAAAAACACAGGAGACGCAGGCGTCGGCTCTCGGAGTTCGCGGCTCACGCTCACTGGCAGGAACCTCCTGGAGGTAGAGGCAATAGTTAAGACTCAGCACAACAGGCGAATGATGAGAACCTTGCTGAGTAACTGACCTTATAATAAGGAGAGCCGGGCAGTTCGGACAAGCTTCTCTGTAAGCTGGAGCCGTCCGCGGGCGAGCAAGGCTGGAGCCGTTGAGCGGCTGGAAGGCAGTGAGTCCAAACGGGGCTTTCCGAGAGGGGTTTGTCCAAGGGCTATCCAGGTCCGGTAACGGGGAATCCAGCAATCCAAACGAAGCACCGGGGAAGGAGAATCCGAGCGGGGGGTCCAGGTCCAAATCCAAATCCGGTACACAAGAAGGCAGTCCAAGGGTAGGGGATCCAGGAGACAGGGGACCAGGCAGACAGACACAGGCTGGGAACAGGCAGGCTCAAAAAACAAGCAACAGGTCGGAGTTGGAAATCAAACAGGCTAGTCAAAAATGCTGGAAGGTTCTTACTGTGAAGCTCGAGGCAATCTGGCACTGGAGACTGAAGAAGACGGGTCTTTTATGCAGCTGGAGACAGGTGAAGCCAGTAAAGGTTGATTGCAGAAACGGATTAGCTCCAGTGCCAAGATCATTACAATAGCACTATGAAGAGTCAAGAGTATTTTATTGTCACCGCATGTTACCGTGTCGGAATTTCCCTTTGGCTGCTCCGGTTCACATTACACATAATGAAGGCAAAAAGTGACAAACAAACAGGCAATGAACGTTCAACCAAACATCATGAGCTAAACAACCAAACATTAGGTTTAAAAACGAACCGTAGTTGCGTTTACTAGGACCATAGCCATAAGATATCCAGAAACTAGTAATAGCTAATGCTAGGGGACATTCAGGGCTAATTTAAAATAATTTTAAGCTTTGTTTGGTTGGGAGTGTAGCAGAGAATGGGGCATGGTGAAAAATCATCAGATATTGCCACAAATGCATTGGAATTTGCTACAACTGAGCTGATGACATCACATGCAGTGTCGTCAACAGCTGATGGTGGATAGTAGACATTGGTGAACTACCTGGGTAAATAATATGGATGGAAAATCACTGCTAACACTTCAATATCTGTCCCGCAGAGACGAAACATCATGGTGACATGTCCTGGATGACACCATCTGTTGTTCACAAGCACTCCCAATCCACCACCTTTGCACTTGTTGCTCTTCTTTAAATCTCTGTCTACTCATAAGGTCAGAAATCCTGTCAGAGAGACGCTGAAGTCGAGGATATGATCCTGCACCCATGCGCGTAAAACTGCATTCCCAATATTCTGTCTGGGTCTTTGTTAAGGTTTGAAATTCATCTCACTTGTTTCCCAAAGATCTCACATTGTCCATAATGTGTCAGGATTCTGCAGGCAGTGCTGTGCAGATTTCTGCCAGTGCTGCCTGCTCTCTTTCACTCCCTCTCTCCACAGGTGATTGTAGTTGACAGGTGGGAGGAGCGCACACCTGCGGCTCGTTCAGCGGCTCCGTGCTGTAGCATAAAAGCAGCGCTCAGACTGCCGGAGGACGCCAGTGTTATCCTTGTGTGGTACGCCTCAGTGGCCACTGTCTCGTGGCAGCTTACCTTTTTCCCAGCGCTAATTCCTGTTTCCTGTCTCTCTCAGGTTGCTTCACGCTCTGGATCCCTCTCCAAGAGTTCCTTCGTGTTCTGACGTCTCAAGTCAAGCCTCCGTGCTCACACTGTTCTGGATCCCGTTCCGGAACCTTCCTTGTGCTCCCTTGGTGTTACCAAGCCGGGCTGAGAACTCCACCGGATTCCCCTGGTTCTTCCAGCTGCTCGCTGACCACTGCTCCCTGCTTCGGCGCTGCTCGGACCGCGCCTTAGCTCCATCTGCCCGCTCACCTGTCGCTCAGTCACCTGATTCCATCGTAGAGGAGAGTTCAGCTGAATCCGTCTTACTGCTCCACTCCCCCCAGCTAGGTTACCCGAACCCGGCGGTAAGCGCACCTCTGAATACTTGCAGGTTGATCTCCACGGCTCGATCTAACCTGCTGTCCTTCATCCACAGAGTTATTGGTCCCGGTTTCTCATCGCTGTCAGACGCACGCTCAGCGAGCCTACCTTCGTCTCTGTTCCTCCGTTTCATAATAAACATCTTTAACTGCTTTCTGCCTCCTGACTGTGTTCTGCATGTGGGCCAAACACCTTAAAACCATGACATAATGATTGATGGAATAATTGATGGCTTACATTTCCTCTTTTGTTCTCTTTTTGGTCCTGCTCTTTGTCCTCTGCCTCTCCTTATCAACTCATCTGAGATTTGGAAGTGTAGCTGACGTATTTTTTCAGCTTTTCAGATGTTAATCAGCTGGTCTCGATTTTACAAAACCAGCTGGTTGCTATGGTTATGTATCATTACAAAAGCCCCAAAAAAAATAATTCAAGCAGTACAGCACCCAACATCATTGGAGAAAACCGTTCCAAAAAACAACCTTGATCCACAAAAAGGAGCAATCAAAGTTCCTTAAAAAGAATTGCAGGCTCAAAACAACAGAGTAGCCACTTTGAACAATGCAATTCTAGAAATTTCCATGGACTCATTCATACAATTGAGTCTAACAAAGTTTGTTGATTCATTTTAACCAATTAAAAACTGCTTTACTATCTTATAAAAGTAATGAGACTCTAAACTCCACAACATTCTTCTCAGTGGAACGCATGTCTTGGTAAATTCAGTCGTCAAGGGATTGTCAGCCAGATTGTGAAATGACCTTCCGAGCGCTACCAGAGCTGGAGAATCATGGTCTTTCTTCAAGAAACTCTTGAAGACCCAGCACTTCAAAGAGCTTCTCCTACCTTGGTACCTACCCTGTACTTCCCTACCCCCTTTAATGCATTTTTTTCTAAACTTCCCTCTGTGCCTGCTCTCCATTTCTATACTTTCACCTTTCACTATCGGTCTTCCTCCTTCTAAGTAGTTAAATATTAGCTTTATTATTAATACTGGATTGTTATATTCTCATTTGTAAGTCACTTTGGATAAAATTGTCTTCCATAAGCATGAGCATTCAGCACGAAGTGCAAATCACCATACATCCCTTACATGACACAACTTTACATTTACTTTACATTACATAACCTGCTTTGAAAAATAACAATGTAAACATAATTTGGAAGGCATTTAGTTCTGTTGTATAGTTTGAATTACTGCCTTCATTTAGCCAACCGTACACCTCATCAATCAAGCGCCATACTTTTTCTTTAATGTATCTTCACAAATCAGATACCTGTCTCCACTTTAACATAATGATGTTGGAGAAGGAGCTAAGGGATTTTCATATAAAGAAGAAAACACATAAGTCAATGAAACAATACAATTTGGAAATAATGATTGGTTATTTTCAAAACATAGATTGAAGTTATGAAAGAAAACATCCTGAAATCTCACCTGTTTGTACTTCTAGATGCTTATTGCAGCCAATTTATAGCTGTTTGGATCTGACTTATTGCTGGTTGTGTTAAAGCAGAGACAGAACTTACAAGTGAAAGCCTGTAAACAAGTTAACAAGTTCCCCTGTCATCTGATAATTAAAAGTGCAAAATATGTGCCACACATTCCACATCGCAGGAATCTGAATTTCTATCTAAAAGTACCTATAATTAGATCATACAGCCACAGAGGAATTACATGCAAAGTCAAAGCTTTGCAAAGTTAAGTGTCAGAAGTTGCACCCTTACCCTAAAATCTGGTGTTGAAATGTGAACCAGGGTGGAGAGATTAATACATTTTCACCTTACCTTACACGCATACACACTCTTTCGGATATGACATTCTCTTTAGATGTACTATTCATTTCAATTCCACATCCTAACAAAAGCTAGTCTCTGCACAAGGCGTGGCATATGCCACAGATGATGTATCACCAAAAGAAGGTCGTAAGCTATGATAGACACTTACATAGCTCACATCACTTGATATATGCAAAGGAATTACCAGGCTGACATTCTGAGAGAAAAGGCCCAGGCAGAGGAATATCACCTGCTCTGATCTCTTTGTGATTGTTCATTTCACGTTAGTTCATACACCAGCTGAGCACACGGCCGGATGCTGCACCGGGGCCACTGACGGGCAGAGTCATGGAAAATAAGGAACATGTGGAGATGGAGGCCCTTCACAGAGAGGAGTGTCACTTTTATAATGGACATTCACCTGAGTGTCCCATTGTTGTCTGGTGCAAATGTGAGACTTGGCGAGGAAATAAGCAGGGGAATTCAGAGGTCAGGCCAGTTGTACCGCCTTCTCCATAACCTCCACATCCTCCTCATAAACTGCTGTCAAACATCCAGACAGGACTGTCAGCCATCACAGGAGAGATTAGCATCCTTTAGAAGAGATAAACAAGGCAGAATATTTTCCCAACCCACATGCTTCAAGCAACTTCTCTACTTTCTTATCACTGATAATAAAAACATGTCTTGAAAAGCATTCAAACCCGTTACTGTATAATTGTTAAGTAGAAGGATAAAAATAAGGTTTTCCTATTTTTCAACTAGCCAAGGTATAAAACGTGTTCGTATGGGGTAAGATCACTTCCTAAATAGAATTGTACATAAAAGGATAGTTGTGTCCATATTAGTCAGAAGTTGTGCATAACAAACATTTGTAAACTCATAATAATTTAAATCGCATTCAAAAGATACAACATACAGTTTAAATAGTTACAACTTCAATAACTAATAAATACAAATTTCAAGTTTAAATTTGTGCTTTACTCTTTATGAACACAAACAGCAGCGGCTGCTTGAGAATACGGATTTTTTCTTTGAGAATACGAAATCACAACAGTGGTCTGACGTCACGGTTTCCAAGGCTGGTTAACAGAGCACAGAGTGCGAAGATAGGAGCCGCGCATGCGCTCTTCAGACTGACCGTCTCTGAATGCACCGCGGCTGCAGTTACATTCCAGACAGCGCAGAGCTCACAATAGTAAGTTAAACATTCCCTTTTCTGCTGTTGTTCTTCAAAAGTACGTTTTCAGATCGTTTGAGGCGAGAACATTATACTTTTAAGCTTCCCTATGTGGCCTGTTTACAGAGTTAGTGCGTAATTTTAATAAAAAGTCCGACGTTGAGCGTATGTGCCAACTGGTAGGTTTTTTAAGATTGACAGCCTATTTCCTACTTTTATCTTTAAAAAACAACATTGAGGATGGCATTAAACATGTGATCACGTTGAAATTGTGACTATTTATCTGTAAAGAATTAAAATGAAAACATAATTTTTATATATTAGTAACAGTAAAGGGAGTAGGGTTAAGCTACTTTGTTGCACCTACTAACCTTCACAGCATTGTTCATTAAGGAAAAGTTATTTCTGTCTGCCCACCTTTACAATGATTAATCTATAAATTGTGTGCAGTTAGTTCAGTTAATTATTTCAGTGAAATGGTAGAAATACCAGAGAAGGGAAGCCATTTGTTACATTTACTACTATTCATTTGACCCTTTCTTTCTTGAGAACTATAATAATCTGCATGTTAACCACATATAGTTTTATGGTGTGAAAAGGTGAGAATTGAAAAAACAATTATGGTAACATTTGGCATTTTTTATTTACAGGAAGAAACAGAAACAAAAAATGTGAGGATAAACACTTATGTGCCGATCCTCCAAATATTTTTTAATGAAGGGGACCTGAAACCAGCCGTCAGGCTAAGACGGGCCACCATCCTCCTCCTCCTTCAGCTGCTGCCCATCCAGAAGGTCCATGGATGGCCAGGGGAGATAGAGGTGCTGGTGACCCTCTACTGGCTGGCCTGCGGTGCATCCTATAGGGAAACAGCTTGCCAGTAAGATCTCTTACCTTCTTGTCCTTAAATATTGCCAACAATGACACACAATTGATACATATATTATATTAATTGGATAGAAGATTAAGACATATCAGCATATTACAAGTTAATTTTGTATTTGGTGCAGGTCAAGTGGAGGCACGCTACAACAGACACCACGCCAAGGTGAGAAACATCATCGAGCGTGCCTTTGGTGGTCTGAAGACACGTTGCGTTCCATCTTCTTAAGGGCGTTGGAGGTCCGCCTGATGTTTGCCCCAAAAGTAATCGCCGCCTGCTGCATCTTCCACAATATTAGTATAGAGGCAGGGGACCAGCTGGACGTGGAGGACGAGACGGTGGACCCAGAGGAGGATGACCATCCGGCGGCTGAAGACAGGGAGCTGCTCCAACTGCTGCATGTTTAAGTTGACATGACTACATGTGACCTAACGTAGATCAGTTGTAGTAGTCATGTACACATGCTGCTTCATTTCATTTTTTTCACTACCTGTAAAAATACATAAAATAATCAGTAAATTAATTTCCATTCCAACTATTTTTAATTGTATGTTTGTAGGCGTTGTCTATTTGTATAAGATGTTAATAGAAGTTATTTCTTTGTTTTAAACCACGTTAGTAACTGTTAATTTGTTAAATATGTTACACCTTCATTGTGTTCCAAAGTTAAAACATTTGTCTAAAATAAATATCTGTATTTTTTTTCATATATTGTTACTATTGTTTTCTTTCCCTCTTTCTTCTCTCAATTCTTCGTGTCCTCACTCAGAGGAAACTCACTTAGATAGGAAAAACATTTATAGAATTTATTTATTTATTTATTTATAGATTTTATATTAGGACTGGACGATATAGAAAAAAGCATATTGATCGATAGATAATTATCAAAAAGATTTAAAACCTGGCTCTTATAATATTGCTAAATGACTTACTTTTAATATATCACACACAAACACTCAATCCCAATTAAATTCTTATTTAACCAACATTTTTAACCATAACTGATTTTTTTATGAAAAATGACTTAACTTAAGAGACCTGGGTGATGTTATTAAATACTGACAAAGAATAAACTAAAGTGACCAGCGCTGTTAGGGAGCGCTGTTAGAGAAAAACTTGCAGCCCGGAACTTTATATCGCGGATCAAGAGTGGCGAGTAGTTGTTTGAAGCCAGGTTTTTCAACTGCAGACAACAGCAGCATATCCATCACTATGAAGCACGTTACTGCATGCCTGATGTCCTTACGCCGCCAGGACGCTTTGTCATTTTATCACAAAGAAGGAAGCCCAGTTTAGCTGCTATACCTGCTTTGTTTTGGAAGAAGTTCCATAAGATTCCTAAGAAGATGACGCGGAGTCGCGCGGGGCTAAAACGGCTCGCGCTGCTGCAGGTGTGAGCGGCTTACGTGATGAAACAAGTTGGTTGCGTTACCAGACTTTGTTTTTACCGGTTCCTTGCAAAATTTAAAAATCATTGGTTTATTTCTGTCAGGCTGGCGAACTAGTAAAACCCCGTTTTGGGACAATTATTCACGTGCTGTGTGTTGTGGTTTGAGAGGGCGGGCTTTGTGACGGTGTGCCTGGGTCCGCGATTACGATTGGTTGAGAGGAAGCAGTGACTGCAGCATCAACTAATATAATAGGCTAAGAGGAAGGAAGGAAAACTGTCTCTATAACCAACTTTTATCGACCCTTTTTTTCCCCTTATTGTGCCACAAGTCTTTCGACTGATATATATTGTTATTAAATTATCGTCCAGCTCCATTTTATATGCTGCTGTCATCCTTGGGAGACATTTACAATTTAGTCCAGCAATTATTGAGTTAATAAAGCAACACGCATCAGCCTGATAAACACAAAACAAACACCAACTCTGTAAACAGGCCACATAGGGAAGCTTAAAAGTATAATGTTCTCGCCTCAAACGATCTGAAAACGTACTTTTGAAGAACAACAGCAGAAAAGGGAATGTTTAACTTACTATTGTGAGCTCTGCGCTGTCTGGAATGAAGCTGCAGCCGCGGTGCATTCAGAGACGGTCAGTCTGAAGAGCGCATGCGCGGCTCCTATCTTCGCACTCTGTGCTCCGTTAACCAGCCTTGGAAACCGTGACGTCAGACCACTGTTGTGAATTCGTATTCTCAAAGAAAAAATCCGTATTCTCAAGCAGCCGCTGCTGTTTGTGTTCATAAAGAGTAAAGCACAAATTTAAACTTGAAATTTGTATTTATTAGTTATTGAAGTTGTAACTATTTAAACTGTATGTTGTATCTTTTGAATGCGATTTAAATTATTATGAGTTTACAAATGTTTGTTATGCACAACTTCTGACTAATATGGACACAACTATCCTTTTATGTACAATTCTATGACTAATATGGACACAACTATCCTTTTATGTACAATTCTATTTAGGAAGTGATCTTACCCCATATGTTCCGCTTTACTCTTATAGCACCAGAAAAACACATGCCTTCAAAAGTCCGCTAGTAACTGTCATGGTTTAAGTTTTGTCTTTCTTGTTATTTTGCAGTTCACTCAGCTCTCCCTCGCTCAGCTATTAGTCACACCTGTCTGGACACTAATTAGTCTTTATTCCCGTCACCTGTCAGGCTCACTTTATAAACTCACATCAGTTGTTTTCTCATCGCCGGTCCATAGTGTTCACTCCCACTCAATTTCTGCCATAATCCTGTGTCAGCTCAGTTTTTTGTAGTGATGGTAAGATGAAGCCTCATGAGGCATTGAACCACTTGAACCAACTGGTTCGAGAAAGGGTTCATTTCTTGATGCTTCATGTGCACACGAAACCAACTACTGGCCAGGTGTATAATCACAGCCAGCTGTATCTTAACACGTGTGATGCATTGAATTTTTGTCTATTATGACTCTTGGGAATGACTTCACAAAAGGTGTAGGACAAAATCATTTGTCTACATAAATTTTGTATACACATGTGTATAATAAAACATTGTTTGAATGTATTCTCTGTGTGTAATTATTCCCAAAATAGTAGTGACGTGATATGGCATGGTGTGTAATGTTTTTCCGTGACTCTAGAAAAATGGCATGGGCTTAATCAGGCAGAGGACAATGCAAGTGCTTGTGGAACTAGGCAGGGGGTAGTGAATAAGCTAATGCTTGTGTAACTTGGATGATTTCATGCATTTTTATTAAGAAACAACAATTTCTCCACAGTTTTTGGTTTCAAATGATTTTTCTTTTTTGATACTACTTCTCCAGCCTTTGAAAAGACACGCTCACATGGCACAGATGATGCCGGGGTGCATAAATAAATAAGTGCAAGTATGTACAGATTGGGGTACTGTGACCAATGATTAGCCCAGTACTATACGGTCCCACATTTTCCCCTCAGCAGCAACACTGAAGCACATAGAGGTTCCCGCTGCGTCTTTACGCATGATCCAGCTGCTGATGTCTCCTCTCTTTTCAGCTCAATGCAATTCTAGACAGTAACAGTTTATAACCTATATCACCTTTCACAGCAACAGGTTTCTCATCTCAGTCGACCAGACAAATCTCTATTGCTCTCCTCAGTGCGCTCTGGGCGGTGAGGTGGGAGGATTTTACCCGATGGTGCGCTGCGTGCGAGGGATAAACAGGGGGGAAGTGCATAAATAAAAACTGTAAATGGCTCCTATACAGTGATCATAGGAGCTGACCGGTCTGAGATCAACCTCCTGATGTTACAAGTTCTTTAAAATGACTCTTAAAAGTGCGCACCCAAATTACAAGTAACGTAATTTTGCGCACCTGAATTAAAGCGCAAGGCAGCAGCGCACCGAAGCGCCACGGTTCTGTTTTGTTTAAAACAAAAGATCGTGAAACACAGCCATAACTCTCCTAGTGACTTTAATTGGCACACTTTGCTACGGGTGTGAGGACATTAAACGTAATGATTCACGTTTTGAATGGTGAACGGTGATAAAAGCCCCTGGGTTCGAGGGAAAGGAGGGGGGAGAGGAGCAAGCGCTGAGGCACAGAAATACGGTGCATGTAGTTAAAAAATGCAGAATTAATAAAAACAACTTATAAACAGACGTAGTGTTTTAAACTGCATCTGGTTAGCAGAACTGTTTTATGATCCAGAGTGCAGCCATCACTGGTTCTGAATGAAGGCAATATCTGGCAGCAGCTCTCTTCCCCCACCCCCTTTCCTCCTGCGTACGCAGTACAGGACCTTACCGGCTCACTTTCACCAGTGGTTAAGACTAAAATTATTCATAACTCTGATCGCTCTTCCTGCTGCTCTGTTAACATGAACTGCAGCAGGAATTACTGATGGCCACAAGCTGGGAAAGAAGCTGAAACATCTCAGCAGAAGGCAGAGTTTTTATCGTCCGCTGCCCAGATGGGCGTTGGGATTTTTATGCGTGAAAAATGCCATGTTTGCGTGTGACCGTGTGAAGTCAGTGGCGGTCAATGCGTGATAGTTGAGAGCACTGATCTCCTATCTATCTATCTATCTATCTATCTATCTATCTATCTATCTATCTATCTATCTATCTATCTATCTATCTATCTATCTATCTATCTATCTATCTATCTATCTATCTCCTAAACTCTCCAAACACCAAACTGTCTCAAACTAAATAACCACTATCCAAACTCTGCTATCCAAACTATCAAAACTCTATCCACTCTCTCAACTGACCGCAACTCGCCTACAACAACCCACATTTTGAATGGAGCCTGTGGGGTTTCTAAAGCTGTAAAACCCCGCGCCGAAATCTGAACCACTTCCCGAAGCAGTCACGTGGTACAGCCGGGTAGCGAGGCTTCAGACGTCATCGTTTTCGGCTCCTCCCCTAAATGAAGCAAGCCTCGATACGCGCAACGCCCCCTCCATTACTCGACACACGCCTCGAAGCCTCGGCACATCACGTAACATCACTAGTTTTTTGTTACAGTCAGCCAGAAGACTTGACTTCAGCTTTGTTTTTGTTCAAGTCACTGCCAAAGACTCTGCTCAGCTCTGTTCCAACTCAGGTTCTCAACTCCTGTTCACAACTCCTGGGTTCCGTTCAGCTCTCAAGTTTTCAACTCCTGGTGAGCCGTCCTGGTCTCAAATCCTCGGCTCTGATGTTCTGGTCTCAAGTTCTTGGTTCGGATGTTCTGGTCTCAAGTCCTCGGCTCTGATGTTCTGGTCTCAAGTCCTCGGCTCTGATGTTCTGGTCTCAAGTCCTCGGCTCTGATGTTCTGGTCTCAAATCCTCGGCTCTGATGTTTTGGTCTCACGTCCTCGGCTCTGATGTTCTGGTCTCAAGTCCTCGGCTCTGATGTTCTGGTCTCAAGTCCTCGGCTCTGATGTTCTGGTCTCAAGTCCTCGGCTCTGATGTTCTGGTCTCAAGTCCTCGGCTCTGATGTTCTGGTCTCATGTCCTCGGCTCAGATGCTCCGTCCTGGTCTCAAGTCTTGAGCATTATAAACAAAAAGAGCAGGTCAGAAGTCGGGGCAGAGAGCTGAGAGGAATGGGTTTCAGCGTTAATGACCAGTTTCCAAAGGAAATCCTAGATCGTAGGCAAGTATTATTCCCAATCAGGAAAAAATACATTACTGAAGGCGTCAGAGCTACGGTAGCTGTTGACAAACTTTATATTAATGGTCAGTTGTTCAGGGATCAGAAGCTCACTCCATGGCTTTATTAGATGCACAACAGGTGGATTTAAATCATGTGACACTTGATAAAAGTGAATAGAACGGAACACGGTGATAAATAAAATATATGCACAGCTCAAGAGCAGTTTGGCACGGTATGGTTGTTAGTCACGGTTGGGTACGTGATGCATGGGCTGTAATTCTTTTTTGTTCACCCCTTCTCACGCATTGCACTTTCTTAATTCTCTGTCTTCCTTTATCTTATTTCTCTGCTTCTTTCCTGTGGATCAGACAATCACAAGCACGTTATATGATGTCACCTTGGTCTATGTATAACTATTTCCATAGGGACATGCACTTTCCAGCTTCAGCTTCTCACTCACACCTATGGTGAATGTAAGGTTTGTGACATGGAATGTGCATGGAGCTGGCACCAGAGAGAAAAAGTTAAAAATCTTTAACCAGCTTAAAAGATTAAAGGCAGATGTTGTCTTATTGCAAGAAACTCATAAATCAACTACAACTATAAGCGATCTTAACTCACCCGAGTTCCCTAATGTGTTTGCGGCCTTCTATAACTCTAGACAGAGAGGAGTAGCAATTTTAATCCACAAAAACGTTAGTTTTACAATATTAGAAAAAATTATAGATCCTGAAGGAAGATTCATAATAATACAAATATCTATTCATAACCAAAAGTTATGTATTGTCAGTTTATATGGTCCAAATGTTGATGACCTCTCATTCTTCCACAAACTTTTGCATGCACTTTCAAAACACGGGGATTGTTCTCTAATCATTGGGGGTGACCTCAACTTTGGTCTAAATGAGGAAATAGACAGGTTGAATACAACAGGGACTCAGCGCAGTTGACAATCATTAAATGTAGTCGAACAATACATGAGCGATTTTGGTCTTGCGATGCATGGCGACCGCTTCATCCTAACAGTAAGTAATATACTTTTTTTTCAAATGTCCATCATTCCTACTCTCGTTTGGACTATTTCCTAATCAGCAGCTCACTGCTGTCTGACGTTTCAGATGCAGTAATACATCCTATCACTGTTAATGATCATGCTCCTGTCTCTTTGACCCTAATGAATAAAAAAATAACCCCACAAAACAAAAGCTGGAAATTTAATACGTCACTGCTTAAAGATGAAGATTTTATCAAATATTTCAAATAAGAGTGGGCTTCATACTTGGAGTACAATGATCTTCCAGGGACATCAGCATCTATCCTCTGGGAAGCAGGGAAAGCAGTGGTGAGAGGTAAAATAATTTCTTTCGCATCTCATAAAAAGAAGATATAAAACAATAAGATTCAGGAATTAGAGGAAAAAATTAAGTTCAGATGGATTCCCTACTGGGGTTTATAAAGAGTTCTGGAATATTCTGGCACCAACATTCCACAGAATGTTGCTGGAAACTCAGGGAAATGGCATATTTCCAGCAAATATGAATTCTGCTACCATTAGTCTCCTGCTTAAGACAGGAAAAGATCCAATGTTTCCCACCAGCTATCGTCCCATATCCTTAATTAACGTGGATATTAAAATAATCTGTAAAGCTCTTGCAAAACGTTTAGATAAAGTCACTCTCATAATACACCCTGATCAAACTGGTTTCATCAGAGGAAGGCAGTCATCCACAAATACACACAGATTACTTAATTTAATGGATTATTCCTACAGTAAACATATGGAATCCAATATATTGTCTTTAGATGCAGAAAAAGTTAATTGGAAATTTTTATTCGCTACTCTACATAGATTTGGTGTTGGAAATTTCTTTATAAATTGGTTAAAAATGTTATACACCTTCCCAACGGCATGTGTCAGGAAAAATAACCAAACATCCTCCAGCTTTTGTCTCCAGAGGGGGACTTTCCCCCTCACTGTTTGCCATTTTTATTGAGCCTCTAGCAGCAACAATTAGACAAACTAATGTTGTTAAAGGTATAAAATGCATGAAAATAGAGCATAAAATTAGTCTTTATGCAGATGATGTATTACTCTATCTCCAGCACTCAAACACTTCTCTCTCTCAAGTAATTAGATTACTACAATCCCTCTCAAAAGTCTCAGATTACTCTATAAATTGGTCAAAATCTAGAGTACTGCCAATTAACTGCTCATTACAGAACTCTAGATTTACAACTGCAATCAGGCAGTATTAAATATTTGGGTATTACTGTGTCATCTAAATTGATGGACTTAGTAAAACTAAACCATATCCCGCTTTTAAAAAAGATAGAAGAGGATCTTGAGAGATGGTGTAGTGGATTAATATCTCACAATGAATATCTTATAATAAATATATTCTTATCACAATGGGTATAGGGTGTGCTGTAAACATTCACCTAAGAAACATGTGTGTGTCACGCAACAAGCCCAGAATAAGAATTAGGGGGTCAATGGAATTTACCAATTTACCAGGGGAAATTGAAAAACCTCTGGGTCAAAAGGGCAAGCCATTTGCAATGTAAAGCAGAACATGAAAGACTCCAAAATGAACACAGAAAATGCAAGGTCCAGGTCCGAAAAAGTAATGACGTGTAACCATATGGAAATGAGCAGGGGCCATGATTGGGAGGAGCTGTGATGTGTAACCATGTTTTTAAAAAAGCACGCCCCATGAAAGTTTCCACTGATAGGTAAAAAATTAACAAAGATATCCGTGGAAAAAGCAATGGAAATTATGTAAAAAAGGAGGGGCTCACAGGAGGAGCTCAAAGATCCAGAGAATGTATTTAAACCGACCGCTTTCTGTATATTGTCAGATGATGTTGTCCGGAGCACATCTCACGTGTGGTTGTCTTGTGTTGTTGCAATAAACCACCCTACACTGAGACTCAGCTACCTTTGTTCACTTTTTGACTACTGTTTGATATTTTTAACTGCCTTACCAAGAACTTAGAATTTTTGAAGGACTTAGTGCAAATCATTACGTTGTGGGGAGGCCCATCCACAACATTTTGGTGAGCCGAGCCAGGAGGAAGCGTGATCCCGGACGACTGCTGCCACCGGTTGGACGCCAGGAACCCCAAGGGCCCTTAAGAATCCACCAATACAGGTGAGATACTAATTTGTTATAATTATCTAAATTTGTGGGGAACCGGCCTCCGGCAGGCGGCTAGTGGATGTCAGGTATCACAAAGCCCTCCTAAAAGAACCTAGCAATCTAAATTTATTAATATACACAAAACAATAACATAACAAGAAGAATATATACAAAAATAACATAAAGGAAGAACAGAATAAGCTGGGGAGCGGTCCAGAGGTGTGTGTGTGTGTGTGTGTGTGTGTGTGGCTGCATTGTCGTTTTATGTGTATGTGAATATATGGCTAATTGTATGTGGCTGCATGTTTGTTTAAAGCGTTGAATATATGGCTAACGAAAAACTGATGCATTTTTGTTTAAGATATTGATTGGTGCAAAGAACTGTTTTGTATCTGAAATAGATAATAGGTAGAGAAGTAGGGACAGACCGGTCAAAGTGATTGACATAAGTCTGGTGAGACAGCCGCTCGGAGCAGTGGATGCATTTAGTGTATGGTTCATATTTGTGGCAGAATAAGGGTATTGGTGACTAAGTGATAGTCAGGAAATGTGCTATGAAGTTGTGCAAAAGTATTGATGATTAAAGAGACCTGACTAGGCGATAGTCAGTGTAAGGAGTACCGCTCGAAGGAGACGTCCCTCACTTTCCCAGCGCGGAAGTGAGGCCTGGAAGCTGGGAAAAACGCGTATGCCACTGTAAGAGACAGTGAGGAAAGTTATTGTGAGAATAATATAGACCTGCAGAGTAAAAGCACAAGAAGTGCAATAGGTGAGAGCTAAAATACATGTCTGTCTGTGTTAGTGTATGTAAAGTGTAGATTAATTGTTAAAAAGGGAAATAAGGGAAATGGGAACTATAATAATAATACATAGAAATAAGATAATAATAAATAATAAATTGACAGTGATAAGGATACAGATATATATTCGAAAGAAACAAAGTATAGAACAAAATAAAATTTAAGCAATAAAGCATAAAAAGATAAGATAATGATAAACAATAATAATTGATAGTAGTAAAATATATATAATAAAAACTATAAAACAAAGGATAAAACAAGAAGTTCAGCTTAATTAGATTATTTCCAAAATCGTTCAGCCCTAAGTAAATAGACACAGGCCACAGTGTCCGCTGACTGCTGAGTGCCATGGGAACCAACGTGAGCAAACAGACTAAGGAACTGAAGCCTGCTAAATTAGTAATGATAACACATCCTTCTAACAAACGCAGAATTCAAAAATGCATGATGGAATGGCATAAGATTACATCTGGAAAAAATCGCTGGCCTATAGAAGGTAGCTTTGACCCGTTATGCTATGATGAAGTAGAAGAAAGGCTGCGGCATAACGATGCAAGAAATGACCAAACGCAGTTGCGTAAAAAAACAGAAACATGCTGAACAGAGAGATATCTTGCGATATTTTAAAGTCGAAAGTAATAAAAACCCAACAGCCCCTGAGTTTACTGCTTCTAAGCCACCACCTTACCATGCCACAGCAGCAGGACAGTACCCAGTGTGTACAGATAAAATTAGTAGGGGTAAAATCACAGGGAGGTTAAAATTAGTAATGGATAACGAGGGGGAGGGAGAAAAAGGAAAAAGAGATAGACAGCAGAGAAATTGGGGAAATATAAGCCAAGAAGAGATGCCAAGTTGCTCGTTAGATGAGGAGGAGGATAGTGCCTGCTCCAGCCCACCGACACCTCCTAGGGCTCATTTGCCCGCATCAGTCGGATGGCCCACGACTCTCCCTCAGGCACTTAGAAAATCAAATCCAAAAGAAAAGTCAGAATCGGTGGAAGAAAGAACAACTGCAGAGCTGGAGGAATTGCAGGAGTGCCTTAAATTAACCCGCAGCTGGGGGAAACATAGGGAACGTTTGGAGGGACAAAGGGAAGCAGAAAGTCGGAAAAAAGAGGAACAAGAGGAGGTGGAAAGACTGAGAAAAGAAGTAAGGGAACATGAGGAAAACTTAAAAGAATTACAAAGGTGCGCAAGAAAGCAACGAGAGGAGAAGCAAAGACAGGAGGTTGAGCAGCGGATGGAGGAGGCAGCCCAGATTGACCTTGCAAACCACCCTGACCAGCACTTCAAAACTATGCTCACAGAAGCAGAAAAAGAGGAAGAGGATGAAAGAGAAAGAAATATGGAACTGTGGGACACAGCTGAACGTCTGGATGATGGGAACGACATAATATCCCCACATTTTGTCAGCAGGACCAGACAGAGCGGGAAGGGCCCAGCTGTAAGACCTCGGGAGGTCACGGAAAGGAGAGCGATGCTTTCAGGTGTGAAAAAACAACTCGCAACTGAACTTGAGGTGGATGTGGAGGTGGAAGAGCACCGCAATCATGCAATGGAAACGAGATCGCAGGCACAGCTACGTGCAGCAGCACAGGGGCAGGAGGCTAAGATTATGCCCTTGATTTCCAAAGGGCCGAATGATGACCGCTACATGCCATGGTCATTTATGGACATGATAACGCTTGCAGGAAGACTGACGCCGCTGGCAGACGGAGCAGACAGATGGATAGAAAAGCTAGAAGAAATCACGGGGGGCATCAACTTGGCAGCAGGAGACATCAAAGCACTGCTAATAAAAATGGCAGGACACTCGGCAGCCAAAGAAGTGTTTGTGGAGGCTGGGCTTCCAGGGGTCATGCGCGGACACCGGTGTGATGGGTTACCCTTCAACCATATGAGACCCCGAGTATGGGAAGCCCTGAGAAACAAATATCCCTCACGCAGAGACCCAACCAAGCTGAAAGAAGAATGTCTAAAAGATGATGAGAGCCCAGCCCAGTTTCTGCACAAGTTTCAACAAATGTGGAAAGCAGAGACAGGAAGCGAATGGGATGAGCAAGAATCAACCAAGGCACTATTTAAAATGTACGTTAAAGGTGCCATGCCCAAAGAAGTACAGGCCAAACTGGATGGAGTGGTGGGACTCATAAAAATGGACTGGCCTGCGTTCTCGGAGCATGTCATACATTATGTAAACATGCACCGAGCTGAAAAACAAGCGCTTGAAGACCAAAGCAAGATGCTGGCCACAAAGTTGGCCCAACTGCAAATTGGAGAATTAACAAAAGCAAAGAGAGACAGAGAGAAGCCCAAACATCAAGCCGCGCTGACAGTGGCAGCCCCTCCCACAGCTGAGAGTGGACCAGCAGGAGGTGAAGTCGTTCAAGCCCCAGTGATATCTCCCACCATCCCTCCACCCACACAGCAGATGCAGTATCCAACAGCACCACCTGCAGGAGGGGACCAAACTCAACAGGTTCCCCCTATCCATGTGCATCTAAATCAGGGAACAAGTCCCCAGCACGTGATGACTGGAAGAGGCAGAGGGGGGCCACCCATGCAGGGAAGATGGAGAGGATCACAAGGAGCCCCGAGGAGGCCCCCTCACAGACAATACCAGCGGATGCCCCAGGCGGGTCCAGAAATGGGACAACAGCAGCTGAGGCTGCAGTGCTGGGGATGTGGACAAGTCGGACACATGCAAAGAGACTGCCCAACCAATCCATGGATGGGACCCCAGCACCCTGCCACAGGACCTGCCAGCAGTGCAGCAGGGCCTGAAGCGTACTGGCAATAGGGGTGCCCAGAGAAACCTGAAAGAGAGGCCATTCTACCTGTATTAACACAACGCCCACAAACGGAACCCACAATTGATGTCACAGTATACGACAGCCATCATCAATTCATGATTGATACAGGTGCTGCGTACTCCTGCATAGGAAAAAATGGAATTGGTCTGCCTCTCTCAGCTTCAAAGATTCGAACAGTAGGTTTCTCTGGGAAGACCCAAATAATACCCATGACTGAGCCAGTTCCCATGATTATAGGAGAAAAGACTGTGTATGCACCACTACTTTATTCAGCAGATACGCCAATTAATCTGCTGGGCAGAGATGTGTTATGCCAGCTCAACGCAAAGATTAAATGCACTCCAAATGGAATTTATTTTGAAGCAACTGACAACAGCAAAGCCTTCATGATGCCACTGGGCCCACAGATGACCCTACAAATGAAAAATCATGACCCCGAAGACCAAGTATTTTGGATGAAACTCACGTCACCTACTTCTTTCCTCCAATTGGAGTGGGAAACATGGAGACCTCTGATAATGAACCACTACGATGAATCTAAAGAGCCTTTCCTACCCCTCCATTGCACCATGTTTTATGATAAAGGACAGAAACATGAAGACTATGAGAAAAGCTGGGATGAAGAAATTAACAACAAAACAACTGTCATCCAATATGCTGACATAATGGTTGGGCCACAAGGAGCCGCAGCCGTTGTCAAGTTTCCTGAAAAAGACATTGCCGAATGGTTCCAGGTCACTGACTCAGCGCCGCATGTCACATTGCTGATTGCTGACCAGTACGAGTCGCATGACCTGGGTCCCATGATTCAAGAAGCCAAGAAAGTCACGGAATGGATCGATACTGCATGGAACCGGATTAGTGTATCAAAAGATGGACTATTCTTCAAAATCTCATTTTCACAAGCAGATGAAGTAATAGCAGAACACATCAAAGTGCCTGGGAAAAGACAAATGGCGGTGACTGAGGAGCACGCATCACTATTAGAACAAGTTCCTGAGCAGGTGTGGTCCAAAAGCAAAACAGATGTAGGTTTAGTAAAATCAGCTGACCCCATTAAATTCACCACCAAATTAAATGCTAAATTACCCTTTCAAAGACAATACCCTCTCAAACATGAAGCAGTAGAAGGCATACAGCCCATTATAACAGGATTAGAAACTGTAGGCGTTCTAAAACCGACAGTAAGCCCCTGTAACACACCAATTTTTCCCATCAAAAAGCCTAACAGTAATGAATATAGATTAGTCCATGATCTAAGATTAATCAATGCCATTGTAGCAGAAGAAATACCGATAGTACCAGACCCCCATACACTGTTAAGCAACATACCCCCGGGTACAAAATGGTTCACTGTGATAGATCTGTGTTCAGCATTTTTCAGTGTGCCTGTGCATCCAGATTCCCAGTATCTGTTTGCATTTACGTACAAAGGTCAGCAATATACGTACACACGATTACCCCAAGGGTTTGTACATTCACCATCTATTTTCAATCGTGTGCTGGCAAATGATCTGAATCACTTAGACTTACCATCCACCATGTTGATGTATGTTGATGACATTTTGATCTGTTCTGCCTCAAAAGAGCAGTGTGAAAAAGACTCCATTACGGTGTTGACTTCATTGGCAGAAGGAGGACACAAAGTAAGTAAACCAAAATTACAATTCTGCCAACAAACAGTAGAATACCTCGGCAGGCAACTCAGTGGGGACAAGAGGTCTATCGCACCGTCCCAAATAGAAGCCATTACCAAATTGCCCAAACCTCAAACTGTTGGTCACATGTTGTCTTTCCTTGGCATGGCAGGTTACAGCAGACCGTGGGTGTGTGATTACGCCATCAAATCTGCTCCATTGAGAGCACTTATTAAAGCCGCAGGCCAAGGACACCAGTCGGCTCAGTTACAGTGGACAGACGAGGCAGAGGGAGCGTTTCAGCTGCTAAAACAAGATCTCCAAACGGCTCCTGCTCTGGCCAATCCAGATTATGGCAAACCATTTCATCTGTACGTGGCAGAGCGACAAGGGTATGCATGTGCAGTATTGATGCAAGACGCCCCCACAGGTAAACAACCAATTTCTTATTACAGTACAAAATTAGATGGAGTTGAAGAAGGCCTGCCTCCTTGTTATCAAGGCTTGGCAGCAGCGGCATTTGCATACAAAAAGGCCTCAGTAATTACTATGGGCCACCCTATTTTCTTGTATACATCACATCAATTACATGCACTGCTCACAAGCCCACGCTTCGTGATAACCCAAGCTCGTCGCACTGGTTATGAAGTTCTGCTTTCAAGACCTGACCTTACCGTGCAACGTTGTGTCACGATCAACCCGGCCACTAGGATGGTATTGCCAACAGAAGGTGAGCCCCATGATTGTCTCAAGGAGACGGACGCCTTCATGAAAGTAAGGGAGGATTTATACAATCACCCAATCCCGTCCGATCTAACATTGTTTGTTGACGGGTCATGCGTCAGAGGTGAGACGGGGAACAAAGCAGGATATGGAATGGTCCGGCTTGACCCCGACGGCACCTATACAAAAGTTCAGTCCATGAGCCTTGACCAACCTTGCTCTGCCCAATTGGCAGAGATAAAAGCATTAACAGCTGCATGTAAATTAGCTACAGGTAAAAGAGTCACCATTTATACAGACAGTGCGTATGGGTATGGGGTATGCCATATAAACGCGAGCATCTGGAAACAGCGAGGTTTTGTGCGAACTGATGGCACCCCGGTGACACATGGGCAGGCTGTCATGGAATTAATACAAGCCATGCAGCTCCCATCTGCGTTAGCTATTGTAAAATGTACGGCACATCAGACGGCAAAAACACCTGTAGCAATAGGAAATAACTTAGCAGATGAGGCAGCCAAAGAAGCCACAGGACCTGCAATACAAGGACCAATGGTTCTTGCAGCTGACTGTGGACCCATCACTAATTTAGCCTCATTAATTGAGGCGCAGAACAGCGTCTCTGAAGCAGAAAAACGGTTGTGGGTGCAAAGGGGGGCGGTACGCACATCACACCCCCATGCAGGGTTGTGGCGAAGTTTCCGAGGACATTTTGTACTTCCTTTGTCCTTATTACCAACAGCTATCAGAATAATGCATGAACCTGATCATTGTTCGCGCGCCCAGGTTGTTCGAAAATTGCAGGCAGTATGGTGGTCACCTTATTTGACACCTATGGTAGACAGAGAATTAGCTATATGCCCACACTGCCCCAAGTACAATGTGCGAAAAATGTTCACACAACCCTTAGCACATATCCCCATGCCGGATGGCCCTTTTCGTCATCTGATTATGGATTATGTTGACATGTTAACTCGTGTGCAGGGAAAGAGATACATGCTTGTGGTTGTTTGTCGTTTCAGCAGGTGGATAGAAGCCTGCCCCACTGCTAAAAACGATCACAAATCAGCAGCAAGGTTTTTATGTAAAGAAGTGTTTCCCAGGTTTGGTATGCCTGATACTATTTCATCTGATAACGGACCTCACTTTATTTCACAGGTCATCCAGGCGATGTTCACCCAGTTGTGTATAAAACAAAAGTTTGGTTGTGTTTACCATCCCCAGTCACAGGCTTCCGTCGAACGGGCCAACGGTGTGCTCAAAACCAAGATTGCAAAGATTATTGCTGATAGCAATAACCGCCTGACGTGGGTGGATGCGTTGCCGATTGCACTGATGGCAATGCGTTCTCAAACTAACCGATTAACCCATCTTACTCCTCATGAAATGCTTACAGGTCGACCTATGCCTCTCCCACAGGTGCGAGGGCCCCAGGAGGAGATTTCCCTGGCGCAACTTGAACGTGAACTGGGGGACTACCTCAGGTCCCTAACCCGTATTCACAGACTTATATTTCAACAGGTGAAAGCAGCTCACAACCGAGACGAGACATGTATTCCAGTGGACGTCAGAGACGTCCAAGTCGGTGACAGAGTGTTCATACGAGTATTTAGACGTCAGTGGAACGAACCTCGTAGGGAAGGGCCCTTTAAAGTTGTTCTTACCACTCCCACTGCCCTAAAAGTTGAAGGTAAGCCCTTCTGGTTCCATAAGAACCACTGCACACGTCATCGTCCACCAGACCCACCTGGCCTTGATCCAGGACCGACGGGCTCTGCGCATGCTGAAAGGGCAGCAGCAAGTCTCCCTCCGCATACTACCATAGCACATTCACAGGCGTCTGATGTCGTACCTGGGGCGAGCACTGATGCATCCTCAGCCCCGTCATCGTCTGATGGCCAGAGACGATCAGCCCGCTTGGCAGCCCGACGGGCTTCACTGTCAGGGGACTCTGAGAATGATAATGTTCATTCTTTTGCTTCCGATTCGCCTTCTGACTTTGGCAGCAGAAATGATGATTCTCCTGCCACTCAGACTCCTAGCAGGTCTGTCTCAGACTCACCCAGCTCTGAGGCACTGGAAGAACCTTTTTCTCATCACTCATCAGACACTGCTGGAACTGTTTCCCCTTCTCCACATCCCTCACCTTCCCCACCCCCTCCCTCCCTATCCACTCCCTCGGACGGCACGTCTGGGTCGGCGAGCGGGTCGTGTCCGCCCACTCCATCGCCGTCTGGGCGTCACTCGTATGCGTCTTCTTCCGAATCTGACTAGTTTTCTTCTGTTGTTAACCCTTTTAGGGTTAACAAGGGGGGACCTTATTAAGCTCACCACTAACAATGCACACTCACATGTAAAGCGTCAAACAGAGACATGTGCACTAGCAATGATAACACTAGCTACTAACCAGGGGATAATCAGTAATAACGGTGGGGAGAATAAATCATTAATGCATGTGCAAACCGAAGGTTATGACTATGTGATGTCTGAGGAAATTTTAGGAGACGAGTCAATGGGAAAACATTGGCTTGGAACTCCACAAAGCATGGACTGCCGTGGGGATGGGATGGTGATCATTACGGTAAGACGCAAAACAAACATGTGTCAAAACATACTAACAAAACAAATAATGACGATAGAAAGAGCTCATAGAGTAGTAAAATTAATAAACAAAAGACAGAAAAGGGATCTGAATAAATTAAAAACGTCACAATGGCAAATGAACATGTTTCAACAATGGATACAATTTTCGGTTCAAGCTATGTTTACAGCTAAAAAGCGCCCTAAAGATGATTGTATAGCCTGTTATAATGCTAAGCAGTTACCGACCCTTCAGAGTATACCCGGAAGTAAAATAGGCGACTGCACAGACATATCAGAATGTTTTGCTCACTGTGTTATGCATATGGCTGCAGGTTTACCATCATGGACAAAAGACAGGAAAAGATGCCCCGAAGCAATAACCTCCTCAATAAATACAGTAATGAGTACATCTTCCCTCCCTCCAGTAGTGCAAAAGCCGGCTAAACTAAGCTTTCCATTTTGTATAGCACGAGGAGCAGAATTAGAAGAGGTAACCAAAAGAACCTCTAGCAAAATGGAGACTGCAGATGAGATGGTGAAATGTAATAAAATACCGTGGTACCCACCGGCAGCAGGAGGGAACGTTAGTTACATCAAACTATGTGAAACTAGCCTTAAAAGTAATATAAGTTGTAAACAAATAGTACCAGATGGAGGAAATATTATCTATGACCTCCAACTTACAGCAGTAGCTCAATACCGAGTAAAGAGTCTGGCGCAAGGATCTGTCCCTTTAGGAGACATTTTTTGGATGTGTCACAATACTGAGCAAATACTATCCTCACTGCCTCCTCAGTGGGAAGGTATCTGTGCTCCAGTGATGCTTACAGGACAACTAAAATTAATAATAGATAATCAAAAAATAAGCAACAAAACACCTAATGAAATAAGAAACCGTACAAAAAGAAGTACTCATACTGAGCACAAACAGAATTGGCAAATGTCAGATGAAGTATACATTACATGGGATCAGGTCCCATTAGGGGTGCCAGAGAAATATGCTGCTATAGGAAGTGATTGGATAAAATCTGGGAGAGGGGTCGGCTCGTTACCATTCGTCGGAACAATTACCAATGCGCAATACATAGCTCGAAATAGTAGGTGGATAAATCTCCTATGGTACAATCAACAAAGGTTTATAAATTTTACAATAAAGGGCGTAGACCTTATAAAAGAACAATTACATGCTACATCACTAATGGTTTTACAACATAGGTTCGTACTGGAATCCCGTATGGCCGGAGACCAGGGGCTATGTGATTATATCGGGACAGATTGTTGTACTTTAATCCCTATGCATACTGATATTAACGGCAGCCTAACAGGGGTTCTTCAAGAAATGAAGCGCATGAGAGATGAACATGTGGAGAGATCCAACTGGAACACTCAGCTGAAGGGGTTTTGGGATTGGTTCAATAAGCTTGGGTGGACAAGATACCTCAAAGCGGCAGGAATAATACTAGGAACTATAATATTGATAATATTAGTAGTTGTCTGCTGCATCGTACCCCTCATTCGGGGGTTGGTCTCAAAACTTATAGTGAATGTAACTGGTCAATTCCCCATAATAGAGGTACAGATAGACCAAGACATATAAAGTAATACCATGATCCCCTCTCACCCCCACCAGGTACGTGCATATTTTTTTTTATATTGCATATATAGTACATGGCATGCCAAGTCTTTATAATCAACTGTAGATATAGTTATTTGTATGTCAAGTATTTATAGATTAGCTTAGAAATAGTAATTTGCATGCTAAAAGTATTTATAAATTCTTTTAGGAAAAGTATGTGCCTCATGTGGATATATACCTATAACATACTATGTCTCCACATGCAGACTGCTGAAAATGGCGGACGCTTATTTTAATGTGCACCACACACCCGCTGAGGATTGGCAGGGACGTGCAAATAGAAGAAACACAGACGCCGCACATGCGTCGTTAGGCACACAAGCATATGTAGGTACAGGCACTGGTCTCCCTAATAGGCGTCCAGACGATCCAGCAGAGGGCCTTAGCGCTGCACTACCGGGAGGGATGGTGGACCTGGGAGAGATACACATGGATGACCCACCATCACCAGGGGCCCTGAGGATCATCTTCAGCCCACTCAGCCCCGAGGACCCAGCAGACCGAGGATTGCCGGACACAGCTGCCTTGGAGTTTCCATCCACACCGAGCCAAGGAAGGCCAAACGGAGTTGGTCATGAGAGGCCATCTACATCGGGCACGAGGACGACGGGTCCAACCGCAATGGGAAATCCTGCACTGGAGCCTACTGTTAATATTTTTCAGCAGATGCAACTGAGCTCCCTCGAGATGAGCCACGTCCAGGGGTTTCTAATTAGCCCTCTGGATCGTTACAGAACCGCCCAGGACCTAAAAACTGAAATTGCCTCCATGGATACTGGAGTTTACACTCTGCTGGTCAAAGGTCTATCTCCGGCGTCAAAGAAGCACATATTCGCAATTCGCCGCAGCACATACAAAGCCAAATATAGGGCTAGAGTATGCCAGTTAACCCAGGAACAGGACAATCTGACACGACGACTTCAAGAGGCTCAACAGACTATTGTCAATTTACAGGAAAAACTGCTGCAAATGACAGCAGAACGGGACACAGCACGACGGCAAGTACTGCAGTGGCGTTTAGCTGCTACGACACTGGCACAGCTACAGGGACAAGCTCCTGGGACTTCCACAGAAAGACTGGGGAATCGACCTCCAAGGGGGGTGGTTTTCCCTAATCCCCAACCTTAGAACTTTCAATAAAAAAAAAAAGAGAGAAAACTAAGCTGATGTGAATGATGAAATGATTATGTATACTTCAATAATAAATATGATGGTGCATGCTTAAAAAGATAAATATAATTATGTATGTCTATAACCTATGTGACAGTACTAATACTGTGCAGGGAGCATCGATAGGATTGCTCATATGTTGGTTGTAATGAAGGTCTACTGACCATTAAGTGACTGGTTAGCCTGATACAGCGGGCATGATGGAGTATTTGGTATTAATATTTAAACATCAACTCGTTTGATGTAGGGTGTGCAGTGCACCCTGGGTAAGGGTTGTGGTGTCCTAACAGGTGTTCAAGCTGCACAGATATGTCACCCTGAGGCCCAGTATCATTGCTGAAACAAATCCTGAAAATCCTTCTATAAAAAAAGTAAGCAAGAGGAAAAGTCCTCACAAGAGTGCCAAGGGGGGTTCCCTCTTTGTTTAACTATAAATCTTATGTTTTACTGTGTGATCATAGTTTTGTGTATCCCTTACTACTAGTAGAAGTGTGTTTTGATCTTAGACGTTGGTATAAACATTGGAACGTTTGTGATGTGCTAAGTATTAATTACAATTAGCCTTTGTTGTACTAGTAATATTTACTCTAGAAATTCATAGTCATGATAAATCGACAATCATTTGTAGAGTGTGATTTATTTTGTGACCCTTTCCAGGATCACAGGGGGTAATGTAGTGGATTAATATCTCACAATGAATATCTTATAATAAATATATTCTTATCACAATGGGTATAGGGTGTGCTGTAAACATTCACCTAAGAAACATGTGTGTGTGTCACGCAACAAGCCCAGAATAAGAATTAGGGGGTCAATGGAATTTACCAATTTACCAGGGGAAATTGAAAAACCTCTGGGTCAAAAGGGCAAGCCATTTGCAATGTAAAGCAGAACATGAAAGACTCCAAAATGAACACAGAAAATGCAAGGTCCAGGTCTGAAAAAGTAATGACGTGTAACCATATGGAAATGAGCAGGGGCCATGATTGGGAGGAGCTGTGATGTGTAACCATGTTTTTAAAAAAGCACGCCCCATGAAAGTTTCCACTGATAGGTAAAAAATTAACAAAGATATCCGTGGAAAAAGCAATGGAAATTATGTAAAAAAGGAGGGGCTCACAGGAGGAGCTCAAAGATCCAGAGAATGTATTTAAACCGACCGCTTTCTGTATATTGTCAGATGATGTTGTCCGGAGCACATCTCACGTGTGGTTGTCTTGTGTTGTTGCAATAAACCACCCTGGACTGAGACTCAGCTACCTTTGTTCACTTTTTGACTACTGTTTGATATTTTTAACTGCCTTACCAAGAACTTAGAATTTTTGAAGGACTTAGTGCAAATCATTACGTTGTGGGGAGGCCCATCCACAACAATGGAAATCGCTTCCAATCTCACTTATGGTTAGGGTTGCTTCAATTAAAATGATGGTTTTACCTAGAATTAATTACTTATTTTCAATGATCCCCAATAAACCACCATCCGTCTGGTTTAAATCTCTCGACTCCTCCATCTCTAAATTTCTTTGGAAAGATAAACCCCCCTGTATCATCTTAAAGACACTAGAGAAGACTAAAGATAGAGGGGGACTGGACCAACCTAACTTCCATAACTACTAGTTAGCAAATAGGCTACAATACATCTCTAAATGGATAAAACATAATCCCTTTGACAAACCCTGGCTAGACACAGAACAGAAAATATGCAATAATATCATGATTTCAGATTTGCCGTTTATTAGTTCAAATATAAAACGGCATGCATGCTTTAAAAATATCAACATCAGCTCTTCTCTGACAGCATGGTGGGAGTTTCTTAAAATGACGGAGTCATCCCTTATCCCATGGAGTCGTACACCCATCTGGAATAATCCTGACATCGTACAAAATAATAATATAATAAATTTTACATACTGGGAGAATAAAGGCATTGACTATCTGGAACATTTATTGGATGGAACTGAGTTTATCACATTTGATAGATTAAACATACAATATGGTATTAATAAAAATAAATTCTTAGAATATCAACAAATTACATTTATAATTAGAAATAAATTTCAGCATATTAAAGGTGGTTTACAAATTCCAACAAATATATTGGATACTGTGGGATGCGTCCTGTGGCACAGAGGTTGCTTCAGGGGGTGCCTGAGTCTTGGGGCTCTGGGGGGTGCTCGGAGTGGGGTGTCCGGTGGGTCTGACCCCGGGGTCTGTTACCCCCGTCCTCGGGGCGGTCTCTGGTAGCCGCTTGCGGGGCTCTTGGGGGGGGTTCCGCGCTGACGGACATTGTGGGTTACTGGCCTGGTAGCTGCGCTCTGCTGTGTGGGTCCGGGCGTCGGGGTTCCTGGGGTGTGTCGCCCTTCTGCGGGTGTCCTGGCGGAGCCTCGGGTTCTGTGGGGTATGCCGCATGGGATGTGGGCCGGTCCATGCCCATTACCATCTAATGGCAGATGCTTTCCCCTTCTAGGGGTTTGCACTCTGCTAGTGGGGGGAGAGGAGGGAGGGGGAGTGGGGACGAACCCAGCCTGGGTGTCTTTTGTCGTATGTGTGTTGAGAGTTGTTTGAATGGTAGTGTTGGGGTGGGATTACACTCTCGGATGGGGAGGGGGGGGATGTGGCTGTTTGGAGCGCTCCGTGTCTGGCTCCCTATCTCGTTCCTGGTCTATGTAATCTCCTGGTGCGGGTTCCATCCAGGGAGCGGGGTCTGCGTGGTTCGGGTGGGCTGGTTAACCAGTTTAATTTATTTATTTTTTTAATTAATTAATATTTTTTTTTTATTTTATAATTTTTTTTAGGTTTGGTGGGTGGGTTGGGGGTGGTGGTGTTGGTCCTGGTGTGTGGTTGGCTCACGGGCCCTGCTCCCTGTCCCTGGGTGGTGCGGCTGGCGGAGCCCCCCTCTCCGGGTGGGTTTTCATGGAACGGAGGTGCCTATCAGAGTCAGTAGGGGAGCCGGCTCCCTGGGAGAGCATGAGGCTCCTCAGTTCTTCCCTCCCCATCCCTGACTCCTCCCTCTGCCTGCTCCATCACACTGCCTCACATGTAGGACCTTGGGGAGGGGGGCTTTTTTGGAGGGTTCCACCTCCGGCTGACTTCCCACACCCCAATTTCATTATGCATTGCTGCCCGAAGTCCGCGGCCTGAAGGAAGAGCAAGCCACCTGGTCAGGGGTCTTGGCTGGCGGCCGTTGTTGGGCCCGGGCAGCTGGCCCGGACTAGGGCTGACACCACTGCCCTCCATGGGAATGGGCGGGGGTGTGGGGCTGGGGTATGGTGGGGGGGGGGATAAATATTCAGGATTTATTTGGGGGGGGTCGGCGGTGGGCTCTGGTTGACTAGCTCGTCCGGGCCATGTTGGCACCGTCCTTGGGGGGGCCTGTCCCGTAGGCTGTCGGGCCTGGGTGCGGGATGGGGTTCCCGGAACGGAGAAAGAACTGGGAAGGTTGGGTTGTGGTGGAGTCCTGCCTCCCCATCTTGACTTTAGGGTTCACGTACCGGGTCCGGGTGCCTGGTCCTCCTTTGGGGTGCTGGCGCCTAGACCTGGGAATAGGGGATGTGTGCGGTGAATGCAAAGGAGTGTTACTGCGTCACCCCCCCCCCCTCTTTTTTTCTTTTGAATGTTTGTGTGTTGTGTGTGGGGGCACTGGGGTGGGAGTAAGTGATTGAGACTGTGTGCGTTTTTTTTTTTGTCCATTTGTCAGGTTGGGTGTGAACTGCTCCCTCTCCCAAGCACATCTCAAGTCTCTGCTTAGTGCGGAGACCCCCCCCCCCATCCTGCCCCCCTCCACTGGCAGGCGCACTGGCCCACTGGTGCTCAGTGTCTGGGGATGGGTGCTCGGGCGGGTGCCGGCCCACGCCTGGCGGCTGGGCCGATGACGGTCCCACCTCAGCGTAGCTGGCTGCCGGCGGAGCCCACGGGCTCATCCCCACGGCTCCTGGGGGCTTCAGCGTTGCAGCGGCTGGGGATTTCCTGGGGGGAGTCTCCCCTCTTTCCTTGGTGGGGGCTGCGGATTTCCTGTGTTGGCCCCTCTTGGGCACCTTTACTTTGGGGGACCCTTTGGGCATCTGGGGTTTTGGGTCCCCTGGGGCCTGCCTCGGTGCTTCGGGGGGGGGCGGGTCTTTGGCTCTTCACAACCACTATTGAGCATTTTCCCCAAGGACAAACCTTACACACACAAGCGTACGCTCACAAACACCTACAGGTGCTTGGATCCGGCTACTAACATACTCATCAGTTTTTATCTTCAGCTACCACTTTATACATTTCGTATTGATTAAATCTGTATATACTTCAGTGATGGTATCAAGGTGTTGCTGTATTGTATCTGTAATTCTATTGGTTGTGCTGTTCTTTTTACATCTCTCTTTGCAGGTAATGAAGCAGACTGATGAAGTTTTGTCAATCTCTCTCTACTGTCTCCTCTTTCTTTCACCTTTTCTCCCTTTCTTTTTTTTCTTCTCATTTCTGTCGTATGGCTTAGGAATAGAGTACTCAAATGCAAGACCTGACACAGTGGATTCAAACTCAAAGTTCCTTTAATACAGTCCAGGGTCAAACACCAAAAATCCAACAGAAAGAGAGATATCAAATACGGAGGCAAAGACAGGTCCAAATTCAAGCTGGGGTCAAAAACACTAGAAAGCTGAAGTCTTACAGGCAAAAAGGCTGGAACACTAGGCTCTAAGAACAAAGACGAACTGGCAAAAAGAAGGTGCATGAGTGAGAACTAAATAGGCCAACAAACAAAGGAGGAGGACAAACTCCAGGTGAAAGGCATTAGGCTGTGGCAGATCCTGATTATAGGGAGGAACTCAGGAAGTGAAGCTGCCTAAAACGAGACAGGAAATGAGTACAAAATAAAACAGGAAGTGAAAAGAATAGGTAACACAAGTGACTTCTATTTAATCAGGACTGCCCCTGACAATTTCTCTCTCCTCTTCTACTTTATCAATGTAGTGTCCACATAGACATGAATTATTCCCTACATAATAAAACTATTTACATATATAAATCAAGCAGAGCACTATGGCGAAAGCGATAATGAGAATAAAACTTGTGAGAATAAAATCTGTTATGCTCTTTCTGGCATTAAGATAACAATTCTTATTGCCACATTGCCAGACAGGACACAAAAAAAAAACAAGATCCTTCGCTTTAGAGATCTCCTTGAGCTCTGTGAAATAGCAACCTTAACATAGTGGTGGGTTTGTGTACCCCAGTGACCCTGAGGGCTATGCTGTCTGGAGCTTTAGCATAGCTACAAGGCCACTAACCCACGTCTGCCTTTTACTGGTTTCTGGAGCAAGATAATATTGGGAGAGTCCATGTTTTGGTTTTTTTTGTTTGTTTTTTTACAGGGACAGTACAACTAAACATTGTCATCCTTACGATACTGATGCAGTATACACAGGGCTTCTACCCAAAGGCTAATTTCCAACGCCATGACCTTGTGGGAAGCCTTTATTGTCATGTGGGATGGAACATCAAACTTTTTCTGACCTTTGTCTGGGGTATAAGGTTTATTCTGTACAGAATATTAGTTTGATGCTGGCAGAACTAGCAAAGATAGAAGTCCAAACAAACAGAATTTCTCTAACAGCAAAAGCCATCTGTTAATCTAATTAGCAGACTGATAGATACAAATAAGACAGATGGGTTTAAAATGAACGTGTATCCATTACCATTTTGCATCAACATGACCCCACATGGAAGAAACTGCTGCAAAGAGTATAAAGTTTTCTGGATCATCTAGAACTTAATGGCATAAAGGTCAGCCGTATAGGGGAATTGTGTAACCACCGTATAGAAGTTGCTCAACCCTGACACTGGGGTTAAACAATAAATAAAAATATTCCAGCAACTTTAAAAGCCGGGAACAATCTTGACTAAAATGATCAGATTTATTGCAAGTTTTGGCACTAGGGCTGGTCTGATTCTCCATTTGACACACCTGTGCAGCTCCGCCCCATTCTCATCAGCCTTCACCAGATCCATCTGCTCCTCTGACTATATAACCAGCTCTCAGACCACTCACTAGTGCCAGATTATTACAAGCCACCGGTGAGTTTAATCCAGCGTTCTGAAGCCTGCCAGCCTGCCTGTTTCTGACCTGTTTTTGCTTTCTAACACTGGATCTGCTCTCGGACTCCGGACTCTGATTATTCCCCCTGACCACCCTGCCTGTCTCTGCCATCACGGTTCTGACCCTGTGCCTGTCCTTTGACCACCGATTACCTGCCCCATCAGTAAGATCCTTCAAGCTGCCCTAATAGCACTCTGGATCACATTGGGCTTCACCAGCGACGTCACCCGCCAACAGGAGCCTTCACTCACCTCCCCAGCCTGTTTCCGGATTGTGAGAAGTGGTTCCTGTCCCAGATGCTGGTGAATCATCCTCGACCTGCAGCAGTATATGTGACAATAAACCTTTTAAACGTAACTCTGTGTCCGGCTGAATAACGGGTTCACCTGCAGTAATCATCAATTATCAATACGCAAATATTCTTGAGTCTGTCTATCTATCTATCTATCTATCTATCTATCTATCTATCTATCTATCTATCTATCTATCTATCTATCTATCTATCTATCTATCTGATAGATCATTCGATACGCATCTATACAAAGGTTCCGAATTGATTCAAAAACTGGCAAAGGCACTGGCAAAAATAAAATAAAAAGACAAACAGCAGACTCACATCACAAATTTCTTTATTTTTAGACATGGACCAAAAACAACCTGCTGAATTAACAATTTTTGTTTGATGGGATCAATATAAAATTTAGAGAATAAATAATATATATTATAAAAACACAGAAGTCTTGGCCATCAGTCAAATCAGTAATAAGAAATTAATAAATAGTGCAAAGACCCTTAAATGATGACAAAACTCTTAAACGGCAAAGTAAATAAATACTATTTTCCTAAGGGGTGCAATGAAAATACTGTGCTATGTTGGAAAAGTGAACAATCCCATACTCAAAATGACATAACTAAATCACTTTTTCACTCTAGTCTTTGAACTCCGAAAGTAGGCTGCAATAGAAGGGGGGGCAGATTTTTCTTACGGAAAATCAACTGACCCACGTGCTCAGGTCTGAGTAGACTGCATTTTGTTGAAACAATATCTCCTGCAGTGCTGAAAACTCTTTTAGATGCCACACTGGTGGCCGGTATGCAGAGATATTCTTTAGCCAGAGATGACAGCAGTGGCAAGTCCTGTTACTCTTTCCACCACTGTAGTGTCTTTTTTTTTAGGGGCAAAGGATCACACTCTCTGTACCTCTTGACTTTTTCACTGGCCTGGTCCCTTACAGATCTAGCTGCCATCCCTACATCAAAGTCTTCTCCCAACAGTTGGCCCAGTGCTGACATTTTCTTCTTTTTGCAAGGTTTATCATCTGAAATAGAAAACAATTACCATATATTATTGGCTTGCTGGTTTGCCATGACAGTGTTTTTAATTGACTTCACCATTTTATATAGAAATCTTCATCTGATGTTCAGAATTTGTTTATGTATGGACTCATGTGTACATATGTAAAAGTTGTATGACTATTGTCAATATTATTATTAGGCGCCCGCCTATGCATTGAAAATGCATGGCGGAGGCCTTAGGTTATGCACCTAATAAGGGTTTCTTTTTAATATTATTTTTATTGCTTTTTAATCTTCCGTCACCGTTAATACAGCCCGAACCGTAGGCTGTACCCCCACAAACTATATATCAAAACGTGCGTCTCGACGCTGCGAAGTGTGCTATTTGTACTTGACGCCATTTAAAGTTACCGTGGTGACAAAATTAACCAAAAACCACTTCTCAAAACCACTTCCTAGACACAGTTGACCTCTCCATAATGCAGAGCTCAGCATGGCACTTTTTTTTGGTACAGTGGTTTAGGTGTTGGGCTGGTGCACCAAAGGTCGGAGGTTCGCAACCCGCTGGGGATACCCAATATTTTTTTTTTTTTACAAGTAACAAATAAATAATTTGAACAACTGATATAAATGAATGAATGATGAAAAAATTTCAGATTTTTCTCATCACACCATTTCAAGTTACCATGGTGACAAAATGATCCAAAAACTCCCTAGAGATCCTAGAGATCTCCAGAACACTGGAGCCTGCCGACTTCTCCCGGCCGGGCGGAAGTGCAACTCAGCCGGCGACCAGAACGTCAACAAAGCCGCGTTAGCGCGGAGGGGGATGCGAGCACAAAGTTTTCCTGAACGGTAGGTTTTGATGAAAACAAATCCTATACACATCAGCGCTATAGACACGCACATTGCGTCATAAACAGCTGCCGACCCTCGTATCTGGCTGATCGGCGCAGCGTCTCTCCAGCACTTGTTATCTAAAAGGTTTTTATCTATTTATCACCGGACTTTTTCTTCCAAAACTGCACCGCATTGCTGCGCTACAGCACACATGAGTTGTTGGACATTCGGAGCTATAATACTGATACATTTATCGTCGATAGTCCCGTCATCCTAGAGATCTCCAGAACACTGGAGCCTGCCGACTTCTCCCGACCGGGCGGAAGTGCAACTCAGCCGGCGGCCAGAACGTCAACAAAGCCGGCGTTAGCGCGGAGGGGGGATGCGAGCTAGGCTAAAGCTAACACCATGGCTATCTTTACATAGCATTTTCCTCGCCAATGTCCGTTCTCTGGCCAATAAAATGGACGACTTACGATTATCCATCACGAATGACAGACGGATTATGGACTCAAATATCATGATTTTCACTGAAACATGGCTAAAGACCAGCTGTCCGGACAATGCTATCCAGCTAACTGGACGCGACACACACCGAGCCGCGGAGACCTGACGCGGAGGTTTGTGCATTTATTTTATAATAACTACTACTACCGACAGTCACTGCTCACAGAAGGTGGAGTTTTTAATGGTCAAATGCAGACCTTATTACCTCCCAAGTCAATACTGGTAATATATATATATATATATATATATATATATATATATATATATATATATATATATATATATATATATATATATATATATATATATATGTAGTTGTGTGTATATGTATATATATATATATATATATATATGTAGTTGTGTGTGTATATGTATATATATATATATGTGTAGTTGTGTGTGTATATGTATGTATGTATGTATGTATGTATATGTATATATGTATATATATGTATATATGTATGTATGTATATATATGTATATATGTATGTATGTATATATATGTATATATGTATGTATATATATGTATGTATATATATATATATATATTGTTTATTTATTTATTTGGATCCCCATTAGCTGTCAGTAATTTGACAACTACTCTTCCTGGGGTCCTTTTAAAATTATACAAATACACAAAACATATCAAATGATCACATCATAAGAACAACTATACATTTCAACTTATTTCATATTACAGTACAATCTGTTACACAATTATTCAAATATTAAGGCTTTCAACAAAGTATTTTTTTTAAAGTGTTTTAAATGCGCCTTTCGTAGTAGCAGTCAAGATGTTATGTGGCAGTTTGTTCCATAGAGTTACAGCTCTGAACAGCACAGACCTGCACACTGCTTCTGTTCTTGGAATGGGTCGAGTCAAATGACCAAAAGCTGCCTGCCTGGTTGAATAATTGTGCTCATTTCTCACATAATGTAACAAGCTGAACAAAAGAAGGTTTTCCACAAACAATAATATTCCTCAGGAAACACAAAACATTACATTTCAGTCTCTCCTCTACTCTGAGCCACGACAGACGCACATGCAGCTCAGCAGAGCTCTGAGTCCACACACAGGGCAGTCCCAGTGCCAGCCTGGCCGCTCTGTTCTGTGCGGTTTGTAGTTTAGCCAGATGTTTCTGAGCTGCACCTGACCATACCACAGAGCAGTAGTCCAGGTGAGACAGCACTAATGATTTAATCACCAAAATTCTAGAGGTTGAAGTCATGAAAGATCTGAATCTTTTAATGCAAGACATATTTCTTCCCATCTTTTTCACCACCGTATCTACATGTTTTGCCCAGGATAGCTGCTCATCAAATGTTACTCCAAGAAGTTTCACCTCTTGAACCTGTTCTATGTCCATATCCTTTAGCACAATATCAAGTTTATCATCACATTTTTTATTCCTAGCTTTAAATAACATACACTTTGTCTTTGAAACATTCAAGGTTAGGCTGTTCTCATTAATCCAGGCCAGAAGCACCTGCAAATCCAACTTCAGTGTTTCTTTTAACTCTGATATCTTTGTTGCTGCAAAGTAAAGTGTAGAATCATCTGCATAAAGAGTTATGTTGCACCTTTTTAGGACAAATGGAATGTCATTAATAAAAATCGAGAACAGCAATGGTCCTAGGCAACTGCCTTGTGGTACACCACACTGCATTTGTTGAGGTGATGAAAAGCTTCCATTAAAAACACACATTGTGATCTAGATGTTAAATAATTTTGTATCCATTTCAGAGGAGTGGCACCAAATCTGTATGCCGATAACTTTTCAAGTAACATTTGATGATGCACTAAATCAAATGCAGCACTAAAATCCAAAAACACTGCACCAACTATCAATTTTTTGTCTATGCTAAACAACCAATTCTATGTCATTTCTGTAAGAGCTGTACATGTCGAGTGATTTTCCTTATATGCATGCTGTGATTCAAAAATCAATTTGTTACAGTTTAAATATGTTGAAATCTGTCCAAAAACAACCCTTTCCAGCAATTTACTAAGTATAGGCAGAATACTAATGGGCCTACTATTGACTGCCGAGAGGCTAACATTGGTAGTTTTTGAAAGAGGAAGTATTTTAGCAGATTTCCACATTTGAGGGAAGACCCCTTTTGTCAAGCTTAGATTAAACAAATGGCAGACTGGTGAAGCTATCACACTTGCAGCCATTTTCAGTAATTTTCCATCAATCTCATCCATCCATGGTTTGTTTTCATGTAAACTTAGAAGCAGACTTTTAACTTTCTAACAATATGTGTGTATGTGTATATATATGTGTATATATATGTGTGTGTATATATATGTGTATATATGTGTGTGTATATATATATATATATATATATATATATATATATATATATATATATATATATATATATATATATATATATAGGTTGGACAATGAAACTGAGACATCTGGTTTTAGACCACAATAATTTATTAGTATGGTGTAGGGCCTCCTTTTGCGGCCAATACAGCGTCAATTCGTCTTGGGAATGACATATACAAGTCCTGCACAGTGGTCAGAGGGATTTTAAACCATTCTTCTTGCAGGATAGTGGCCAGGTCACGACGTGATGCTGGTGGAGGAAAATGTTTCCTGACTCGCTCCTCCAAAACACCCCAAAGTGGCTCAATAATATTTAGATCTGGTGACTGTGCAGGCCATGGGAGATGTTCAACTTCACTTTCATGTTCATCAAACCAATCTTTCACCAGTCTTGCTGTGTATATGGGTGCATTGTCATCCTGATACACGGCACCTCCTTCAGGATACAATGTTTGAACCATTGGATGCACATGGTCCTTCAGAATGGTTCGGTAGTCCTTGGCAGTGACGCGCCCATCTAGCACAAGTATGGGGCCAAGGGAATGCCATGATATGGCAGCCCAAACCATCACTGATCCACCCCCATGCTTCACTCTGGGCATGCAACAGTCTGGGTGGTACTCTTCTTTGGGGCTTCTCCACAGCGTAACTCTCACCATGGGGAAAACAGTAAAGGTGGACTCATCAGAGAACAATACATGTTTCAAATTGTCCACAGCCCAAGATTTGCGCTCCTTGCACCATTGAAACCGACGTTTGGCATTGGCACGAGTGACCAAAGGTTTGGCTATAGCAGCCCGGCCGTGGATATTGACCCTGTGGAGCTCCCGAAGGACAGTTTTGGTGGAAACAGGAGAGTTGAGGTGCACATTTAATTCTGCTGTGATTTGGGGAGCAGTGGTTTTATGTTTTTTGGATACAATCCGGGTTAGCACCCGAACATCCCTTTCAGACAGCTTCCTCTTGCGTCCACAGTTAATCCTGTTGGATGTGGTTCGTCCTTCTTGGTGGTATGCTGACATTACCCTGGATACCGTGGCTCTTGATACATCACAAAGAATTGCTGTCTTGGTCACAGATGCGGCAGCAATATGTGCACCAACAATTTGTTCTCTTTTGAACTCTGGTATGTCACCCATAATGTGGTGTGCATTGCAATATTTTGAGCAAAACTGTGCTCTTACCCTGCTAATTGGACCTTCACACTCTGCTCTTATTTGTTCAATGTGCAATTAATGAAGATTGGCCACCAAGCTGGTCCAATTTAACCATGAAACCTCCCACACTAAAGTGAGAGGTGTTTCAGTTTCATTGTCCAACCCCTGTATATATTGTATTTCACTTACTGAATTGAGTTACTGAAATAATTGTCTATACTTTTATTTATTAAGATTTTATTCTAGTGTTTATGTAAGGCAGAGGTTACAAATGTAAACGTTACAACCTTTTGTTTGGACCGTTTTTGCCTTTTCTTCTTTCTATTAAAAACGGCTCTAAGAGAAGAGGTGGAAACAACGCCCCCAAAATGACGCTTGTGGCCAAAAAGTGTATTATGTCAGTAGTGGTTTAGCACTACCGTAGCAAATGAATGGGAAACGTTGACCGTCGGCTGTCGCCAATTAGCTCATTAGCTGCGTCTCAGATCGAAATACGCAGTTTGTAGCTCTGCAGACGCAAAGTTTTCCCGGTCGGCAGGTTTTGATGAAGACAAATCCTTTTCACTCAGAAGGTTTGATTTTAAAATCCCCAAGCGATGAGAGCCTACGACCAAGGAACTCGGAAGCTTTGCCTTTGACGGTCATGCCCACCACCAGGCGGGCGCCTTCTTCAACTTCTTCAGAAGTTGAACGATTCTAGTTTAACTCTTTCTTTGCTTGTAGATTCTCTTATTATAATGAATGTGTTTTATGCTGATACGTTGACTGCAGGACAAGTGTAAGCCCAAGTCAACTCCTTCTTGATCACAAGTTGTAAAACATACAAACCTTTATATTCATTTTGGGTCTGGCGTGCATCAATGCAGAAGTCCAGATCTCCATTTGCAGGATCAGTCTGACATGGTTCAATCTGCACTGGACCTCTCTGAACTGAATCCCCTGTAAGCTAAAAATAAAACAAAAAATTTAAAGGGATGCAATAAAAATACTGTGCTATACTGTGATTGTTGTTTCTTTAATGTAAACAATTAAAGAAACGATAAACACAATAACAATAGTGACAACAACAAAGCACAGTAGACTGTAACTGATAGAATGCTCTGTAATATGCATTTTGACAGTATGTTGGGGGATTTACCTTGTGATGCTGGGATGTGGTTTCTGCTGATATGCTTGTGAATGTCCTTTCAGCATCATGGTTACTGAGGAAGGGCAGGGACTTAAAATGGGGGTCCAGAGCTGCTGCAATGTGGAAGAGATCATCGAGGCCTGTGTATCATTTCTCCAAGTCATTCTTGAACGCCTGCTTCATCTCTCTGATTAACACTGAGTCTTCATCTGATGGGTCAAAGTTCTTTTTAAGCTTTTCTTTTACAGGAAGAATCATTGAGAGTGTGGGTTGCTTGTCTTCAGACATGCTGGTAGTGACAAGTTTGACCGACGCCATCAGCTTGACAATATCTTCAATGTTGCAAAAGTCTTTATCCTTGAGAGTATTCACCTCTTCTTCTTTTCTGAGGTCCCCGGACATGAGTGCGTCAGAAATCGCAGGATGTTGCTCCAAAAAGCGTTTAAGCATGTCATGAGAGCTATTCCACCGCGTGGAAAAATGTTGGATGAGTCTGCGAGAAGGCAAAGCCAGTTGTTTCTGTTTCTCTTGAAGGATTTCTGCTGCCCTCACACTACGGTGAAAAAAGGCAACCACTTTCCTCACTCTTCCCAGCAACCTTGCTACTGTGTCATGTTTAAAGGCTTTCTGTGGTGCAAGATTAATAGTGTGTGCAAAGCACATGAGGTTAGGGCTCATCTCTGCTTCCATGTAATATCATGTTTGTGGCATTGTCTGTCACCAGGGCATGACCTTTATCAAAAAGGTTCCAGTTAACACATGCCTGTTTTAGCAGAGCACCAATATTTTTCCCAATGTGGGATCCTTTAAATGCTCTGGTTTGTAAGACATGAACGTTTAACTTCCAGTCTAGACAGATGAAGTGGACAGTGATCGTCACATATAACTCAGTGGAATATGACATCCAAGCATCGGTTGTAACAGTTGTTGTAGAAAATGGGCAGAATGATTTACTCATTGGACATTTAATGGCCTTTCGATAGTTAAAAGAAATATCCAGGCGGAGCAACCAGTACACAATTAGGCTCTTGCTGAAAACAGTTCAGCTTTGAAAAGGACACATAATCCCACACAACAGCACTTCATTCTCACAAAAATATAAACAAACAAAAGCCACACACCACAACCATAAGAACACTAAAAATAATAGTATTATGATACAAACTTTCACTTGAAAACAGCAATGAGCAACACCCTTAAAAGTTTATTTCTACATATAAATATTCTAATATCAAATTAAGAAAATCAAATAAAAAAAAACATAAATGAAACACCACAAACTGGCGGTGTGGATGAAAACGTTTGTACAAGGGCACAAAGACACAAAGTTAGAGCTGGGATCGAACCGACAATGAGCCAGCTACAGGACTTTCGTAACTCTTACGCCACTGTTGCACCTGTTAAGAAGCAATCATCTGTAACAAATGTCCTATTGTCTATATCATGAACTTTGTGGACCTTACTTTGGGGAATTATGTAATGGACTTTTTTGTCATGATTGGAGTTTTGTTATTGGTTTGTTTTGTACTTCTTTCTATTTTACCGATTCTGTCTTAGGTTTAGGTTCTGTCTTAGTTTTGGTTTATGGAATAGTTTGAGTTTTGTTGTGGTTTGCTTTTGTTCTTCGTTTTATATTATCAGTCAGGGTTCTGCAAGCTTTTAGTTCAGTTCTGTTCACCTGCCAGCTCACCTCCCTGTTTTCACCCAATCAGTTTGTCACTCCCCTGTCAGCAGTCACCAACCTATCAGTTCGGTTCTCTGTCAGTCACTTCCCTGCCTCTGATTAGTTCCACCTGTTTTCCTGTAATTAGTTTCTACTCAATTCACCTGCTCACTCCCCTATTTATACCTGCCTCTGTCTCCTGCACTCTGCCAGATCATTGTCTTTTGAGCCTTTTGGTGAGTCTAGTCCAGCATTCCCTGTTCTGTTCTGTTCTGTTCTGTTTGTTTGCCTGTTGACCTGACCCAATTAGCCTCTGGATTTCTGAGCCAGCCTGAACCCTGTACCTGATTTTTCCTGCCCTGGGGTCCGTTCTTCGTACGTCGCTAACTCAGTTAGCTGGATTTGACTGTTGACGATTTGGCATGATCTTGGATCGTTTGGTTCTTCGAAACTCTTCTTGGACTTGCTGTCATAGCAACATGTGCGCCAGCTTAAGCCTGCTCGCGAGCAGGCTTATTTCATGTAAACAGGATTAGATCGTAGCTGTATAAATGGAGGAGATAGGGATATCCAGCCAGTGCACTTGGACCACCTAGTGGCACAGGACGGGACAGAATTGTGGAACACCATTTTTAATGTTTAATAAAAGACAAACAAATAATGCTTAGTTCCTCTCGTTTTATTTAAACATTTTTTATAAAGAAAAGCCAGCAAGTAATCTTTTGCCTGCAATAAGAGATAGTTATGTAAAGTCAGCAATACTACTGTCAAATGGTGTATTAGAACTTACTCTGAAGGTCCTTTTGAAGCAACTCGATCTGTAGTGCAATTTTTCAAGTTGTGGAGTTCAATTTCTTTTCTTAATTTGTGTTTTTTCAGGTCAAAATACTACATTTTTTGTTGAAGATGCCGTTTATATAGGGAACGGATGGCACCCTGTGTCATTTTGTGAAAGAAAAAAGGGTGAAACATGCCTCATGCAACAAAAGTAAAAAGAACCTGTTTTTTTCAGCCTTTTTTCTTGGTGGCTGTTATCAACAGACAAACACATCATTTAACAGTGGCCTTTAAAAAGAGGAAAATGTGTCTTTTTAAAATATAGTATAATAATTAAAGGCTACCATTTTGCAGAATATTCTTGTACTTCACTTTTTTCCCCATGTTCTAATGTGTCTGGTGGAGGCTCTGACATAAAAGAACAAAGTAAATATGAAATTATTAAAATGCAAAAATACATACTGTAGAAAGTGATGGAAACATCTACCATGGACAGCACTTACACATTTAATTTGTCTGCTACTTTTTGCCAGCCCTCTCTCCTGGCTTTAGCAGACTTTGAGGTGTTCCCTGTCGTTTTAATTAATGACTCAAATTCGGCATAACCTTCCATTAAAAGCTCGTGTTCTGCTTGGGAGAAAAACTGTGCGCGGTCTTTGGCCATGCTGAACAGCCAATAGCAGCGTTGCTGATCATTGTTTCTACTATCGATACATTTCCCCTTTTAAACAAACGCATGAACGCGCAGTTGTCTCAGATAACTCAATCCAGCGATACTAATCCTAAACAACAGGTGTGTTCGAAGAACCCAATTAGCCGGATCATGATTAGCCGGATGAAATCATCTTGGATGTGTCAATTGATCTTGGATGTCTTAAGCAACGTACGAAGAACGGACCCCTGTTCTGACTCCCTGTTTGTATTACCTGACCAGTTTCTGTTTTTGGAGGTTCTGAGTCTGCCTGATCCCTGCTTGTTTATTCTGCTCTACTGTGTACCGACCTTGGATTGTACTCTGACCACTGAGCCTGCCTGTCCCTGTCTTACCAGACTGCCTTTCATAAATTCCTCTAATGCTCATCTGCTTGTCTGGCCTGAATATTGGGTCCTTCTGTCCCCGTTCGTGACATTTTTAGAAAGACTTCTTTCCTTGACTACAGCCAAACACAATGAAACAAGCAATGTGAATACTTCCTTCTGGATGAAGCACATATCAGCACCTCACATGATATATATGCCTGTCACAACCTTCACTAATCTTTGTGTCTAACGATTCAGATGTCTTTGATAATTCTTACTGAGACAAAAGTAAATGCTATTCAAAACATTGTATCAAGAGGCTATATTTGTTCAGCATTGTAATGTCTGTCTCTCTTTACTTTGTGATGAAGACAGTTAATTTGACCAGAGAGATTGCAACTGTTTTGTCACATGGTTGTGTAACCCACCTCTGATTTATCAAATATATTTCAATCTGAAAAACTCACACAGAAAGAAAAGGCAATTAGAAGAATTTTATTGATACAATATTTTAAGAGTTTGGCGCTCAGACCTCGGCAGGAAAAATTCACGCTGAATTATACTTGAATATGCATTAGCAGGCGTATGAGAATAGGGATATTTCCCCCCAGGTCTGAAACTGGTGGTGGAGTGGAGATAAGCAAAGTTTGTTCAGTCCATATGATGATCTGTTTGAGCTAGATGTCCAACTTGATAAACACAGGTTTGCATGAACTGTCCATGATGAGCAAGCATGAAGCGACTGTGGAGAGAAAAAACTCCCCCTTGGGAAGAAACCTCTGGCAGAACCAGGCTCAGCATGGCGGTCTTCTGCCGGACCGTTTTAAGGAGTGACAGGGAATTCCATGAGAGTCCAGGAGGAATTACACTCTGATAGGGACGAGGTTGAAGAAGGACCGTAGGAAAGCCAGGCGGAGCTTGCTACGATGGTGGAGAAGGGGATGGAGGTGGGTTGAAACCGGTCAACAGAGTCCAAACCGGACACGCGCAGCCACTGCTTGCTCGCTGAGCAGAAGGCCGAGACGAGGATGTGGAGTTCTTTTAAGATGAACCCAGGATGCTGATTGGCTTCTAGGAGGAGCAGTTCAAAGCTGATTGGCTTGCGTCGGAGGCGGATGAGTCCCTGATTGATGGAGGTAGGCAATAGAGTTTCTTCAGTCTGAATTTTCGCTTAAGCTGCATTTCAATCTGAAAAACTCACACAGAAAGAAAAGGCAATTAGAAGAATTTTATTGATACAATATTTTAAGAGTTTGGCGCTCAGACCTCGGCAGGAAAAATTCACGCTGAATTATACTTGAATATGCATTAGCAGGCGTATGAGAATAGGGATATTTCCCCCCAAAAATTGCCGAGGTCGAGGCTGATGCGTCAAAAAGGGCCGGTTGCCGCGAAGGCCTACCAAAGTTGAGTGAGATGAATGGGGAGATGAGGTGAGGTGTATGGTAAGGTGCATGAATAGAGATGGTCGGTCACAGGATGATACTTGGAACTGAAAGGCTTGCAAAGGGGAATGTCTGAAGCGAAATACGACATTAGTGCAATGGTTCTTGCGCTTGCCAAAAAGCAGGCTGAGAGATGATTTGGAGTTGCTGTTTAAGGTGAACACTGGATGATGATTGGGCTTCGAGGAGGTGTGGCTTGAAGCAAATGCTCCATCGGAGGTGGACAAGCCTCTGATTGAATGGAAGTAAGCAAGAGTTCTTCAGTTGTATTTCCGCTTTAGCATCATTTCAAACTAAAGACTCACAAAGAGAGAAAAGCGATTAGACAAATTTATTGATACAATAGTTTAAACTTTGGCGCTCGGACCTCGGCAGGAACATAAACGGTGATTTATACTTTAACATAGATAAGCAGATGTATGAGAATAGGGAAATTACCCCCAAAAATGCCGAGGTCCAGGCCAGAGCGTCAGCAAGTTCAGAAGGCAGAGAGAAGGATGAGTAATGAAGGAGAAAAGATGTGAAAGCTTAGCAAAGAGGGCCATTGCCGCAAAGGCTTACCAGAATTAAACAAGATGAATGGAAAGATGAGGTGAGGTTGATGGAGAGGTGGAAAGTGAGGTGAATGGTCAGTTTTGGGCTGATGCACGTGATGAATGAATAATCATGGCAGGGAGCAAGGCGGGCAGCATGCAGGGGACATGGGAGGGAACACACAGGGAGCATGGCCGGAAATATGGCAGGGAACACACAGGAGCATGGCAGAGAACGCAGGTGGTATGGCAGAGAACGCAGGGAGCATGGCAGAGAAAACACAGGGAGCATGGCAGAGAAAACACAGGGAGCATAGAAGGGAACATGGCAGGGCAGGCTGCATGCAGGAGCATGGCCGAGAACGCAGGGAACACACAGGGAGCATGGCAGAGAACGCATGGCAGAGAACGCAGGGAGTATGGCAGAGAACGCATGGCAGAGAACGCATGGCAGAGAACGCAGGGAACACACAGGGAGCATGGCAGAGAACGCATGGCAGAGAACGCATGGCTGAGAACGCAGGGAACACACAGGGAGCATGGCAGAGAACGCATGGCAGAGAATGCAGGGAACACGCAGGGAGCATGGCAGAGAACGCAGGGAGCATAGAAGGAAACATGGCAAGGAGCATAGAAGGAAACACATGGCAGGGCAGGCCGCATGGAAGGAAACACATGGCAGGGAACATGGCAGGGCAGGCCGCATGGCGGGGAGGAGGGCGTTGCAGGGAGCGTAGAAGGAAACATGGCAAGGAGCATAGAAGGAAACACATGGCAAGGAGCATAGAAGGAAACACATGGCAAGGAGCATAGAAGGAAACACATGGCAAGGAGCATTGAAGGAAACACATGGCAAGGAGCATTGAAGGAAACACACGGCAAGGAGCATTGAAGGAAACACACGGCAAGGAGCATTGAAGGAAACACACGGCAAGGAGCATGGAAGGAAACACACGGCAAAGAGCATGGAAGGAAACACACGGCAAGGAGCATGGAAGGAAACACACGGCAAAGAGCATGGAAGGAAACACACGGCAAAGAGCATGGAAGGAAACACACGGCAAGGAGCATGGAAGGAAACACACGGCAAGGAGCATGGAAGGAAACACATGGCAGGGCAGGCCGCGTTGCAGGGAGCGTAGAAGGAAACACGGCAAGGAGCATAGAAGGAAACACGGCAAGGAGCATAGAAGGAAACACGGCAAGGAGCATAGAAGGAAACACGGCAAGGAGCATAGAAGGAAACATGGCAAAGAGTATGGCAGGGCAGGCCGCGTTGCAGGGAGCGTAGAAGGAAACACGGCAGGGAGCGTAGAAGGAAACACGGCAAGGAGCATAGAAGGAAACACGGCAAGGAGCATAGAAGGAAACACGGCAAGGAGCATAGAAGGAAACACGGCAAGGAGCATAGAAGGAAACACGGCAAGGAGCATAGAAGGAAACACGGCAAGGAGCATAGAAGGAAACACGGCAAGGAGCATAGAAGGAAACACGGCAAGGAGCATAGAAGGAAACACGGCAAGGAGCATAGAAGGAAACATGGCAAAGAGTATGGCAGGGAAGGCCGCATGGCAGGGAGCATGGCAGGGAACACATAGGGAGCACACTGGGAGCATGCAGGAAGCATGCAAGGAGTATGCAGGGAACGTAGTGGGGAACATGGCAGGGAACATGAATAAATGATTGACCATGAAAGAATGAACAGAATAACAGGACAACTGCATGGCAGGACGCCTGGATGACAGGATAAATAACAGAGGATGCTTAGGGATGATGCACATAAATGAATGAGTGACCAAGAGGGAATGAACAGGACAGGACGCGGGCTTAATGAGACTTGAATGAGATTTGAATCCACCACCAGTATTCGTAGTTAGATTACCTTTAAGATGAGCATTAGGCGGCTAAGATGAATGAAAAGTAAGAGCAGATATGTGAGGCATGCTGATGATAGCCATCACCTACGATTGGGCTCCACAAGCGTCTGCTGTTGCGCAGCTCACATCCTGAATGCTGAAATAACTCTAGATGAAAGGTCACAAGATTAACGATTTCTTTGACAATTTCACGAATCTGCAAACCAACTGTTTTTAGAATCCTCCAAAACTTACGGATGCACATCCGTAAAATTTAACGCATCTACAGACAAAAAGACATTCTAGAAAGTGTATTTCAAATCCGGACGAGAAGCAAGCCAGACCAGTAGGAAAGTTCAGAACGGCAACTCTTAACCAGAGTATCCTGTTCAAGGAGGGAAGGAAACACAATTAGTGAGCTCAAGCTGCCTGGAAATAAAACGTGACTGTTAAATGATGCACCTGCGAGATTGAGGTGACCGAGCGAGGAGAGCAGCCGACCCTCAGAAATAACTGATATGAAACTGATATCTCGAGAATTCGAGAGCTTGTCTGCAGGCAAAAGCCATCATGGAACTAGGTTAAGATCAATACGTAGAACTCAATGCAGGCTGACAGGTTTAGTTTGAGAAAACAACTGGGAATAGTTAAAAGAATATCTATAAGAAGAAAACATCCAGAAAATGAAGGACCATTAAACACGGGTAACACTTCTTAAGACATAATCGATAATGTTTGCTTAGCTCAAATACGTAGAATGCCAAACGCATACCAAATGCTGTTATGAATCGATTAGCTTATTTATCTTATTCCATGTCATTTAAATGAATTTAATAATTTAATTCAGATTCTGCACTGCATCCTGCTAACTGATGATCTCGTTGCTTAGTAGCTTTAGTTAGCCTCACAACTGCAGAGAGGATCCGTAATTGAAAATAGTATCAACCAGACAACAACACCTTCAGTGATGCTCTCCGGTTATTCATCTTGAATGAATTCTTGAACCGAAAAGAAGAAATAGACAATCCCTAAATACATGAGCAAGTTGCTGTTAAAGATCGCCCAATACTCAAACCATCCCCACAGCCATCCGTACGTAGGGTCCCAGCTGACATTCAGATAATACCTACTAACAAAACCTTAAAAACTTTAACATGTATAATTTCACAACGCCTGAAGAATTGATTGGCAAAACATTGAAATGACAAGAGTGACAGAAGTGGCCTGGTCAGCATAAATGAGAAGTCTGAACCCAATACAGACCAGTCCAAGCGGATGCCAAATTGCACCAGAGTTGCAGCGGTTTAATAACGATTGGTATTAATTGCTGAATTTAAAATGCACTTCATACTCCAACCAGTAGGTGGCAGCAATGCCACCACAAGCCCGGTGGCTACCGGCAACACCAGAAGAAGAAGAAAACGAAAACAAACATGGGTGAATACATATTACCTGAGCTGGCTCCGAACGCATTAGCGAGTGAATGAAAGAGTAGATCCAGCTGAAAAGATGCGGCCGGGACGAGCGGCAAGGTGGCGCCGCAAAGCCGATGAAAACCAGAGGAGGTCCCGGATGAGTCGGCGGATCCGCGAACCAAGAGCCAGCCCCACGGGATCAGTTTGAGAAAGACCCCGGCGCGCTATGAAGCGAAGCTGACCGGATCTTAGGCAGAGTTGGGACGCGTCTGCGTCGCTTGCGAGTTCTTTGCGCAAGGAATCGGAGCTGACGAAAACAGAGGTTGGAAAGGAAGATGTGCGGCTAGACGGTATTCCTATGGCAGGAGGATTTCAGGATAAGTTATTGTCTCTTGAAACCGGTCAACAGAGTCCAAACCGGACACGCGCAGCCACTGCTTGCTCGCTGAGCAGAAGGCCGAGACGAGGATGTGGAGTTCTTTTAAGATGAACCCAGGATGCTGATTGGCTTCTAGGAGGAGCAGTTCAAAGCTGATTGGCTTGCGTCGGAGGCGGATGAGTCCCTGATTGATGGAGGTAGGCAATAGAGTTTCTTCAGTCTGAATTTTCGCTTAAGCTGCATTATTAAGCTAGGTCTGAACAGAGCCCGACTTAATTAACTCAAACAGCCACAATAAAAACACAAATACGAAAGGGTTGCAAATATGAACTGTACTTTAGTAGAAAACTTGTCGACATTAAAGGTAATAACAGATATTGGCATACAAAAAACCAAATCATTAAACCAAAAGGTACCTTTAAATCCCCAATGTCTTTGTTTACCCCTAGACTTTTGTTTCCTTTTATGGGTGATCGAGTCTGTCTAATGGAGTGCACTCCTTAATCCTGGTTCTGAATTTAACAAGTATCCATGCAGATTGCTTGGTACAGTCCTACCACAGCAGATAGTCCATCTGCTCTTTGCAATGGTGTGTGTGTGTAGACTCTGGTTCCACGGCTCAATTGGGTTGGCTCGCCATCTAACAGACTCTTCTCCACAGATCTTGACCATACAAGAAAAGACCGATTTGCATACACACTGCAAGAGTGTGATGTCACAGCTCAATCCCAGCGCGGTCAAAAGGCTTATAATTTTTATGTAGAAATCATTTACTGTAAATCAAATCTATTAGTTAAACCAGGTTTTCATGCCTGGGTTACACCCTCCCCTCCTTACATGACATGAGTCCCTTCATGTACTTCATTTAGCATGTTACCTTCAAACGTATCCACTACAACCTTATTAAAGCCATCAAACATGGTTTGAACCAAGGCTAAAACAGGGTTACCCAGGGTAGGATAAGTAAACGTCCTAGGTGGTTTTCTTTGCCGATCTGACTTTCTCACAGTGTCATTTTTTTCTGCAGAAACATAGCTACTACTAGTAGCTGGTGGGCCATCCTTTAAAAGCACATTCAATCTCTGCCCTGCAGCCTCACATTCAAAGTCAGCGTGTTCATTGGGTGAACTGCTTAAGGTGTCTGTGTCACATTTAGTAATTTCGTTTTGCACTTCTCTCTGACATCCAACAGTCAAGCTTTCAGGTTCAAATGTAGGTATGCTCCTCTCCATGCTTTACTCCACATGTTCTTTTCCCACAGGTGCTTCCTCTTCAAGTGTGTCATCATCAGGTATATTTTGAACCTCATTAGATATGTCACCTTCTGATAGGTTTTCAAATACAGTTGGTATTCCATCCTCAGGTAGGTTGTCTAATCCGTTGAGTATGCCATTTTCAGGTGGCACTTGATCTTGTACATTTGTTGTACTCAAACCCTCAGACAATCTTGTCTCAACTGTGACCTTTGTAGGTTGGAACCAAGGCGTGTTGTCTTCATCGTCCTCTGACGATGAATGGTGGTCATTCACTTGTTTTATTGCCTGCCTTGTTCTTGGTCTGTGCTTTGGCGTTGGACTCACCATTTCCTCCACTGGTTCAGAAAGGTAGCCACAAGGTAACAGAAGGTCACGATGTAATGTTCGTTGCGGGCCGTCCTCCCCCTTAGGGCATACTGTATAGACAGGTAAGTCTCCAACTCTGTTGAACACAATATATACTTTTGACTCCCAACGAACAGCTAACTTGTGCTTATTGCGGAGGCGGAGATTCCGCACAAGGACTCTGTCCCCTGTTTCAAGTGTAGCTTCCCTGACCTTGGCATCAAATCGTTGTTTATTTTTAGCAGCAACTTTCTTTGAACTTTCAGTGGCAATCTGATAACTCTCTTTCAGATGAGCCTTAAGGTTTTTTACATACTGCGAATGGGACGTCAAAGAACTGTCTTTAACTGGTAACCCAAAGGCAATGTCTATAGGCAATCTGGGTTGACGACCAAACATAAGTTCATAAGGGGAGAACCCAGTAACATAATTTTTTGTACAGTTGTATGCATGAGTGAGAGGCCTTACGTGATCACCCCATGTGCTCTTTTCCTTAGGTTGAAGGGTGCCCAGGTTCCACTGGGTTTCCCCTAGGGTGGTAGGGACTTGTTCTCACTTTAGGACAACCAGCTAATGCACAAAGTTCTTTTATTGTCTGGGATTCAAAGTCTCTTCCCTGGTCGCTGTGGAGTTGTTCGGGGAATCCATAGTGGCTTAGGAAGTGCTCCCATAGGCATTTGGCAACTGTACTGGCCTTCTGATCTTTTGTAGGCAAAGCAACAGCATATTTTGTGAAATGATCAGTTATAACCAGGATGTCCTTGGTGTTATGACTGTCCGGTTCCAAAGATAAAAAGTCCATACACACCAATTCCTGCTGGTCTGCTGGTTTGGATGTTAACCAGAGGTGCAGCCTTCTCTGGACGACTCTTTCTCCTCACACATCTCTCACAGTGTCTGATCTTCGTCTCTACATCAGACGCCATTCTTGGCCAATACAATCTTGATCTGACAAGCTCGATTGTACGCTCCATACCCAAGTGTGCCATTTCATCATGAAGACTGGTAAGCACAGATGGACGTAGTTCGGTTGGTAAGACAAGTTGCAACACTGGTCTATTATCACATTGATGTCGCCTGTACAACACTCCATCTTTCATTTCAAAACGACTAAACTCTCTGAACATCAACCGACTTTTAGGTGGATAGGATGTGACTCTACAAGACAAGGTGAAGAAAAGTCTGTCCCCCTCTCAACAACGATGTGACTTTTACAAGCTGCTTTAACAGCTTCTGCAGGGCAGTGATGATCTTCAAGACTCAGATGGTAGGAAGTAAAATCGAGAATTCTTTTACTTTCGTCTTGTGACTGACCATCGTTAACAAGCTCTCCATGAGGTCTTCTAGACAATGCATCGGCATCTTGATTCTGTTTGCCTGCTCGGTAGGTAATGTCAAACGTATAGGTGGACAGCTCGGCTAACCAACGGTAGCTCGCCGCATCCAGTTTTGCAGTCGTTAGTACATACCTCAGCGGGTTATTATCTGTAACTACAGTGAAAGTATTGCCATACAAGTAGTCATGGAATTTTTCAGAAATAGCCCACTTAAGCGCCAAAAATTCTAGTTTGTGCGCTGGATATTTAGCCTCACTACGTGACAAACCCCGGCTTGCATAAGCTATGACTCGAGTCTTCTCATTCTGGACCTGATATAATGCTGCACCCAGCCCAGTAGCACTAGCATCAGTGTGGACAACATAGGGTAGGTTAGCATCAGCATATCCCAACACTGGGGCAGTTGTAAGCTTGTCAATTATAGTGTCAAATGCCTTCTGACAAGCGGGAGTCCACCTCTCAGCAAATGGCTCTTTAGGGTGGTAGTATTTGCTATCCATTTTTGTGGACTTTTGTCTCTTTTGAGTTGGTGGGTAACCAGCAGTAAGACTGTTCAAAGGTTTTACAATCTTGGCATAGTCTTGGACAAATCTTCAATAATATCCAGAGAAGCCAAGAAAAGACTTGAGCTCCTTCAAAGTTTTGGGTATCGGCCAGGTCTTAAGGGCCTTCACTTTTTCTGGATCAGTTTTAATGCCATCTCGGGAAACAATGTGCCCCAAATATCGGACGGATGTTTGAAAAAACTGACATTTGTCTGGTGATAATTTGAGGCCATTTTCTCGCAGTCGATTCAAGACTTTTATTAAACGAGCTTCGTGTTCCTCCAGAGAATCAGAAAACACAATTATGTCATCAAGAAAAAACAGCACTTCACGCAGATGCATGCCACCCGTGCATTTTTCCATCAAGCGTTGAAAAGTGGATGGTGCATTAGTTATTCCTTGTGGCATGCGGTTCCATTCATAAAACCCTACGGGGCATACAAAAGCAGTTTTATGCTTATCGTTCTCCTCCATCCCTATTTGGTAATAACCAGACTTTAAGTCCATTACCGAAAACCACTGAGCCCAAGCAAGTGGAGAAAAAGACTCCTCCAAGTTAGGTAATGCATATGCATCCTTAATGGTTTGGAGATTCAACTTGCGGTAATCCACGCACAGTCTCACGTCACCATTCCTCTTTCTGACCACCACGATAGGAGAGGAAAAAGGGGACTCAGATTCTCTGATAACTCCGGCTTCCAAAAGGGTTTGGAGATGGTGTCGCACAGCTTCATAGTCGTGTGGATGTATAGGCCGTGATCTTTGCTTAAAAGGTGTTTCGTCTTTCAATTTCATATGGTGCTTGACCTTTGTAGCATTTCCAAAATCAAGCTCATGATGAGCAAACATATCAGAATAGTCCTTTAATTTTTGTGTAATTCTTGTCTTCCAGGTTTCCGGAATTGAAGAATCACCAAAGTTAAACTTTAACTCTGCGGTTGCATCTGTCTCTTGTTAGCCAACAGTGCAAGGTGTTTCATGCAGCTGGTGACTGTTGGGGGGCTTCATCATATAGATGAGTAGGCTCTTTGCTGGGATCCAGCTCATGTAAAATGTTGTCAACGGTTAATAGCTCGGCAATGAGACAGTGTTTTGGCAGGATTATGTCATGTTCTGTTTCATTCCTTAGTGCTACGGGCACTTTGTATGGACCTTGTGTAGGTATTGTAACAAGACAGCGGTCTGTAAAGATCCCAGCAGGTAGGTTTGAATGTGTTGGTTCTTCAAGTAGTGCCCGCTGTTCATTACCTTCAGCTCTGGTACTTACAAAACCTTGCAGAACAACTTTGCCACCAGCTGGAATAACCTCAGCTGTACTGCCTCTGAGTTTGACAAAGCTAATTGTTCCACTGGAGTGTTGCTGATGTCTTCGCTGCAAGGCGTTTAACACCTGGACATAGCCGCAAAGCGTTGTGGTTTTGAGAATGTCTTCATCGCAGTACTCCTCATATAAGGGGTCCAATGTGTTTGTTCCTATTAGAACAGGAATACTGCTGTTGGTGCGATTATCTGGCACTACCAAAGCTAATGTTTGCATTTCAGGAGCTGAAGCTATGAACTCCTTGGGGAACTTCATGCTTATCCCCACATAACCAATGTAGGGTACAAGCAATCCGTTTGCTCCTTCTACCTCAAGGATATCACTTATCGGCTCAATTTTATACTCTGCAAGATACTGGTCATAAAACAACTGAGATACAGCTGTGACCTGTGAGCCAGAATCGATCAAACAGTTGCATTCCTTGCCATTAACTATGACGTTTGCAGTGCATTTACGTCCAACCAGTCCTTTTGGAATTTTCTTCTGTGACTCCACTGCATGCTCTTTTAGTGCTGCTGTTAGTTGAGTATTCGGTTTTCGTTTGGGACCTTTCTGTGTGCCAGCTCCTATTAGTCCCATCATAGGAGCCGCTACTCGTTTAAAGATGCATCCTTTGGAGTGTTTTCTTGATCCCAAGCTTTTTGCCTCTCTCGCAGCTCTCTCTTTTTAGCATCAACCAATGCAGCATTTGAGGGGTTGGAACAATTGGTGGCCACACGCCCATCTTCCCCACATTTAAAACAATACCCTGGTCTAGGTCTTGGGTTTGTCTGTTGGGCTGAGGGGAGTATTTTAGGATTAGGCTTGGTTTGTTGAGTCTTAGTTGTTTTGGGTTTGGATAGTTTTTCAGACTTAAAAGCAGAGAGAGCTGCAATCTGGGCTTGCATACTTGCTATCTGTTTTTGAATTTGATCCATAGCTGAAAGCACACTATTGTCGTGATATTGTGAGCCATAGTCATCCAACTGACCTGTACACACAGCTTGAGTGTTAGATTGGACTTTAGTTTTTGCAAGACCCAAATGTTGCTTTATTCTGCAGGCCTTAGCTGCTTGCTTATCCTCTTCTGTGCGTAAGAGCAGTAGGAACTCTGAAAAGGGTGGGGGATTCTTCTGCCTCTGTTCTAGCTGGACAGTTGTAATTAAAGCATTATTCCAGCACCCTCGGCAGAACTCTTTAAGTAACTGCCTGTCTGCATCGCTAGTACTAACAACTTTCTTTTTCACAACTTGACTTAGGGAGGCCTGCAACCGGTGAAGATAGCTAGACGGTTTCTCTCCTGTATTTTGATGCATATTGAGGAATTTGGCAAACAATTCGTTCCCATCCTCTACTGTTCCATAAGCTGAGTCTAGCAAGTCCAGGTATTCAGTTGGAGAAGCATGGGGTCCCAGAGGTTTCACCACCAGTGCAGCTGGGGATAAGAGACTGTAAACCATTTTCTGATCAATTGTGATTGAGACACAGCTGGGTCAGTTAAGTAAAATTCAACACTGGACCTCCAAGTTTCGTAGTCAACTTCATGGCTGGGACATGGGATGCGTCCTGAAAATTATCTCAGTTTAACTTGTGAGGGCAAGTGAGATGCAATTTTTGTGCTTTTCACAATATGCTCCACTACTACCCGCTGCACTTCAGGTGTGCTGAGATGATCCTGAGTCAAGTTAAAACTGTGCATTGTTTTTGCTGGCTTGGGTGAAGTTATGTGAGCTGTGGGCTCATTGTATGGCTGGGTTCCAGTAGGATTTGGCTGTAACTGGCTATACTATAAGGAAAAGGTGTGATCTGTTCTTGGGTGACAGCTGGTTCAGCAGTGGCCGCATGGGGTAGGGTCACTACATTACCAGTCTGTGGTGGTGGAGGGGTATTTGGTAGTGAGGTTGCCTCACGGTTTTCCTCTTCCTCTGGGTTCGTCTTTCTCTTTTGAACCTTTAAGGTTTCAGTGATTCTGGGCAACGCCTCCTTTAAAACATCCTCAAAAGCCTTCCCACTCATTTTTGCAATGTCTTTAAGCTCAGTCAGAAATGTGCGAGTGGTTTCTGTTCCAACAGTACTGCTGTAAACGCTGGCTAGTGTTCTTACAATGTGGATGACAGAAGAATGTGCAAGACATGTTCTTTCTATCGGTAAAACAGGCTGAAGTGCCTCCACAACTTCACCTGATTCAAACTCAAAAATAACCTGAGTATTGAATTCAGACTGTGCATCATCAATGACAACAATGCGGCTTATTTTACCGTATTGTTTGAGAAAATCACTTTAGGGGTACCAGTCATACCACTGACAATAACAGAGTTTGGTACCTTAATACCTTCCTGTACAACAATATCCATTTTTGTAATTGCAGCAATAACTGTAAAATACTTTACGATTTAGGATGACACAGTAGTGACATTAAATTGTGGCTGTTATAGTCAATTTACAGAGCTCTCCTGGGCTGGCTCGCCAAATTTTTCCATGTAACCCACCTCTGATTTATCAAATATATTATTAAGCTAGGTACAAACAGATCCCGACTTAATTAACTCAAACAGCCACAATAAAAACACAAACACAAAAGGGTTGCAAATATGAACTGTACATTAGTAGAAAACTTGTCGACATTAAAGGTAATAACAGATATTGGCATACAAAAAAAAAATAAACCAAAAGGTACCTTTAAATCCCCAATGTCTTTGTTTACCCCTAGACTTTTGTTTCCTTTCACGGGTGATCGAGTCTGTCTAATGGAGTGCACTCCTTAATCCTGGTTCTGAATTTAACAAGTATCCATGCGGATTGCTTGGTACAGTCCTACCACAGCAGATAGTCCATCTGCTCTTTGCAATGGTGTGTGTGTGTAGACTCTGGTTCCACGGCTCAATTGGGTTGGCTCGCCATCTAACAGATTCTTCTCCACGGATCTTGACCATACACCAAAAGACCAATTTGCATACACACTGCAAGAGTGTGATGTCACAGCTCAATCCCAGCGCGGTCAAAAGGCTTGTCCGTTGCCACCGTTTCAGCAATTGTTTTCTCTAGTCCAAAGTGGCACTGGACTCCTCCTAAGTTGCACCACTATAGACAACACCTGAACGTTTTATTTAACTCCCGTACTTATTACGTTTTTTTCAAAGAACTCTTGTGTGGGGTCACTGTGCTCGGCTTCAGACGGAAAAGGAAATGGATAAGTAGCGCGCAGACACAGTGGCTGAACGTGACATTTCATTGGCTGCTGCATGTGTACATGAATTCTGCTTGGTTAAGCTGAGTGACGTTGCATGACACATTCAATCGATTTTCTTAATATAAACATGAAAAACTAATAATGAAACAGAAGATTAGCTACAAAAATAAATGAAAATGTGAATAAAATAAAAATGATAACATTTATAATTTTTATGTAGAAATCATTTACTGTAAATCAAATCTATTAGTTAAACCAGGTTTTTATGCCTGGGTTACAGTTGGTTCATAAAGCAGAGTAAGTAAGTTTGTGATGAGCATCATTCATAGTGCTTGAAAGATGTTTTAAACGGGGGTTGGTTGGTGGTGAACTGATGATCTACTGGCATTTTCAAACACAACTACCTCTTAAGTTTACAAAGAATAGCTTGAAAAAAAAGAAAATATTCGGTGAATGGCAGTCGTGTGGATGAAAATGCTGTGTTGATGCCAGAGGTCAGACTAGTTCCAGATGATTCTATAACCACTTGTTAAAATCAAGGTATACGGAATACCATCTCTGAGTATACATGTTGCAGATGGGCTCCAGCAGTAAAAGACAACACTGGGTACCTCAGAGGAGGACACTGAGACTCCAAATCACACAGGCTCACCAAGGTGGGCAGTAATGCATTGGAAAAACATGTCCTGGTCTGATGAGTTTTGAATTCAGCTCTGGGATTTAGATGCTGGGTTGGAATGTATAAAGACATCTCTCAGTCTGCTTGTCAGTCAGACTAATGTTTGTGGTGTAATGCTAGTAAAACTCAACTAAAAGAATCTAAGTAATACAAACTTAAGTCTGTGAAGTTACATTTCACAGATGCTAAGTGTTACTTATTCCAGTTTAGTTCAGTTTATTCAGTATTACTGAGTTGCCTTAAAGTCATTGGATTTTATTGATGGGATTTATTATAATTCAATTCAAGTTTTTTCATATAGCGCTAATTCATGATACATGTTATCTCAAGGCACTTTCCAAAGTAAAATTCAATCAGATTATACAGATTGGATCAGATTATACAGATTGGTCAAATTGTTTCCTATCTAAGGAAACCCACTAGATTGCATCAAGTCATGACAAGCAGCATTCACTCTTCCTGAAAAGCATAGAGCCACAGTGGACAGTCGTCTGCATTGTCCATGGCTTTGCAGCAATCCCTCATACTGAGCAAGCATGAAGAAACACTCATATTATGCTCATGTTCCAGTTATAAAATCTAGTTTAGTGGGGCTGGTTGCCATAACTGGGTTAAGTAAATCCAACATTTATGTTTTTTATGCTTCTTCAGATCACACCAGCCTGGAAAGTGAGAATATCTCCATGCAGAGATCAAAAGCGAGGAGATGGCATCCACACAAGTAAACTTCTAGATGACGATCTAGGCTACTAACATTAAAGTAGTAGTAATGAGAGTGTACAGTACATTTGTAATTTACCCCAAAACCTTCCCCTCACACATAGATCTACTAATTTATAATGTATGTGTCAGGACTCAGCCAGCAGGGCCGTGCAGCTTGCTGCCGGCTCTGCTGCCTCAGACTCTTTCCACAGGTGTTCTGGGTTGACTGGTGGGCGGAGCCCACACACCTGCGGGCGGTTGAGCGGCATCGGGAGGCACTACTTAAACACCACGCAGACAGCGAGAGGATGCCAGAGTGTTACCGTTGTGGTATGCAGACTCTCGTTCTCTGTGTTTCCCAGAAGAACTAATCACTCACCTCTGTGTCTCCCAGGTACCTCCTCGTGTCAGCCCTCTTCCTCTCGTGACCCTGTGAAGTCTCTCGTGGCAGGAGCTCCAAGCATCGTCATCTTCCGTCTGGTGTTGGTCTCTCCTGCAAACCTCCTGGTTCCTCCTGAGTCGGTTCCCCTCCCCTGGAACCCTGCCATCTCCGGAAAGTCACCTGGTTCCTCTCGCTGTCCTGGACATCTGGATTCCCCGGTGCTGCTCGGACCCGACCCCACCTTCGACCCACTGGTCTCCCGGACACCTGTGGCCACCATCGCACGGCTAGCGCTGAGTCCCCACTGCTTCCTCCCCGGTCGGCCTTCTGTCCATCAAGTGGTAAGCTTGCGTCCAGCAGCAGATCCAGCTCAGTCAGACCAGTTCCTCTCCACATTTCCCCAGTTAACCTCTGTCTCGTTTTTCCTGAGTGATCGACCCGGTTTCCTGCTCCCTGACCGTTACCTGACGCTGTCTCCGCTGAGGCAGAATCCTCCCGTTACCTGGTTCTTAAATAAAACCTTTAAACTTCACCTGTTTCTCCCGAGTGTGCTTCTGCATGTGGGCAAAATACATAAAGCCAACCATGACAGTATGTTTGAAAGAAAAAAAGGTTACCTTTATGCATCAAGAACAGCATCCTGACCTAGTAAAAACATATATTCTTCGATGGAATACACTTCGGAGACACTCAACATCCGAGACATCTTCATCAGAATTGTCACTGTCACAGAATGTACAAATCTGTATATCTTTCTTCCAGGTAAAGTTTGTCTTTGTGGTATGTTTAGACATACATCCTTATGAAAATAAAATAAAATTAACCCTTACTCATGTACTTCAACATTTGACAGAGGGACACACAGAAACATGGGCTTCAGCTGTTTCCTATTGCACTTTGATCAGGCTCATCACCTTTCATTCTCATGCCAAAAGGTATACATCCCCAAGAACAGAATTTAATTGGCTACAAAACGGTCTCAGTCATGTAGATGTGTTACTATAGGTTGAATTTGGAGGGAGGGGAAGTTGCTTGAAATTTCACATACTTGATGCCCATTGGCTTTCAGCCGTTTCAACCTACATCGTCAAAAGTTGTTATCCTCCCACATACTTTAACAAGTATTTGTAACGTACAGGAACTGGACCCAAGATTCAAACCAAGACAGGTCAGTGACTTTTCAAAACGTTTATTTTAAAACAGGAAGTATGCCCGGCGACTCGGGACGCAATGGCTCGCGCAGGAAAAACCCCTGAGACAGAGACAACAGGTTAGTGATCAGCAGGTAGTGACGGGCAAATGTGAGGGAGGTTGGATCACTAACCTGGTGGCGGGGTTCCAGAGCCTGGAGAGCTGACTTTGAGACGGGTGAACAGATCCAGGGGCGGAGGTCCGTCTGTGGACTGGGCTTGCAGAGGCAGGAGTTGTTGCGCGGCCGTCAGGCAGACAGGCAGTCCATATGGAGCTTTCCAGGGGCATTATCCAGGGGAGATCCAGGTTGGCAGTACCAAGGGGCACTCCAAAAGACGGGTCTAGGTCCAGTCCAGGTCCAGAAACTGGCGGGCTCAGAGAATCATAGGGGTTAGACGGGTTCCAGTATTCACAGACAGGTTCAGGGGTTCAGACGGGCAATCCAGGTCTTGGCAGGTCTCAAGGTCCAGTGGCCAACAGAGCAGGTTTCAGGCAGGCAGACAGAATCAGAACGGGGTCCGGCAGGCTCGGAAACAGAAGGCAGATACAGATCGGGCAACAGACAGGCAGACATGTTTGTAATCAGAATGGCTGGAAAGTTCTCACCAGGATGGCTTGAGACAATCTGGCACTGGTGGCTGGTCTGATGGCAGGTTTTATACTGGTGAGAACAGGTGGAACTGGTGATATGCAGAACTTCTATATTAACTGTGACAGTGTTTTATTAATCAGCTGCATAGGAAAAATACAATATTTGCATGCCACCTGCATTCTCTGCCTTCAAAGTGGTTAATCAGCCCCAGTGTTGTATGTACACCAAACTTTCCCGTTATTGGATTGCCTGTATGTTTTGGAGTGTATGTTCTTGAATGTAACTCACCCATAAAACTGAACCCATCCATCTTATCACATCTGGTAACCATCAAGAAAATACCATGAGCCAGCTTTGGTCCAAAGGTATCCTTTGTTGGCCACCCATAAACTACATTTGAACTGGAAAGACTCCAACATTAAGTCTTGGAACCCGTTTCGCCTTCCCATTTGCCTTCAGTCCGCTGTTCCCTCTGGTTCTTCCGACAAGTCCACTCCTGTCAAACCACCTGATCTTTCCAATGTTCCCCATGAATATCATGACTTTCAGAAGGATTTTAGTAAGGACTTAGCCCTGTCACTTCCTCCTAACCGCCCATATGACTGTGCCATAGACCTCCTCCCTGGTGCCCTTCTTCCATCTGGTCATCTGCATAACATCTCTGGGGCCAAACACAGATTCATGGTTAATGGTATTATCAGGCCCTCTTCATCTCTTCTTGGTGCAGGGGTTTTCTACGTGACGAAGAAAACCTCTTCGTGGAATAAAATCAGACCATTTCTACTGCTATAAGAAGCTCACTCTCTAAGGAACTACCCAGCAGGATGCCCACTGTATAAAGCCTAGCTGCCCAGAACAATCATCCTCAACAGAAACCAGCTTTTATGATTTTTCTCAGCTTTCCCAGGAAAGTGATCCGAGACTGCATGAAGTGGTTTTCTGTGGCTGCACCAAGCTAATACGCTGCAGCCTCCCCAGCCGCAAACACAGCTGATAGAGGGTTATAAATCTATGTTTGTGAATGAATGTGACAAGTCACTGATGGGCCTATCTCCAACTGCAGGTACATAACTGAACTCCTGGGATGAGAGATGTTTGAAAACATAAAAACATCATAAACACATTGAAATGGTCCCTAGTTCTGAGACCAGTAACAAACATTAAACTGTATTAAGGGAAAACATCAACACACATCAAGTATGTTGGTCAATGTTCCTGTTATTATGGGCTGAAAGCAACTCTAAACAAAGTGCTAGTTCTGTCAAATGGTGCGTTCGGACCGATCGCGGTGTCCGCGGCATGAATGGTAGATTTACATATTATCCATGTGGAACGAGCGGAGCGGTGACTTTTGCTGGAGTTTAAAAATCAGAACTTTTCTGTCAAATCGCATTGCGGTAACCAGTCAGTGACTGGTTGTGGCTGTGACGCACGGTGTAGGAGCGCAGCAGAGACAAAGTAGAATCAAAATAGAAAAAATATGAAGTAAGGAATGCTCTTTAGAGGTTTGTGGGTGGCTTTGAAAAAAGACATTTTAATTTAGCCCTTAAATGGACCGTCGAATCATTCATCTCGTCTCTCGGACTCGACTGTGCTCTCTTCTGCTGCTCTCCCTGTGCTTCTGTCTGGGCTCCATAGTAGGGATGCCAGCACCGTTGTTCTGCTTTCCCTGTTAAATGCTGCACCGTGACATGTCTTGAGTTTTAACCCACTAACTGAATAACGTATTGACCCTCTTCTTTTTCTCCACTTACAAAAATATAACATCTCTATTTTCGCGTGTAGATTGTTGGAAATGAGACGGTGCGAACTGGATTCGCTCTCCCTGCTGCATGTGCGCTCCAGACACGGGGGGGGGGGACACAAATTTTGGTGGGGTTAACTCGTTTGGCTCAACAGGTATCATAGATACACAAACTGGGGAACCAGCGTCTAACACAACTTAATTTTTAGTGTTGTTTTTAGATAAAAGTTATGCTTCAACATATATTTTACTGGTTCTACAGCGACGATGGTGAAAAACATGATAGTATCAGCCACCTTCCAGGCAGTTACGGTCAGCCTCAAGACCTGGGAAATTTAAGGTTCCATCTGCCCAAAGACAAAGGAGCAGCTCACCCAGACCAACAAAACGAGGGAAAAATAGTTTCAAAGCAGGTTAGTCAGGGTACACCTCCGCCTGATGACAGCGAGGACATGTGACACAGTCCAGCTGACCCTGACAATGAGCCACTTGTACCTACATTTACGTTTTTGTACATTTTAAGACAGTTTGGGATTGATAATTCTTGTTTTCAATAAAGTACCTCTGTTTGGAGACAAAATTATACAATTCCTCTCAATTTCGAGTCACTTTATTGACATTTTGAATGGCGTTCCGCGAGCGAGCTATTTTTAGAACGTGACATTATATCACGTGGTACGCGGTAGGGCAAACTTGCGTTGTCCTCCGCTCTTTCGCTGTAAAAGAGCTGTACGCTACCCTTGGTTTTACTCGGTAAAACGACTGCTTTTTCCAAGTCTAAGACGTCTCCTAACCATGGTTTGTAAACATTGTTGTTATGGAACGTGCAACAGCGACTCGAGGTACGCTGATAGGCCGCATATGAAGGATGTTTTCTTCATTAATTTCCCGAAATTCAAGACTGCCAAGGAGAAATGTGTGCGCTGGGTACACTTGTCGGCCTACACAACAGTTCAACCCGGAAAAAGTTACCAAATTCACGTACATATGTAGCCTGCCTCTACATGTTCCCTCTATAAAAGGCCTAAAATAGGCCTAGCTGATATATTAGCCACAGATAGGCATGATAGGAGGCCAACTAGTTAATAATGAAGGGCCTGCTACCATGATAGCATATAGGCCTAAAAAAGACCCTACTCAAATAAATTTCAAATGACACAAACATTAAACAAACAATTCGCCATGAATTTATTAAGGGCAATGTTCTGAGATGTAAACAGTTATTTTGTAGCTACCGATTGGCAAAATATATTACAAACAGAAAAAACGGCCGATGACGCCATGAACGCCGAGCAGGAAAAAAACATCGACTTACCGTTCTATCAACTTAGCCCGTTTTCCAGTCTTTCTAAGCCCTCGACACTCAAGCCATCGTTTGAGCTGAACGTTGGTATGTTCTTCGACAGTTCTACCAGTAAACTGGGCGCCTGGGACATCCTCTTGCGATAGTTTAACAACTGAAAAGTCGGTCATATCGTTTTATCTGTTGCACGTGTAATGGCTGGTTGCTACGTGCGCTCTCAACCTGTTTGTCCTACCTTAGCGGCAAGGGGCGTTGCCCATGAGATGGTGACGTCACGTGTGCGGAACGCTATTGAATTGAATTGAAAGCCTTTATTGTCATTGTACACAGTACAATGAGATTTGGAGAGCAGCTCCATAAAAGTACATACATAAATAACATACATACATATACAATACATTAATGCAAATCTGGATGAAGGTCGAGTATGGTGAGTATTTTGTTGTGCTCAACGGTACATTTTGATGCAACACAGGGTAAATCCTATGACCAAAGGCTTTGTCATATGCGGAAGGTGTCCTACAATGGAAATCTGCACTTTTTTCTGACCAGATACCCTTTTATGGGTAAAAAACACATTTGGAACAGTTTTGGCACATTTTGGCACAACTCAGCCAAAATTACATGTCCGCTTGGCTCACTGCCCACTAAAACCTTTGTGGAACAAATATGCTTTTTCTGATTCAGTCCATATTTGTTGCAGTTATAGTCAAGATGTGGTACTGTTAAGTCTGAGGCTTCTCTTATATTTTCAAAGTGGTTTTCATGGTGTTTTGTAGTGTTTATTTGGGATAACATTTAGGTGAGGCTCAAAAATTTAGATTTTTGTCTTTGTTTAATCACCTATAAATCAGACATGGTGACATTTGTAATAATGGTTCCACTTGAAAAATATTCTTTAATGCCTTTGTGTCATACAAAAACTAACATTTACATTTCCACTTTATGATTTTGGAGCTGTACTTGATTTAAATCACATATGTGATTTCAGGCAAAAATTGCTCCTCAAACCCTCTGGGCGTAATGGATTAAACAAAGATGACTCCCTAAAAACAGCAAGCAAGTCTTCAGTGATTTGTGACACTGGGCTGCATTTGAGGTAAAGGAGCAAGACGTCTGCAGATAATGCACAGGTGGAATTTGATATTTTAGAAATTCATGTTTACGATTTGTCTTCCTATTAACAACTGTTTATATTTGTTAAGGGGAGATAATCTGACAGAAATGTTCAGCTGACCACAGCACCAACATTATTTATAGGCACTAAATAGGAGGTTTTGGCCAATTCCATGTTATAGTTAGCAACTGGTGTTGCTTTATGTGTGTCCTGTTGCAACACTTTCAATGAACCACTGATTTTAAGGGGCATTAAGTAAGTATGAACCCTGCAGATTTCTTTGTGCTGAGGGAGAGAGTAAAAATCTCCCTATCCCTCTCTAGATTTATAGAGATGTAATGGAGAAATCATAGAAGAGAAGGCAAAATACCATTTGTTGTTTTGTTTCACCAAGGTGTTTGCCTTTCATTTCCAGTGCATTGATCTGTGTGGCCGGAGGCAAAAAGGTTGAGGGTAGAAGTTGAGCTAGAGGCCAGCATTGGAAATTTTGCAATGAGCTGTCGTACAGTACCGAGCAGAATTGTTGATTACCAGTCTTTCTGACAGATTGATGCCAAAACTATAAGCATTGATTCTACTCACTTAGTCTTGAAAATCAGTGTTTTGACAGTACAAATAGGGAGGAAAACCAGTTGTACACAAGGTTAACTGTAAAGGAAAACATAAAGTGGAAAAATAGAGGCTATGGTACTACTTTTGCTCTCTACTGCATCATCAAGCCTAACAATACAGCTGTGCCTTTCTGCCAAAAAATATGGAGGGTGCTTACTCTTTTTCCAACTTAGATGAAAGCTGCAGTAGGGCAGGAAGCTTTGGATACATGCAATCAAGTTTTCATTGATTTTGCAAAAGCAGGGAAAACTATTGGTTCTGGAGCAATATTCAGCTTGTGAGGATTCAATGAACCATGGCAGTCCTGCTGCTGTTGGCAGCCAGTTATGATGAAACATGTTTGAGGCTTGTTGTTCCCAAACAGCAGCAGAGTTCTTCTCACTGCATATTGACACTCGTTGTATATTTAATATGGACAATAGTGAGTAGTCACGGTGGCCGTACCCGCCAGTTACTGGACGGCTCTGAAGTCCTAACACATTACAAAAGGTCCAAACGAAGGTCCGAACAAGTCCGAACCAACTTCAAACGCGATCCGAACAAGGTCCGAACACATTCCTAACGAGATCAAGGAGTTTCAAGCGAGGACCAATCACCGGTCCGAACGAGTGGTCACGTGACGGCGGCCATCTTTACTACCGCATCAACAAAACAAGAGAACGAGAAAAAGGTATGGAAAGTTGATTAATACTCATCAAAAAACAAAAACAATAAACGATTTAATTTCCCGTCAGCATGATATTTAGCTTTTTTTTTAAACTTTCTTAAGTGCTACGTAATATGGCACAATCAGACCAATAATAACTTAATGATTTGTTTATTTACCGTATAAAACTTTGTTGACCGTCTGTCTGTCTGTCTGACTTAAATGAAAACGTATTATCAACTTCTATGCCAAAGTACTTGTAAGTCTCAACAAACTCTATTGGTTTACCTGTTGATGTTATTTTTAAGGAAGAGAGTTTTTTTGTAAGCAAGAAACCAAACATTTGTCATAATAGCATAAATAATACCTATTAGCATTTATAGTCCCACTAAGGGGAAATTTGTCTCTGTGTTTAACCCATCACTTAGGGAGCAGTGTACTACCACAATGAGTGGCGCACAGGGAGCAATCTGTGGTCAATGTGGTAAATGTTCACTACCAGTCAAAAGCTTGGACTCATCTTCCCTATCCATGGTTTGTCTTTATTTTTATTACTACCTCTCAGAACTCCGTCAATACAGTTGGAAAACCATTTTACATGAACCTCAAGAAGCTCATCAAGAGAAGGCCAAGACTGGCTAAAGCAGTAATTAAAACAAAGGGAGTATATAGAAAAATCTAAAAGATTCATCTTTTAAGTTTTTTCACAATTTTGTGTTTGATATATAATTCTATATATTTTTGAGTCATAGTTTGATGTACTCACTATGTGTTTGCAAAGTAGAATGTCATAACACTAAGGAAAAGCAATTCAATGATAAAGATGAGTCCAAACTTTAGACTGGTAGTGTAACAAATAGAAAAAAAACTGAACAATAACAAATAATTGTATATGTATTATGTTAAAATACAGACACAAATAATTTATCAGAGGAACCTTTTGCACCCATAATACAGAAATAATCACTATATTTATTCATTCAATACTTTATTTATTTTTTTAGTTCTGAGTGGAAAAAAAAAGAATTCTGAGTTATTTTCTAAAAGTTACCCCGATGCTTTGTGGCCAGAACAAATTACCTTGAGTTCTCAAAAAGAGAATCCCTTAGAAGAATTGGGAAATACCAAAGATTTTCTAGTCTAGTAGTAGAGAGAAGAGCTTCTAATCTCTCCCAAATTGTAAAATGATGTGAACAAAAGTTTAATAAAATTGAACCTGTGCCAAATGATTTTTTTTCCTTCCAAGAACAACTTGTGGACTATATATACACACACACACACACACATATATATATATATATGTTTCCATTTATAGTACCACTGAGGGAAAATTTGTGTTTAAGCCATCCCTTAGGGAGCAGAGTGCGGCCACACTGAGTACCGCACTGGGATACAGTCAAAAACAACCTGCAGTCACTTAACCACAACAGTGTCATCAGCATAAAGTTTTTATAAGTGGCAGTAACATTTACAAATAATATCCATCTTATGGCTGCAAAAGAGTAATTTATTTCTTGCATGTTTGCATTTTTTTTAATGATTTATCTTTGGTGTTGGGCTATGAGCATTTAAGTATGGAGGGCCTTCACAATGTCACCCTAATCTGGAGGTCCCTCCACATAGTTTCTATCAGCTTCAAGTTGGAACTCAGGTTAGGCTGCTCCAAAACATTAATATTACTTCCTGCTATGGGAAACTGCTACCACTGCCAAGACAATAGATATTTTTAGGTTTAACTGTAAGCCTGAAAATATAAAGCTTTTCTTTATGATTAACTTGATTAACTGGTTAACAAGTTATCCCATTGTTTACTAAACTAGATTAGTAGTTGATGAGTTGTTTCATCTAAACACCAATCATTTGCAAAGGAAAGTGAACCTCTTCCAAATATCCATTAAAAAGAACAAACACATTTTTTTTATAAACAAGCATTGAGCTCAGCCTGAATTGAACATTTTGTAATTCTAAAACTAAGTGTCTGCACAGACTTCCCTACTACATGTAAATAATTTTTCCCTTGATGCTTTACTACATGAACAAAGGTGAGTTATTGCTGGCAAACTTTAGGGTCAGAACAGGTCAATCGGAAATAGGTTTGACAGTATGTAGTTATGAACAACGTGTTGTGCAATCTGGTTCATCTAGGGTTAACACTACCCAGGTGCTCAATCTGAATGCCATCTGAGATACTTGAAATCACAATGAGTCTGTAGATAAATTGGCCTCCCTGAGGTCCAGTCAATTTGTCTCTTTTTCAATTTGCTCTCTGTGTTTTGCTCTCGGTTTTAATCGTATAGATGGAGACCTTCAGAACATGTTGGGTTTGAAATGTCAGCAGTACACCTTGTGACATGGTCAACTTATGTGTAAAAGTCCCACTGTCTCAGTACACTGCCTGTGGGGAGACACTCTTTAAACAAGATTGGCAATCTCTGATCTGTCTAGATTGAGTAGATAGGGAGTCCTGGGGTTTATATAAAATATATAAAAATAATAAACAAGAAGCTTTTAATTTTAACAACCAGGGACTATGTATTTGTGCTATGGTCAGTAAAATATACAGCTCAAAGTTCATCTTAACATCGAAGTGAACAGGGACCAAACAAGGTAAATCTGTTGCTTCTATCTTTACCTGTGAGGTCACTTTCATGAATAACACCACACATTTTGAACCAACTCAGTTTCCATCCGCAGCTGAAAATTACCTGGGTGAGGAAGTGACTTGGGGCCAAATTTCTAGGTGATGGATTCTTTATAAAAAGGGGGGGGGCAGATTGTGATAGATGGGGAGATCCCAGAGCCATTTCTCAGCTGCCTCAGCCAGCTGGGCAGCACACTGTATTGGCCTCTACAGGACACTCCAGCATGGAGCTTTTCATATTTGGAAAACAGAGAAATCCAATTTGTGCCAAGGATAATATTTAAGTCACCTTTGTCTGACAGTAATGGGCATAAAGATAACCAGTGTTTATCAGAAAGCTCCTGAAGTGTCACAGATACGCCTGCCTTCACACAAAAAATCATTTTTAAATTTGAAATATGCAAGCAATATTTGCTGGTTACTTTCCCACACAGCTTCATGTAATAATACTAGAGATGCACAGTCAGCTGGACAAAGTGTTATTACCAATTTCTGATCTCCAGTTTTTGAAAAGCTTTCTCCTGCTGATACCAGGTGATACAGGGTCAATTAAAATATTTATTTTAAAATATAAGTGTGCAAACAGTCATTAGAAAAGTACAGTTTGTCCAGCCTTCCTGCCTTATTATGAGGGGAATGGTGGCCTAGGGGTTAGAGCAGTGTGCTTGCACTCTGAGAAAGTACCAGGTTCAATCCCCACAGACTGCCACTATGGATCTCTGAGCAACACCCTTAGCCCCAGATTGCTCCCTGGGTGCTGTGATAGCTGCCCACTGCTCCCTAAGGGGTGGGTTAAAAGCAGAAGACACATTTTGTTGGAATGTACAATTGCAATGACTGTTAAAGCTACCGCACCCGAATGGCGGTGAAACACCCTTGTGGTCCCAGTCCGTTTCACCCTTCAGACGACCGCCACTTAACTATTACGGTGGATGTAAGATTCTTGAAACAGTAAAGTATATTTCAACGTATTTAATTCTGGCAAGGTCAGAGAAATGGTTACAAAGACATCAGCGCTGATGGGCTCTTGATCGGCAAGACGCGCCGATTGCTCATCACACATACATTATATAGGGATCTAGGTACACACCCATGCAAGGGCTGTACGCTTCCTAACTGTGTCATCAGTAGATAAAATGTGTCACCTCCGGGGTGCTATCTGATAGATATGTGCCAATCTTTGTGTTGGTGCTATCTAAGTGTGCCATGCAGCTCCCAGTCAGGCTGTCCACACCACCGACCCAGTTGATATCCTTACAGACCCCCCCATGATGTGCCTAAATGGCACATCATCAAAGGAGATCAACCAGACCCGGGTTGATCTCCCGGGTCTGGGAGATCAACCCCCCCCTGGCACCCACGGAGACCTCGGGCCGAGGCGGAGCAAATCCTTCCGGCGGAGCAGAACCAGAGGCGAAGGACCCCACGGAGACCTTAGAGTGAGGCGGAGCGGATCCTGCCAGCTCCTGCATCATGCTCTGTGTGTGCTCGGGTTGATCCCTTGGCCGGTCCGTACTGTCACGATTTGTCTTTGGATGAACCCGGACACAGCACGCACACACAGAGTTGGTTTTAAGAGAGTTTATTGCAAGCAGTGAATGATGATGACATAATGAACCAGAGTCTGTAACCAGGCGGAGATGAAGGATGCAGGAGCTTACTTGCAGGTACAGAGCGGAGTAATAGTCCATGAACGAGTTAGGCAACAGAGTCCGCAGCTCGGCAAAGAGTTAGCCAGAGCACAGCAGCAGGCCCTTCAGCACGGCAGAGAATCCACAGCTCGGCAGAGAGCTAACCCGAGCTCAGCAGCAGGTGATATATTAAAGAATTATTTTTGCTCTTTAACAATGTATTATGGGAAAACCTGCTCAGTTTTATAACTTGTTTTAACTTTTGATATTATGGGAAGACTGGTCAGTTAAATAAATAGTTTTTGCTCTTTAAGAGAGAGGACTGGCCAGTTCACACATTGATTATTGCTGTTGTGGTGTTTGCACCTGAGTTCACATGAAACTAAGAACCACATATGTTATTTTGCTATTTCAATATTAAAAACTCACAGAAAGAATTGGCAATTAGAAGAATTTTATTGATACAATATTTTAACAGTTTGGCGCTCAGACCTCGGCAGGAAAAATTCACGCTGAATTATACTTCAATATGCATAAGCAGGCGTATGCGAATAGGGATATTTCCCCCCGGGCCTGAAACTGGTGGTGGAGTGGAGATAAATAAAGTTTGTTCAGTCCATATGATGATCTGTTTGAGCTAGATGTCCAACTTGGATAAACACAGGTTTGCATGAACTGTCCATGATGAGCAAGCATGAAGCGACTGTGGAGAGGAAAAACTCCCCTTTGGGAAGAAACCTCTGGCAGAACCAGGCTCAACATGGCGGTCTTCTGCCAGACCGTTTTAAGGAGTAACTGGGAATTCCATAAGAGCCCAGGAGGAATTACACTCTATAGGGACGAGGTTGAAGGAGGACCGTAGGAAAGCCAGGCGGAGCTCTGCTACGATGGTGGAGAAGGGGATGGAGGTGGGTTGAATCCGGTCATCAGAGTCCAAACCACACACGCACAGCCACCGCTTGCTCGCTGAGGAGAAGGCCGAGACAAGGATGTGGAGTTCTTTTAAGATGAACCCAGGACACTGATTGGCTTCGAGGAGGAGCAGTTCAAAGCTGATTGGCTTGCGTCGGAGGCGGATGAGTCTCTGATTGATGGACGTAGGCAATAGAGTTTCTTCAGTCTGAATTTTCGCTTAAGCTCCATTTCAATCTGAAAAACTCACAGAAAGAAAAGGCAATTAGAAGAATTTTATTGATACAATATTTTAAGAGTTTGGCGCTCAGACCTCGGCAGGAAAAATTCACGCTGAATTATACTTCAATATGCATAAGCAGGCGTATGAGAATAGGGATATTTCCCCCAAAAAATTGCCGAGGTCGAGGCCGGTGCGTCTGTATGGTCGAAAGACAATGAGACTTGGATTAAAACTAAAAACAGAGACAAGTAGGATGAGTTATAGAGGAATAGTGCTGTGAAGGCAAAGAGCTGCGAAGGCTTACCAAACAGGGCCGGTTGCCGCGAAGCCTACCAAAACAGGGCCGGTTGCCGCGAAGGCCTACCAAAACAGGGCCGGTTGCCGCAAAGGCCTACCAAAACAGGGCCGGTTGCCGCAAAGGACTATCAAAACAGGGCCGGTTGCCGCAAAGGCCTACCAACCAAAGTATAGTGAGATGAATGGGGAGATGAGGTGAGATGTATGGTAAGGTGCATGAATAGAGATGGTCAGTCTCAGGATGATACTTGGAACTGAAAGGCTTGCAAAGGGGAACGTCTGAATCGAAATACGACATTAGTGCAATGGTTCTTGCGCCTGCCAAAAGGAGGCCGAGAGATGATTTGGAGTTGCTGTTTAAGGTGAACACTGGATGATGATTGGGCTTCGAAGAGGTGTGGCTCGAAGCGATTGCTCCATTGGAGGCGAACAAGCCTCTGATTAAATGGAAGTAAGAAAGAGTTCTTCGGTTGTATTTCCGCCTTTAGCATCATTCAAACTAAAGACTCACAAAGAGAGGAAAGCGATTAGAAGAATTTATTGATACAATAGTTTAAACTTTGGCGCTCGGACCTCGGCAGGAACATAAACGCTGATTTATACTTTAACGTAGATAAGCAGATGTATGAGAATAGGGAAATTACCCCCAAAAAATGCCGAGGTCCAGGCCAGAGCGTCAGCAAGTTCAGAAGGCAGAGAGAAGGAGAAGGATGAGTAATGAAGGAGAAAAGATGTGAAAGCTTAGCAGAGTGGGCCATTGCCCACTCTGCAGTTTCGGGCTGATGCACGTGATGAATGAATAATAATGGCAGGGAGCAAGGCGGGAAGCATGCAGGGGACATGGCAGCGAACCACATGGAGCATGTCATAGAATATGGCAGGGAGCATGGCAGAGAACACGCAGGGAGCATGGCAGAGAATGCAGGGAAAACACAGGGAGCATGGCAGAGAATGCAGGGAAAACACAGGGAGCATCGCAGAGAATGCAGGGAAAACACAGGGAGCATGGCAGAGAACACGCAGGGAGCATGGCAGAGAATGCAGGGAGAACACGCAGGGAGCATGGCAGAGAACACGCAGGGAGCATGGCAGAGAATGCAGGGAAAACACAGGGAGCGTGGCAGAGAACACGCAGGAAGCATGGCAGAGAACACGCAGGGAGCATGGCAGAGAACGCCGGGAGCATGGCAGGGAACACAGGGAGCATGGCAGAGAATGCAGGGAAAACACCGGGAGCATGGCAGAGAATGCAGGGAAAACACAGGGAGCATGGCAGAGAATGCAGGGAAAACACAGGGAGCATGGCAGAGAACACGCGGGGAGCATGGCAGAGAACACACAGGGAGCATGGCAGAGAATGCAGGGAAAACACAGGGAGCATGGCAGAGAACACGCAGGGAGCATGGCAGAGAACACGCAGGAAGCATAGCAGAGAACACGCAGGGATCATGGCAGAGAACACGCAGGGAGCATGGCAGAGAACGCAGGGAGCATGGCAGAGAACACAGGGAGCATGGCAGAGAACACAGGGAGCATGGCAGAGAACGCAGGGAGCATGGCAGAGAACGCAGGGAACACACAGGGAGCATGGCAGAGAACGCAGGGAACACACAGGGAGCATGGCAGGGAGCATAGAAGGGAACATGACAGGGCAGGCCGCATGGCAGGCAGAGGCATGGCAGGGCAAGCTGCATGGCCGGGAGCATGGCGGGAAATATCGCAGGGAGCATGGCAGAGAACGCAGGGAACATGGCAGGGCAGGCCGCATGGCAGGGCAGAGGGCATGGCAGAGCAGGCCGCATGGCAGGGCAGAGGCATTGCAGGCCGCATAGAAGGGAACATGGTAAGGAGCGTAGAAGGAAACATGGCAAGGAGCGTAGAAGGAAACATGGCAAGGAGCGTAGAAGGAAACATGGCAAGGAGCGTAGAAGGAAACATGGCAGAGGGCATGTCAGGGAAGACTGCATGGCAGAGGGCATGGCAGGGAGTATGCAAGGAGTATGGCAGGGAAGGCCGCATGGTGGGAAATATGGCAGGGAACACACAGGGAGCATGCAGGAAGCATAGAAGGGAACATTGCAGGAAGCATGGCAAGGAGTATGCAGGGAACAAACATGGCATATGACATGACAAATGACAGGACAAAGGAGAGGACAATGGACAGGATGCCTTGTCAATAGAACCAATGACAAGACGATTGACAGGATGAATGACAGAAGTTGCTTATAGGTGATGCACATGAATGAATGAATAAATGAATGACCATGAAAGAATGAACAGAATGACAGGACGCCTGCATGGCGGGACGCCTGGATGACAGAATAAATTGTCAGGAGATGCATAAATGACAGGATGAATGACAGGAGATGCATGAATGAATGACCATAAAGGAATGAACAGGATGATAGGACAACTGCATGGTGGGACGCCTGGATGACAGGATAAATGACAGAGGATGCTTAGGGATGATGCACATAAATTAATAAGTGACCAAGAAGGAATGAACAGGACAGGATGCGGGCTTAATGAGACTTGAATGAGATTTGAATCCACCACCAGTATTCGCAGTTAGATTACCTTGAAGATGAGCATTAGGCGGCTAAGATGAATGAAAAGTCAGAGCAGATATATGAGGCATGCTGATGATAGCCATCGCCCAGCGATTGGGCTCCACGAGCGTCTGCTGTTGCGCAGCTCACATCCTGAATGCTGAAATAACGCTAGATGAAAGGCCACAAGATTAACGATTTCTTGGACAATTTCATGAATCTGCAAACCAACTGTTTTTAGAATCCCCCAAAACTTACGGATGCACATCCGTAAAATTAAACGCATCTACAGACAAAAGACATCATTATAGAAAGTATATTTCAAATCCGGACAAGAAGCATGCCAGACCTGAAGGAAAGTTCAGAACAGCAACTCTTACCAGAGTATCCTGTTCGAGGAGGGAAGGGAACGGAATTAGTGAGCTCAAACTGCCTGGAAATAAAAGCGTGACTCTTGCAATGATGTACCTGCGAGATTGAGGTGACCGAGCGAGGAGAGCAGCTGACGCTCAGAAATAACCGATATGAGAATGAAACTGATATCTCGAGAATTCAAGAGCTTGTCTGCAGGCAAAAAGCCATCATGGAACTAGGTTGAGATCAATACGTAGAACTCAATTGCAGGCTGACAGGTTTGGTTTGAGAAAAACAACTGGGAATAGTGAAAAGAATATCTATAAGAAGAAAACAACCAGAAAATGAAGGACCATTAAACACGGGTAACACTTCTTAAGACATAATCGATAAGGTTTGCTTAGCTCATAAATGCGTAGAATGCCAAACGCATACCAAATGCTGTTATGAATCGATCAGCTTATTTAGCTTATTCCATGTTGTTTGGATGAATTTAATAATTTAATTCAGATTCTGCACTGCATCCTGCTAACTGATGATCTCATTGCTTAGTAGCTTTAGTTAGCCTCACGCCTGCAGAGAGGATCCGTAATTGAAAATAGTATCAACCAGACAACAGCACCTTCAGTGATGCTCTCCGGATGTTCATCTTGAATGAATTCTTGAACCTAAAAGAAGAAATAGACAATCCCTAAATACATGAGCAAGTTGCTGTTAAAGTTCGCCCAATACTCAAACCATCCCCACAGCCATCCCGACGTCGGGTCCCAGCTGGCATTCAGACAATACCTACGAACAAAAACCTTAAATAACTTTAACATGTATAATTTCACAACACATGAAGTAATTGATTGGCAGAACATTGAAATGACAAGAGTGACAGAAGTGGTCTGGTCAGCATGAATGAGAAGTCTGAACCCAATACAGACCAGTCCAAGCGATGCCAAATTGTACCAGAGTTGCAGCGGTTTAATAACGATTGGTATCAATTGCTGAATTTAAAATGCACTTCATACTCCAACCAGTAGGTGGCAGCAATACCACCACAAGCCCGCTGGCTACCGGCAACACCAGAAGAAGAAGAAAACGAAAACAAACAGTAAGATGAAATACGTTCGCCTGAATAGAGGACGAACATGGGTGAATACATACTAATGTGTTCGGAGCCAGCTCAGGTAATGAGTGAATGAGAGCTGGCTGAAAAGTTGCGGCCGGGACGAGCGGCAAGGTGGCGCCACAAAGCCGATCAAAACCAGAGAAGGTCCCGGATGAGACGGCGGATCTGCGAACCAAGAGCCAGCCCACGGGATCAGTTTGAGAAAGACCCCGGCGCGCTATGAAGCGAAGCTGACCGGAACTTAGGCGGAGTTGGGACGCGTTTGTGTCGCTTGCGAGTTCATTGCGCCAGGAATCGGAGCTGACGAAAACAGAGGCAGGAGGATTTCAGGATAAGTTATTATCTCTTGAATCCGGTCATCAGAGTCCAAACCACACACGCGCAGCCACCGCTTGCTCGCTGAGGAGAAGGCCCGAGACAAGGATGTGGAGTTCTTTTAAGATGAACCCAGGACACTGATTGGCTTCGAGGAGGAGCAATTCAAAGCTGATTGGCTTGCGTCGGAGGCGGATGAGTCTCTGATTGATGGACGTAGGCAATAGAGTTTCTTCAGTCTGAATTTTCGCTTAAGCTCCATAACTTGTTTTAACTTGTGGTGGGAACTGATGACAATGTGTTGTGGGAAAGACTGATTCTGTATTCCTTATTTTGCTTTATTATCTGAGTTTGCAATATTATTTTGCTTCACAAACTGCTGAGATGCTGGGAACGGGTTCTGTTTGGGAACATGTTTTGGGAAGGAGGGCGGCTGTGGAGGGAGAGATGACCACTCTCGCTCCACACCTGACTCTTTGTTTACAAGTATATAAAGAGGAGACTGCCCTTAGCCCAGAGAGTCTGCCGTGAGTTCGTGTGTGGATACCGGCATCGTGAACGCTGATCTTAACCTAGGACTGAGGGCTCCCAGTTCGTGTCAGTGGTAAGGGCTGATTCTGAGAATCTGTTGAGCGTCACGTTTGTTTGAAAGCTTGTTGCTTTATTGCTTGCTACTTTGCGGGTGTGAAGAGCTAGTTGTTTTGATGTGCTGTATTCTGTGGGGAATAATAATAAATGTGTGCCTTATATTCTAACAGAAACCGTGTTTGAGTCCTTATTTGTGTTTGCCTATCTCTCGCGATCCTGAAATAACCATTTCATAAAACAGCAGGCCCTTCAGCACGACAGAGAATCCACAGCTCGGCAGAGAGCTAACCAGAGCTCAGTAGCAGGCCCTTCAGCACGGCAGGGAATGAGTTCTTGAAGGCCAGAGTAACAGCAGGATTAGCAGCAGGACAGGGTGGATACTTGAAGACCAGAACCATAGCAGGATAACAGCTAATCCAGGTGAATACTTGTAGATTGAATCAACACGGTCCAGAAACTCAGCCTGAGATGCAGAGGGGAGAAAGGTGGATCCAGAAACCAGCAGAGATACAAATCAAAACACTAAGGCAGAAAACAAATAGTCAGAAGGTGCAAACCAGGCAGACAGGCGAGGAGTAGGTGTTGAATGATGACGGACCGGCACTAGAGTGAAACAAAGGGAGGCTTAAATAAGGAAGCTGGCAGGTGAAATGAGTCTGACTGATTGATAGACTAACTACCAACAGGTGTGACTGACTGCAAGGGGAGTGAAGTGAAGGCTGAGTGAGAAGGGGAGGAGGAAACTAAAACTAACAATAAATAAAGTCAAATCATAACTAGAACCCAAACAAAGAGGAAAAACTGAAAACTAATAGTAAACAAAAGCCGAGTCAAAACTAAACCATGACAATAATGTGTTAGTTCCTCCTTCTGTGAATCCAGACTGGGCTCACAGCCCGGCTGGAGAGATGAAGTGAAAGGACAGGGCATAGTCCTTCCTGTCAAAAGTTCATGGGGAGACAATCCCATGCGGTCAGTGGGTGATGGTCTAATTGAGAACATCACTAAGGCCAGCGCAGCCAGCCATGTCATCTCGGTATCAGCACAAACCTTAGCCAAATGCTCTTTGATTGTGTGATTAGTCCCCTCAACACGTCCTTGAGAGGCTGGATAATACGCTGACCCAAACCTCTCATCCCAACATACTCCTCCACTTGTTTTAAGGAGACAGATGTGAAATGTGTTGTGTTATCTGAACAAATGCAGATTGGAACACCGTAAAGTAGGATCAGGTCATTAGTTAGCCAATTAATGACCTGTCGGGCAGATTCTGTTTTGGTGGGGGTAGATTCAACCCACCTGGTGAAAGTGTCAACACAAACATGCAAATGTCTACATCCTTTCACCCTGTTGTTCTTTCCTATGTCAACAAAATCAACAACAATTTCCTGACAAGGTTTGCTAGGTACAGGAAATGCTCCCATCCCAACTTTCAACGTTTTTTTTCGGGTTATATTGCGCGCAAATGGTACAAGTATTTACAAAATATTTAGAAACATCAGTGAGGAAAGAGTTCCAACATTTCTGACCTATCAGTCCAACGAGCTTGTGACCGGACACTGGGATTATTAAAGTATTTCTGATTCTGATTCTGGACTAGTGGCCCCTGTGATGTGCTTCCTCACAAAGTAGCAACAAAAGCGCTGAGGAGGCCACAAGTCTCCCATCATGTGACCTCCACACACCAGGTTTCTTTGTTCTGTGTAGCTCCCTTCTCAAGCCATGCCTGTTTCTCTTGAGGTGCAGCAGCTTTTTGCATGTCAATGACCTCCATCAGCCCTGTTTCCTGTGCAGCTATGGGGGACTGAACCAGCTGTGATGTGGCCTTCACGGCTTTCTTATAACCAGCCGCTGCCTTCGCGGTTGCATCGGCAGCATTGTTTCCCATAACAATTTTAGAAGCATCAGACTGGTGAGCTGAGCATTTTAACAACGGTTGTGTTTAACAGGTTTCCCTGTCGTGGTTAAAAAATCCGTTCTTAACCAATGTTTTAAGTCGACATGCACCGTTTTAACGGCGTAGGCCGAATCAGTGTAGATGTTCAGTTTTGTACCATCATGCAGTTCACAAGCACACGTCACAGTAATTATCTTGGCCAATTGAGCCGAGTCAGGGATGGTATGACTTTGGCCTCCAAGGTGCGCCATGTGTGGCCAGCAACAGGGTCAGGTCCGGTAGAGGCGCAGATAACAGCATAAGAGGCAACAGTACCCCCTGTTCGGGTAGAGTGGCTGTGTCCATCTGTAAAGACATCAATGACACCAGAAATGGGTTCTGTCAAAACAGAAGGGAAGACATTCATCTCCTCCCTTACCAGTGCGTCGCAGACATGGGGGAAGTGGTCAGATGTGAGGGCAGCCATGTTAGCTTTGGTCCCTACGTAGAAGACATCAGGTTGGAGCAAAATGTCCTGGAGTTTGTATGTCTGTTGTTTGCTTAGCGTAAACCTGCTGCTAGAAATATAGCTAACAACAGCATGGTTAGTGTGAACCCTGACATCCTGGCCACGAGTCATATACAATGTTCCCTTTAATGCTTTAATCATTGCACACAGAGCCCTGGTGCAAGTCGGATGTCCCTTCTCCACTGGTTCCAACTCAGTGCTATAATAACACATAACTCTCCTGCCCCTGGTACCAGGTTGCCACAGAACTTAGGAAACAAATCCATTTTCCTCCTTTACATCCAGCTCAAACATCTTTGTTAAATCAGGGGATGCTAACTCTGAAGCTTCATTCAGGTGTTATTTTCGAAGAATAAACGCCTGTTCTGCCTCATTGCTCCAAACAAATGTCATGCCTCTGTGAGAAGTTTTCACATGGGAGCTACAAGTGCAGTGTAGTCAGGAACATAGATTTTGCTGTAGTTTGCCATGCCTAAATACACACATCATCTCCCGTACAGTGTGCAGTTTAGAATGTGTCTGTTATCCCCACACCAGCAGTTGTGATGGTCCTGCCAAGAAACACAACTCTCAACAACGCACTGTAACTTTTTTCTCGAGACCTTGAAACCTTTAGAATCTAACCAGATGAGGAAATCTGCACTAGGCTGACTGACCTCCTGCTCCGTGGGGCCTGCGATAAGGATATCATCCACGTATTGCAGGAGACAGCACCTGTCCAACAGAGGATGATGAAATTTTTGCATCAGTTCCTGCAAAACATGATTGAAAAGTGAAGGGCTGTCTGTCAAACCCTGTGGTAGCCTGGTGTAGGTGTACTGCTGACCCTCGAAGGTGAGGGCAGATAGCGTCTGGCAGTCTGCATTAATCGGAACATAAAAAAAACCATTAGAGAGGTCCATCACAGTAAACTATTTGAAGTCCTGTTCCAGATTTGAGAGCATCGGGTAGGGGTTAGGCGTGTCATAATGAGTGTATTTTAGTCCTGAGTTTATTTTCCTCAAGTCATGCACCTGGCGATAGCTTTGTTTACCGGGTTTTGCAACAGGAGTGATCAGAGTGTTGTTAGGCAAATCATATGGGACCAAGACACCAGATGATAACAAACCAGAAATAGTACCTCTGATACCTTCAACTTTTTCAAGTGAAAGTGGGTACTGCAACTGGTTCACAATATCAGCAGTTTCCATCTGCTAGAAGATGTTTATCTGTTTATCTGAATTAACACTATATTACTACACTATATTATATTACTATATTATATTACTATATAACAAATCCTCTCTACTAGGCTAGTGAAATATAACTAAATTACTAAGCAAAATTAAGATAAAAAGAAGTTAAGCTTGTCAGGGTGCGGTATGTGTGTTCCTGCTCTGAGTTTTTTCCACAGGTGGTGGTGGTGTCTGAGGGGGTGTGCCTCACACCTGCGGCTCGTCAGTGGCAGATTCCTCTGGCTTCTTAAGCAGCACACAGACAGACGGAAGATGCCAGAGCCTTAAACCAGTCGTGGTACGACGTGGCCTCTGACCAAGCCTTGGATTCTGCCTACTGTGAGTTTTGCCTTCTCTGACTTTGGACTAATTTTGATCTCCTGTTTTTTGTCACAGTTTTGTGTGCATGGATGCACTCACCTGTCTTGGACTTCTGAAGAGGATTGTGTACCAGTGGAGTTCTCTGCTCAGATTTTGCTCTGCCGTTCCCCCTCTTACTCCCTTGGCATTACCAAGTCGGGCCTGAGGTTCCCCCTCCCGGATCCCACTGGCATCCACAAGCCTTCCGTACTCTGGTTAATCCGTCTGTTCGCTCCTGCCTGCTGTGGTTGTCTCGGATCTCTCGCCAGCTCCATCTGCCGCCCTCCAACCACCACCCACCTACTAGAGTAGGCACACTCGTTCCCTCGGCACTTACTCTTCCCCGGTTAGGTCTCTTCGACTAATGGTAAGCAGCGCACGTTCTGGTAAATTCCTGGTTCTAGCTTTTGACTTATCATTCCCCTTCTTTTTCAGTCATCCCCGCCCCAACGTTCAGGCCTCGTTCCAGGCTACTTATAGCTTCGCTCTCCGTTCTGCATATTCCTTTAAAATAAACATCTTAAAACTGTGTACTGGTCTCCCGTTCATGTCTGGCTAAGCATTTGAAAAACATGATAAAGCTAAGTAGCTATTTACAAAAAAAAACAAAAGACAAAACAAACGTGGTTGATCATAATCAGAATACTTCAGTGAATCCTGTTCACTGCAGATCTGACTTAAAGTACATGGAATGGAGTTAAATTAGCTCAACTAATTTAGAAAAACATTTGGCATGTTTTCAATTCATTCACAATGTGAATGAATTGAAAACATCCTGAGTAAACAAAACATTATTTGATGAAAAAACATTTTGTTTGAGTTAAAGAACCAAAGTTCATCTTAAAGAATGTGAATTGAGGTTAAATTAGCTTTACTAATTCAGAACAACATTTGGTATGTGTTTCAACCCATTCACAATGCAAATCCCGAGTTGCACAAAACGTTATTTGAGGAAATAACATTTTAAAGACTGATTTTCTTGCTAAAATGATTACTTTAGGGACGCTCGATTTTATCACGCGATTATACCTCCGGGAGCTAGGACGGTTTGGCGCTCGGATGCTAAACTCGGTTACTCCTAAAGTTAAACAAAACACCTTTAAATCGACATTAATATTCAATATTAATGGGGGAATAAGGCTCATAGCACTAGCGAACGATGGCGGAGCGAAACGAACAAGCGCTATGCTTTAAAACAAGCTCCTTTGAATGTCTGGAACCGGATGTAACCAGAAGCTAAATAGTATTTTGGCTAGCGGATATTCGGCGCTAACAAATAAAAGCTTTGGCTTTTATTTTAGTCATAATGAGTGGGCCAGATAACATAAACATTAATATCCCATCAATGTATGAAACTCTTGTGGGGATAACATTTGTTATAACCATAAAAACACACTTGAATCATATCGGCAATGCTATGGTGTCACAATGCTAGCAATGAGCTACCTCATTACACAAACATTTCCAAATGACCATGTAACCTTTCCCTCTGGTTTCTCTGCCGAACTTGCCGATGCCTCGTGAGAGTTCGGTTCATTTTTGGCCATTCACGAAAAAGCAGTGGTCCAGGGAAAACGTTGGTTCTTAGCAGCAGTGGGCTAGCAGCTCTTCGGCTATGAGCTAACCGACAGCATGGTCGGGGCAGCTTCGAGGCCCTGCAGCGTCTCTGATCTCTCAGCTTGTCTGGTGAGTGGCTCCTCTGCCGGCTCTTCAGCTCTGCGTTGTCTGGAACCAGCTCTGCCATGAGTCCGCTGAGAAAGCAAAACAAAGCTGACATAGACGGATTTGTTCACTTCGGCATCTGTTCTTAAGCAGAAGTGAGAGACTTATCTTTGAATCGGCTGGCAGTTTCTCCCGATGCCAGGGAGGAACTGAGTTTCAGAGAGACTCATTTTTCACTCAGCTCGTGGCCTCTTCAAGGCCCCATGCATGGCTCCTGCAGGGCGGCCCCTCCTTTAGAGTCCCAGGAAGGAGTAGAAGGTGAAGACTGGATCTCTGGCCAGGGGTACACTGAAGAGACATGAGAGGTGCAGTCTGAAGGGACCCTCTGTGGGGAGGGGTTTGTGTTCACAGCAGGCACCCTACTGTGAGAGAGGCCGTCCCAGCCTGAAACTCTCCTCCTCACAACCCAATTTTAATCCTTCCTGTGTCACATAGTTTTCAACATTCACACAATTTAGCCATGGTGTGATGGCAAAACACTTCGCTCAAGTCAAATCAGTTTGACCCAGCTCCTGGGCAGGGCCAGAGCAACCTGAGCTGGCCCTGAAAAAAAACAAAAAAAACTTGCGAGCTGAAATGTTTGCAAGCAGGCAGTGCCAAGTAAAGTGTGGCCAAACTGAGGGTGTCTGGTTTGGGAACTTCAGGATCTCATCTTTGCTTTTTGCAGATGCTGTAGTTCCGTTGGCTTCTTGAGGCCATAACCTCCAGTGTGCACTGAAAGAACATACTGCTGAGTGTGAAGCAGCAAAGATGATTGTCAGCTCCTCTAAGTCCGAGGCCATGTGTCCAAATCGAAAAAAAGGTGGACTGCCGACTCTGGGTTGGGAGCGGATCTCTGCCTCAAGCAGAAGAGTTTGATTGCTAATTTATGAGTTTGATTGCTAATTTATTTGGTAGGATGGAACAGAAGAGGGACATATAGATTATGGCTTTGTCTGCAGTATTGTGTGTGCTGTTCCAGCTTGCTATAGTGAATAAAGAGCTGAGGTAGGCTCTCAATTTATCAGCTCATCTATGTTCTAACCCGTATCGGTATGAGTTATAGATCATGGCTTAAAGACTGAGCTCAAGGACAGAAGCAGCCAAAATGGGCTTCCTCTGAAGGGTTGCTGGATTCAGCCTAAGAGATAGTGCCAGGAGCTCCACCATCAAAATAGATCAGACTTAGACTTAGACAACTTTGTCATTTTGTATGCACAGAGTGCGTACAGAACAACAGTAAAATCTCTAGGCAAGTATAAAGGTCTGCAGCTAATAATCATGAGTTCGATGTCCGGAGAGCAAAAACTTGTGACTATTCTAGCATTTTTACACCAGTTGTTATTGATGTAAACGCAGAGTCTGCCTCCTCGGGTCTTACCGCTGAGTTGTTTATTTCTGTCGGCACGGAAAGTAGCTAGCCCCTCCAGGCTAACGGCGTTGTCCGGGATTGATGTGGTGAGCCATGTCTCCGTCAGGATGAGAGCGCAGCAGTCTCTGAACTCCCTCTTTGTAGAGCGCTCGAGCTGTAAATGGTCTATTTTGTTGTCCAGTGAGCAGACGTTGGTCAGCAGGATGGAAGGGAGCGGCGATCTGAACGGGTTAGCCTTTAGCTTAGCTGCTAAGCCTCCGCGGCAGCCGCGTTTCTTTGGCCGGCTACACCGCTTCCGCTTCGCTCTCCACCGGCGTGAGCTGCTTGTCGAGTCCGCCGCCTCACAGGCCCCCGGGACTGGTATCCGTAGTACTCCTAAGCCACGTAAACAATCGAGCGTAGTAGTGGTTACAAGTCCAAAAACACTACATGACCGTAGTTCCAGCAGGCGCTGGCGGTCAAGCACTGATCGGCTGGGTAGATGAGTGGTTTCCAGCGGGTTTGGCGGCATTTTTTATGAAAATATCCGCGAGTTGTACGGAGCTGTACGCCTTGCCGCTGCCCGGAAGCGCAGCCGCATGATCTAGACCTAGATCAGCTGCTCAAAATAGTTCAGCTGCTTGTCTACATCACAAGGATTCATATAACCCAGGTTTTTGGGGTAATCCAGATATCTTTTATAATTAAGGTTATGTCTCCCTTTCAATTTTCCATTCTGTCCACCATTTTTGGACTAAGTATGAAATCCCGTGAGATTTTGTGGGATTTTAGTTTTCTAGAGTAGCGCGGTGCCCATTGTTTATTTAGAGCATGTTTGGTCTCATGAACAAGGAATTTCAGGGCTGGCTGTTGCAGTTTCTAGATGCCTCAAATCTACATTGAATGGGTTTTCTTGGGCTTAGAAATGGGAAGCTATGAACTGGTCCCCATTTGATGGCGAGCTACCCACTAGGCCTTTGGGCCAGGAACCTGGATGTTAGACTGCTAAATCTCCATCTATGTGATAGGAGGCATTGTTGCCTGCCCCCACAACATCCAAAGGACTCAAGTCAACGTTTAAATTTGACTGGTTTAGTTCTTTGGACTCTTGGACGGGTTATCGGTTCTCCAACTTGGATTAGTACTGCGTGTGCAGGATTTCTGTCTGATGAAGTTTGCCTGTATATATTCTTAATAGTTTTCCTAAACATAGTATAAATCACTTTCTGCACAATCTTACTGTCTCCAATGTGTTAAATACAGCCCTGATCCTCCCTGAGTCAAATCTTTAGGTCTTCTCGTAATTAGCCGTTATTGAAAATAATTATCGCCTCATTGTGACATAATTTCAGCATCATGAATGCTACAATTTTGGCAACACCGCCCTAAACTAAAATCCCACAAAATCTCACGGGATTTCACACTTAGTCCAAAAATGGTGGACAGGATGGAAAATTGAAAGGGAGACATAACCTTAATTAGAAAAGATATCTGGATTACCCCAAAAACCTGGGTTACATTCAGTTGAGGTGGTTTGGGCTTTCGACCAGGATGCCCCCTGAGTGTTACCCTTCTGAGGTTTTCCAGGCATGTTCAACTGTGAGGACATGCCTGCAAAGACCCAGAACTTGCTATAGGGACCGCATATTCAGTTTGACCTTAAAAATGCCCTGAGATCCCCCATGAACGATCTCAGATAAGACAGTTGATGAAAAAAATAAACAAATAAATTGTAAGCAATGAAGGTCAGCAGCGTTTAATACAATAAACAATATTGTTCAGCTCAGACAAGATGAAAATTTGACTAAAATGTTGTTGGATGACAAATAAGAATGATTTTGGTTAATTTTACAGTAAATATTGTACTTATTGCTCCTTTAAATACTGTATGTCAGATTACCAAAATATGTTATCAGGCAAAGATATCCTGAGCAAAACAACACAGCAGTTTTTAAATGATTAAATTAATTATGAAGGAAAAAACATCCAAGCCATATTAGAAAAACTAATCGCCAACCTTGTTAAATTCTGACTTAACCGTGATTTTTTTTTTTTCTGTTTCAGTGTCCTGATACCTGCCAGAGATTTAGAATAATAAATCATCTAAGGATAATTTGTCTGACAACATAGGCCATAAGGTGTGAAAAGGCAACACAATCAATTGAGGGGACCACAACTTCTGCTGTCTAGGTGAAAATCTTTAAGGAGAGTGTCCAACCATCACTTTCTGACCTTAGACTTAAGCATGGTCGGGCGCGCTGGTGGCGCGGCGGGTAGCGCCACCCATATACGGAGGCCTTAGTCCAACTTAGTGTCTGGAACAGATTTCAGAAACTGCAATGAAATCTCAGAATCTCTGTTCTCTCTCCCGTGTGTTCTACTCCTCTTCACCATCTCCAAATTGAGATGTAACATCCCTTAATAAATGAGTTTGTAAGTGTTGCACTTGGGGCTGTACTGCATGTACCCTGCACTCGTTGCCAATCAGTGGTTTAAGTCGACTTAAGCATGGTCATTGGATAGCACTTTGTGAGACAAACTACCCCACAAAATATTGTGAAGTTTTAATGTTATGAAATTTCACGCAACAAGATCCTGTTAAATCTTTACAACAACCTCATACACAAAAATTGAGAAGCAACTATTTAAAGGGACCATGACATCACTGTTTAAGCTATTTCATGTAGTTGATTATGCTGCAAATGTAAATTCTCCAAAGAATTTCATAAAAAAATAACTGCATCTTTTTGTAGTGGGTTGTTATGGCAGGCCAGATCTCCCGCTTCAGTAAAAGGGTTGGGTACAGTAATCATATGTGACCCTACCTTATTCACTTCACTCTGATTGGCTACAACCATTTTTGGCAAACATATCCCCACAGGCCCTCGCTCCCTCTATCCACACATCTCTACTTCGCAACACTCAGTATTTTTGTTGCAGGATGTCGGAGAGGTGAGGCCAAGCTAATCAAAGGCTTTAACCTGGCGGCACGATTCATCATCGAGACAGTGGGCGGTCCACGGCAGCAGGGCAGTCAACTTTCCAACACAGCTCACTGCCCTGCTTCTTCAGACAGTGCTCATTGTAACGATCAAGACAGAGGACCAAAATTTTCAGCCAGAGACACAAAAGCAGTTATTAAAGGAGAAGTCCGGTCAAAATCAGAATTCAAACTGCTGAAAGTACTTTAAATATAAAACTACTACATACTGTGCAAAAAATTCTAAGTTTTTTTAATTAATAATAATTCTCATTTAATCATGTTTATGTGGAGGAATCCATCTTGGTCAAGAATAGTACTGTCACCTCCCATTTTTTTACGTCACTCGGCGGACCCGCTGTTGAGCAAGTTTCAACGCTCTGTTTGTCACGGCGCACTATTTTCCAAGATCAAACTCAGTCGGGTCCTACAGTATATATCTATACACGTGTGTGTGTGTGTGTGTGTGCGCGCTCCGCGCAGCACGGCTTTGCATCTAACAGACGGGGTTTCAGTTTCAGTTTGCAGCAGAGCGCGCGCACACACACACAGACACACAGCGGAGGAGAGATCGCTGAAGTGACTTAAGTTAGCTGATTATTATAGTATAAGTATTAAAATATAAGAGCATTCCAGCACATGCTGGGTTGAGCACGGCTTTGCACCGGCGCTGCAGCTGAGCGCGCACACACACACACACACACACACACACACACACAGCGGAGGAGAGATCGCTGAAGTGACTGTGTTGAAATAAGCAATGTTTTTTCCTCTTTTACCAGTTGTGTTGGAACATCCGATGGCCATGCACGTGGGCATTGTTGCTTCAGCAATAGCTCTTGGGAATGTCAGCAGTGAAGTCCTCTGGAAATCCGAAATAATTATTGATGATCGCAGCTGTGTAGAACGGCTCCTATTGACTTTGCATGGAAAGCGGAGAGAAATGCTGTCGCCGCTTCCGCTCTTCCACGTCGCAGGATGTGATGTCAAACGCCCCTTACTGCCCATATTTGGGCAGTCATGTCAGCCCCCATACACAGTGATTCAGACGACAATTTATGTTTTTATTTTCTTATTGATTAAAGATAAGTTCATTAAATAACCACAAATGTATTAGTTTTAGTTATAGCTAATGATACCCTGATTTTTCCTTGTTGACCGGACTTCCCCTTTAAACAGTTTATTCTGGGTCTGAACTCAGGAGCCCATCCACCGTAGATCAGGAATCACTGAGAATAGAGATGCAGGTTAGTGGCTTGAAGGAGGACTGTTAAAAATGTGTGCAACCAACAAAAAAGCCACTAACCTTCTCAGAGTCCGTACGCAGTAGGAGCCAAAGGTCTTGTTCCTCTGCAGGATAATGGTTTGGCGGGGACCTGCAGGTTTAACAGTGCGGAATGCTCCTTTAACAGGTGTCAGTTTGCCGACAGCAGGATAACCCAGAGCGCAGAGACAGGATCGAGAACCAGGGAAGCTGACTCAGGCTAGTAATCAGGGGGCTTGGCAGGAGGCAGAAGTCGAGGAGCAAAAGTCGTTGTCCAGAAGATAGAGAAATCCGACAGGAGGCAAGGCAATATGGGGAAAATCCGTGAGACGAAGACATGGTCATGAACGTGGTCAGGTAAGCATAAAGTGCTGGATAACACTCGCTTGGTGGCTTGCAGTTTTCTGGCCCCATCTGCCTGCCAGAGGCTGACTATAACTGCTAGAGAACAGCTGAGAGACATGTTGCTGATTGTGCAGCAGTGCAGCAGGAAGCAGCTGGAATAAACAAGCTCGATTGATGACAGGGAGAGTAGAGCAGGCAGACGGGTCAGAATCATAACACTCTACATTTATCAGACGAGACAGGGTAATGACAGTGTTGTGGTCGCCACCTCCAGTGGTGGAAGACAATCAGTTTGTTTGAAAACGTTTAGGTATCAGCTTAAGTAAAGTGTACTGAACATATGAACATAACACAGTCTCGTATTGGACCTTAGTGGAGTTAGTTTTAGGTCGGATATCAGATATTTGTGTTCCACGGCTTTGCCGGCAAGCGAGTAGACAGAGAGCAGAAGCCCCAGATCAGCCTCCCTGTATTGGCTTGAATAGGAGGCAGACGCTGCCAAAGCCGAGGAGTGTGAATATCCAATATCCAACCTAAAACTAACTTCATTGGGGTTCAAACTAAGGCTATATTTGTGTGGCACTTCCCCATAAAAGAAGCTTCAGCCACTCTGATTCTCCCATCCATTGGGATTAAGTGGACTCTTCCATCCATTGTTGAGCACGCTCGAACATAACAGATCCCCTTTTTAGTAGGCATCCTCCACTCGAGTGGAGCAGTTAGACATGCTAGCGTGACTCACCATTAAATTAGCCAGCTGCTGTATCAGCTGGGCGGAGGAGGGGAAATGGGGAGGGGTAAGGCTGTATGCTTGATGGTGGGCTCTGATTGGAGAATATGAATTAAGTAGAAAGATAACCTATGCGGAAAGATAAAAAATTAACTGATCTGACCATTTTTGAGCAAAAAAACAAAGCTGACCGCCCATGAGCTGGTACTTTTGTACCTGCTTTTGACATTCACACGGCCACATCAGTGCACAACAGATCATATTATACCCCCAAAACCACCTAAAAATGAAATTTGTTGTCTTGGCCCCTTTATCTTTCTGTAGAGGCATCTAAGATACATTTTCTGTTGAGGTATCTTTCTTTGGAAAAAGACACGATACATTTTGGATGCATGGAGTATGAGGGCAGAGACTGATAGGCAGATGGGAACACAAAGAAAATTGTTTAAATTAGAAGGTTGAGGAAAAAATGTCAGCTGTTCAGGCAGTAGCAATCTCTGCCTTTGAGTTATTCTCTTGGACCTCTGAGAAGATTTTGTGTTACTGGCTGGACTACGCTTATAATTTGGGTGCAATCAGAGGTGATTGAGGCTTCCACCTTGTGTGGGTGTTCAGATGCTGCATGTGTGGATGCATGTCGGGCTCGCTTGATTAGACTGGAGCTGTCCTGCTGGTGTTTAAAAAAATTATAATTTGACAAGGTCTTATGACCTCGCCTCAAGTGGTTTTTCTGCTTTTATCCTTCATTATTTATTTTTGCTTCCCTTTTACACCTGTCATATTGGTTTCTGAGAGCAAGGCAAATGCTGTGTTTATGAAGTGCAAACCTGTTTGGGGAGATGTTTTTTCTCATGGGAGCATGTTGCCAGGAAACAACAAGAGCACCCATGAATGTGTTTTGGAGCTCAGTTTTCTCCTGCAAAATGCTGTGTGCTTAACTAGCTAGAAATGAAGCAGATTATCCCACACAGACTTTCAAAATTGGCTGGCTTTGAGTGAAATTTAGTGTGGTACAATCATAGGCCATTTCATTAGGTAGACTTTGCTTCTACTGGGTGGGATCCAACTTTGCGTTCAGAACTGGCCTAATCGACAATGTGTGAGAAACGTTCCACTAATAAAATATCCCCCATATTGATAAAACACCACCACCAGTCTGAACCACGGAGAAAAAAAAGAGGTTACATATACACAGTTTTATGTAGGTAACATCCGATTTGACCCGATCATCTAAATCTTGCGACGGATATAAGACTCATCAGACCAAGCAACATGTTAACTGTTGCCTGGTTTGATGAGTCCAATTTTGGTGTGGCTTTATGAATTATAGCCTCAGTTTCTTTTTTTTTTCACCGAGTGTGGTCTTCTTCTATTGTTTTGATCTGGTTTAAGGCTCAACATATTATGCACATAAAGATCTGCATACCTTGGCTGTAACTACTGTTTTTTTGAGGTACTGAGGTACTCTCCTTCATCTGGAACTGGTCTGACCATTCTCTTCTGATCTCTCACATCATTAATGTTTTGCTCATGAAGCTGCTACTCCTTATATGGTATCTAATTATTTTAGTACCTATCTGTAAATTTATTGTTTCTGAAAAACTAAGACCAGCCAATCTGGCAATATTGATGCTCAATTTGAACTTTAGAAAGTTGGCTCCATCACCTTCAGATACCTCCACTAAATGCCTTGAGGTGATGCCATGTAAATTAGCTGTTTACATGTGGTAAACAACTGAACAGTTGTACCTAACAAAGTGGCCTAGGACTGTAATGCAATCAGTTCAAAATATAAAACTAAAATACCCCTATTGATTTTTGTTTTACTCTGAAGGCAACGAGAGCCACAGTTAGCCCTCCACTTTAGCACTTTATGAATAATCTAATATTTTCTCCCACCTAATTATGGGGTTGCTTTGTGCCCTTGGTGCTTGGAGGGTCCCTTCTCGTCCCACCTTTACTTTACCTCCACATTGGGCTGCTCTGCTGCTCTCTGTGCTTTCAATGAAATGTCTGAGCCAAGATTGTGGAAGAAATATTACCAAGCACAGGGTCATCCATCATAAGGGCCGCTCCGGCAATGCAATACAGGCAGGTCCCTACCAACAATGGGTCCTATCTCGTATGTTAGACCTCATGCTCATGTATTTATCACATAAGCGGCTGCTCAATGTGTGATTCATTGAACAGTCTTGCTGATACAACACGCTGACTACATCTCTGGGCAGTCAGCCCGCTGCTCTATGATAATACTCCCCACCTCCTTCTCCCCAGGGCACCCACAGACGGATCTGCATTCTGTGTGTTTTGCTTATGTGGTTGTGCCTCTCACACTGTTGTTCTGCTTATGAAAGAGTCTCATGGTGTTGATGTATTTAGGTCGACCTCCTAGTGAGGCCTGCCGCCTGAGGGATGGATGTGTTGCATTAGTGGGAGAAATACTGGAGATGCCAGAAGTGTTCTTTAAAAGAAGTAAGAGCTATTGTCTGCAGGCTCATATCAGAGGGCAAAGGCTCTGTTTCCCACGTGGGTGAAACAAACTGTTTGCTTTATCTGATGCCAGTTTTATTTTACTTTGGGACATGTTTTTGCTTTGTTTGAATCTCTAATGATGTTTCAGTCTTACTCTGCATTTGAATGTGCCTTTGGCTTGTGGCTGATATTAACAGTTGAAAAATTCCAAGATCTTAAGAAATAGAGTGAAGTGGGACAAAGTTTCCAGATGTTGATCATCATGTATGAGGATTTGTTTTTAATAGAATACAATTGGCAGCATTATGTGTGATCTCAGTTAAGATGATCAGATTCTTGAGTTGTTCTCATGATAAAGTCAAACTACAATAAAAACAATATGATCAACACCAAATTTTGGTGTTTTGAAACATAGAGGAGCACAGGGTTGCAAAGGAGCACAAAATGTTCATTAAACTTCCAGCAACTTACAGTATCATGGAAAGTTAACTGCGGGAATTTTGAAAACATTTCTGATTGGAATGTTTTCATTGGAATTATGAAAACATAACTACAGTTTATGGGATTTAACTGGGAAGTGGGGTTTAAACAAACTATCATACCCAAATAAAAATAATAATATATCTTGTTTTATCTTTGTTATCTTTTTAAGGGAGAAATCCATGAAAGATTTGAATGAATTTGGCGGCAAGGTATGAATTACCTTGCCGGCAAGTTGAATTCTCACGGTATTTGTGCGTTCACAAAAATACGAGACTCCATCTTGTATCGCTCCAACTCCAATCATTTGTGACCAAACCAAAACTGGTTCGGGCCAATCACGTTGCAGTATTATAGTTTATGGCGGGACATAGAGCTGGGATGAAAGTAAGAGCTGCTGAGCTTACAGACGAACCAACATAAAAATGGCAGCGCAGGAGGACGCACACGTATTACATCCATTTTGTCAGAATCCATGATTTCATTGAAAAAAACAGCAAGAAGTGCTGGGACCATGGTAACATGTTGTGGTTTTTCATTGATACCGTGAATGGCCAAAACCAACCTTTGGTAGACTAAGTGTTGCTTTGTCCACTCAGCTCAGAGACTTCTGCTGCATGTCCCTCCTTATTATTATGAAGCTGGCTGGCCAGGTTAATACATGAATACCATACATCAAACATGTGATGCCTTATATTATCATCACATCTTACTTCACTATAGCCCATGGTCTCAAATATTTTGCAAAAATAGACTTCTGCTGTGGGCTCAACTGTATTTTAAACTGTATTTTAAATCCCTGTTAAGGACTAGCTTTCAATATTTTAAATTCAAGTTTTAATATGCTGTTCAACAAGACAAATGTAAAAAGAAAGAAAAAGATAAATAAATGATACAAGCCTTTTAAACTGATTACCTTTCAATCACAAATTTAGGTTTGTTTTGTTGTAAATCTCAGATATTGAATAATGACCATGTTATGCAAGTAAATACTTGTGCTGCATGAATCACTGGTGTTATTAGCATCAAATATGTACTTTTTAAAATAGCAATTAGGAACAGAAGGATGTGGTTCGGCTTGACCGGAGGTAAGAAGTAATGGAGTATTTCTTGAACAATCATCTTCTGATCTTCTTTTAAGTGCTAAAGGGCTAGTTCACATTTTCTTTAAATGAGTCTGGACTGTGTTAGATCAGAAAGATAAATTAAAGCCGCAAGCGGCGTCGATCGGCCCTCGCAGTCAAACACTGCTCCGGCCTATTGGCCACCGCGGGGGTTCGCACACCGCCGGCCGCCAGCCACAGAGTTGAGTTACCATGGTCCAGAAACTCAGCCTGAGATGCAGAGGGGAGACGGGTGGATCCAGAAGCCAGCAGAGATACAAATCAAAACACTAAGGTAGAAAACAAATGGTCAGAATGTGCAAACCAGGTAGACAGGCGAGGAGTAGGTGTTGAATGATGACGGACCGGCACTAGAGTGAAACAAAGGGAGGCTTAAATAAGGAAGCTGGCAGGTGAAATGAGTCTGACTGATTGATTGACTTACTACCAACAGGTGTGACTGACTGCAAGAGGAGTGAAGTGAAGGCTGAGTGAGAAGGGGAGGAGGATACTAAAAACTAACAATAAATAAAGTCAAATCATAACTAGAACCCAAACAAAGAGGAAAAACTGAAAACTAATAATAAACAAAAGTCGAGTCAAAACTAAACCATGACAACGCCCACCAAAGTTTGTTATGGATTCCTGTCGGGGGGTGGATAAGGATGCATCCCAGTGAGTTTTAAGCAGCTCGGCCCAAAACTGTGGAATTCAGAGCCAAACGTATGGCAGCGGCGTTTGAGGTGACTTTGCCACGCCGCCACGCCCCCCTGCTCCATCGAATCCACTTGGGGCTGGAATCCACAACACACCAACATGTCTTCTGTCTGTGGACACAGTTTCATGTTGATTAGCTCAGAGGGGTAACATAGCGACCGTTTACAGCAAAACATGACACTTCCTGTTGTCAGGGGGCATGGCCTAAATTATGTCATCATTTGATCATTGGGTTTTGTAGGGCACCCGATAATGATCAATCACTGAACATTTGGTGCCTCTGTGTGTTTCTGTGTAGGAGATATAACAGTTTTATTTTTTGTGGCGAATAGGTAAACCTTGACCCCTGCTAAACCCCTTCAGCATGCTCAAAAACTCACCGTTTTGATAACTTTTAATTGGGGATGCCTTATGATCAGACTGACCGAGTTTCAAGCCGATCACTTGAAATCCCTAGGAGGAGTTCGTTCAAATACCAATGCTGTAAACGTCAAAAATGGGGTCAAAATCAGACATTCAATCTAAAATGGCCAACTTCCTGTGATACTTGCACTATCACATTAATTGTAAATTCTGAGCGTCTTGCTGAGCTCTACAACTGTACCAAATTTCATGTCTCTACGATGAAGTAAGTGAATAGCACAGGGTCCTTTGAAAATTGCTAGGTGGCGCCGTTGAGGCATTTTTTTTAGAGATTTTTGTGACGACCTTAAAATACAAAATTTTTAAACAGTCTTGATGTGTCCGCCAAGTTTGGTGAGTTTTTGAATATGATAAAGCCCCCAAAAAGGCCCCTCTTTGGGGTGGCAGAATAATAATAAGAAACAGTACAGAAACAATAGGCCTTCGCAGCGCTTTGCTGCTCTGGCCTAATAAACAGCATGAAAACAATAGGCCCTCGCAGCGCTTTGCTGCTCGGGCCTAATAATAATAATAAACAGCACGAAAACAATAGGCCTTCGCAGCGCTTTGCTGCTCGGGCCTAATAAACAGCATGGAAACAATAGGCCTTCGCAGCGCTTTGCTGGTCGGGCCTAAAAATATCACGATTGATCACAGCGGAACTAAATAATTGTACTCTGACAGAGATTCACTTTTTTGTGTCCTGTCTGGCAATAAGAATTGTCCTAATGCCAAATAGAGTCCAACACATTTTACTTTCACAAGTGGAGACTTACTGCTTTCACCATAGTGCTTCACTTGATTTATATCTGCAAGAAACTTTATTAGATTTTATGCTGGAACTATTTCATGTTCAATGGATACTGAAACGGCAAGGTAGAAGAGGAAAAAAAGAGAGAAACAGATGAGACAAAATGCAAAAATGGAGAAAAGGTGAAAGAGAGAGGATAGAAAAGGAGAAAGCAATATCTCATATAATACAAATAATCTATTAAATTAAATAATCTGCATGCATTTGTGTATGACTGCCTTCCTTTAATGAAACCAGTTTGATCAGGGTGTATTATGAGAGGAGTGACTTTTATCTAATTGTCTTGCTAGAGCTTTACAAATTATTTTAATATCAACGTTAATAAGGGATATGGGCCGATAGCTGGTAGGAAACACAGGATCTTTGCCTGGCTTAAGCAGGAGACTAACGGTAGCAGAATTAATATTAGCTGGGATTCTGCCATTTTCCTGAGGTTCTTGCAACATTCTGTGGAACGTTGGTGCCAAAATATTCCAGAATTCTTTATAAGATTCTGCTGGAAATCCATATGTACCCGGAGCCTTTTTATTGGTCATGCTTTTTAGAGCTCCTTGAATTTCTACAGTTGTCAGAGGTAAATCCAGGATCATTGTTTGACTAACTGATAATTTAAGAAGTGTTATTTTATCCAGAAATTACTCGATGTCAATATCTGATGGGTTTATCTGCGATGTGTATAAGGATTTGTAGAAATCTTGGAAGGTGTTGTTTATATTTTCAGGATCATATAATGTATTACCAGTTGAGTTTGTAACTGCAAATATAGTTGTTTTTTCTTCATTTATTTTTTATCTGATTAGCTAAGAAGCTTCCTGAGTTATTGGCATGTTCAATGTTTTCTATTCAAAGTATTTGTATTAAATGTTTTGATTTCTCAATATAATTGTTTAATTCTAATTTTGCTTTACGGATTTTATCCAGTTTTCCCTCTTACTGGGAGGCTTATAGTAACTTAACTTTTTCTTGTAATTCCTGAGTCTTTACATGAAATTATTTTACCTCCCATCACTGCTTTCCCTGCCTCTCAGAGGATATATGCTGATGTCCCTGGAAGATCATTGTACTCCAAGTATGTAGCCCACTCTTCTTTAAAACATGATAAATTCTTCATCCTTAAGCAATGATGTATTAGGTCTCCGGCTTTTGTTTTGTGGGGTTACTTTATAATTCATTAGGGTTAAAGAAACAGGAATGTTGTCATGGTTTAGGTTGTTGTTTGTTATTTTGGACTTTTCTGGACTTGAATCAGAAACCATCTTATCAGCCTATCACCTCTCACTCACCAGTCACTATCCAATCAGCTCAGTCACCTGTAAATTAGCCCACATCAACTCCACCTGCTCCCAGTAATTACTTCCAACTCTGCTCACCTGTTGCACTGACTATATCTACCTGCCTCAGCCAACTAATCCCTGCCAGAACGTCTACTCTCTTCTCCTCCCGTCTGATCTCATTTTGTGTAGTGTGATGTGCTTTAACTCTACCAGTTCTTGTGTGCTCAGCCAGCTGGCAAAAAACAGGCAAAAATACATGGATACTTTGAAGCGAGAAGCGACTTCACCGACGGCGTCGATGCAGACACCCCCCCCCAGCTCCGCCCCGCCCCGCTAGTTATCCGCGCAAAACTTGTTCTTCCCCCCCACCCCCGCCGGTCATCCGCACAAAACTTGTTCCGGCCGCCAACTCACCGCCTCGCCTAAGCAAATTCCTGCGGGAAACACCGCCTTCCCCAGGTTGGCTTTGTTTTTTTCCGCATTTTACTTTTTCCAGCCAGCACCTTTCTTCCTGTTTGAATCCGAGGCTAGGCTGACAGCGAGGTTATTGGCGCATTATCACCACCTACTGTTCTGATTCAAACCCCTACACCGCAGCAACAGACCTTCACAAAATAAAAGCATGTGAGCAACATGCGTTAATGCGCGATAAAGTAAATATCGCAGTTAATAGTCTAATGAATTAACGCGAAATTAACGCGTTAACTTGTCCAGCCCTAATTACAGCATCTGAAATGTCAGACAGCAGGGAGCTGCTGATTAAGAAATCGTCCAAACGAGAGTAGGAATGATGGACATTTGAAAAGAAAGTATATTCCTTACTGTTAGGATGAAGAGTATGGCATGCATTGCAAAGACCATAATCACTCATGTATTTTTTGACCACATTTAATGATAGCCAACTGCACTAAGTCCCTGTTGTATTCAACCTGTCTATTTCCTCATTTAGACCAAAGTTGAGGTCGCCCCCAATAAATAGAGAGAACAATCCAGGTGTTTTGAAAGTTCATGGAAAGGCTTGTGGAAGAATGATGAAATGAGCATCAACATTTGGGCCATATATACTGACAATACATAACTTTTGGTTATGTATAGATATTATTATTATTATGAATCTACCTTCAGGATCTATAATTTTGTCTAATATTGTAAAACTAAAATTTATGTGGATTAAAATTGCTAATCCTCTTTGTCTAGAGTTATAGCAGGCAAAAAACACTTTAGGGAACTCAGGTGAGTTAAGGTCATTTACAGTTGTAGCTGATTTATGAATTTCTTTCAATAAGACAGCGTCTGCCTTTAATTTTTCAATCTGGTTAAAAATCTTCAACTTTTTTCTCTCTCCATGCACATCCCATGTCACAAACCTTAGATTCACCATAGATGTGAGTGAGAAGCTGAAGTTGGAAAGTGCATGTCCCTATAGAAATACATATACATAGACCCAGCTGACATCATATAAAGTGCTTGTGGTTGTCTGATCAACAGGAGAGGAGAAGAGGAATAGGATAAAGAAAAACAGAGAATTAAGAAAGTGCAGAGAGTGAGAAGGGGTGAAAGAAAAAGGATTACAGCCCATAACACTGAAACCCCGCCGTGACTAACAAAAATACTGTGTAATGTGCTGCTGAGCTGTGCATACATTTAATTTATGGTTCAGTTCTAGTCTCTTTAAACAAGTGTCACATGCTTTAACTTCAACTGTTGTGCTGCTAACGGAGTGACCTTCTGATCCCTGAACAACTGACCATTAATATAAAGCTTATCTACAGAAACTGTAGCCATGATGCCCTCTGCCATGTATTTCTTCCTGATTGGGAATAAAACTCGCCTTCGATCAAGGATTTTCTTTGGAAACTGGTCATTGACGCTGAAATTTGTTCCTCGAAGCTCTCAAATTTAGCTACAATTGGCCGAGGGCAGGGTTACATCGGGCTTTTAAACTCCAAGCCAGTGAACGCGGTGGAAGGTGATGTGTTTTACCACATCAACCAGGAATTTCAGCTACTGCCGGAGGAACTCACAGATTGTTTCCTCGGAATCTTCCTCTTGATGCCTGCAAAGACAAGGTTGTCTCTCATACTGCCTGACTGAATGTCCAGAATGTATTCCTTCATCTTACTATTTTCATTGGACATCTGAATCATCCCATCAGTGAGCTTCCTGAATTCCCCCCTCAGCGATTCATTCTCAGCTGTGACGGAGGCCAGCTGCTCCTGGCTGTATTCCAGCGACACTTTCATGGCTTGTGTAGGACTTCTACCAAGGCAAGTTAGTTTCTTATCTATGGATTCCAGAAGGTCGCTGTAGCTCCTCTCTGGAGATATTGTGGAAGATACACTGGTTGAACTGGAACGGGACCATTTTGCTGAAGGTGTGGTTGTGGTACTTTTCGGCTTCCCCTTTACGATGCTGTCAAAACACTTGTCCAAGCAGCTCTTAAGGCTGGTCATGGTCTCCTAGTCCAGTTAGTTTAATTGTGAAATATGAAACAGTTGTTAATATTTAAACCTTACTTGGTTTAATTTTAAATTATTGCTTTATTCTTACCTGGGTGGATTGGATTGATATTATGTGTATACCGGCATTATTATTTATGCACAGCTCTCAGGAGATCTCAGCGGCTCATCTCCCTCCTGACCAGTGCTTGGTTCTCTTCTGAATCCTGAGATTCACTTTAAGATTGCAGAAACCTTTATTCTAATAGTGAAAACCCCTAAAGAGAGACCTTTCAGCACCATTGACAACTTTGTGACTTTGACATTATATTTTTTCTGGTGTTACTGGAGATTTTAAATAACTGGTAAAAACATGCATTGTTGTTACATTTCTCAAAGAGCCAGGCTCCCTTACCCCATTCCAGAGCTCTCACAGACAGCAGAGTCCAGGTATTGACATCATTCAGTGACGTTAAGGACAGTCAAACTGCTTTGCTTACTTGGAAGTTGGTAACAGTACTTGAGAAATTATTATTTCCGTCAGATCTTAAATTTGCACATAACATTCAGACAACTACTAGCATATACAGAAGAGTAAAGCCTGGACAATTCTACATTGATTGTAAATCATTAAACCTCTTTTGTCATTCTTGTGAAGTGTTAGGAATTATGAGGCCACAGAGGCTGTAGCTGCAGAAAAGCTTCTAACAGGAAAACAACAGACAACCCTCGGATGGCATGCATAAACAAATGGACTGTTATCTTGGGCAGAATGGACTGGAGCCAGGCTCACAATGCCACATATTCCAAAGGCATGGGAGGAACTGACCAATCCTGGAGCAGGCTTTGCTCATCCATATAAATTGATGTAACTGAGAGTGGAACACTCTCCCTGGCATACAGAAATCTGCCCGTCTGGCATTCTTTTGTGTGTGAGAGTCCAATACTGAAGCTGTAAACATCCCTCTGCCTTTTTATATTAAATATGTTAAAGTGCAGTTTCTGTTTCAAGAGTTTTTATTACTACAGAAGTCACAGAAGTCTACAATTTAAGAACACCACATCTTTAAGGAAAAATAATCATCTCTGGTTACACTTTAATACTTTTCATCAAAGATAAATCTGAATCTTAATTATTACCTTGCTATTATAACATTAACTTAAGCATGAGTGGAAGTGAATATAACATTTACAACATATTGTAGCTTAATTATGTTGATCATGGTAACAATAAATTTGCATTAATACATTCATTAAGGCAGAATCAATTAACTAAACAAGCTTAACATTTGTATAATCAAATCTTGCTTTTATGAGTGACTTCTAACAGGAATTATATTTCACAGTAGGTGGAGGTGGGTGTTTGTAATAATCTGTAAAATGATCATGTAAAATTCTACAGTAACAAGAAAGAGAGAAAGGTGAAGCTCATACAGCTCAGTTGTTGCACATTGCACATTGGTATTGGGTTATCATTTTTATTTACTTTTATTTTAAATACATTTTATGGAATAAAAAAACATGTCCAACTCCACAGCAACATAAATTCATGCCTAACTCATCTCCCTAAACCAACCCATGTTCTTTCAATTAGTGTTCATCTGACTTATTTATCTGAGTCAGAGCCATAGTACTGCACTTACTGCAGATGGAAAAAAACATTTTATTTTCTAAGAACGACTCAGCCAGCCCTCAAGACAAATACCACTTCCTTGTTTGCTGAATGGAAACTGGATTTCAAAGCTGTTGTTACAACTGGCCTGCCTTGGCTTGCTTTGGCTACTTTTTCGCCAAGTTCATTATGCACACTGTCTGTGACATATTATATTAGTTCAACACACCACAGCTGCCAGCTCCAGTAATCTAATAGCAATGTATAAATTTCTCATGGCAGGCCAATAAAACTCTGATTAGTTTCTCTGCAAAGGTGTACTGATACAGCAGTTGACAGACATAGACATGTGAAGAGAAGATTAGCATATCATCAGCAGGGGTTCTCCAGGGATGAAGATGCTCAATGCCCTCAGTTTTACACCAGCTATGCTGTCTTCATTACAGTCTGCACCTATTCTGAAAAGCTCTGATAGGGTTAACACTGCCATTTGATTTCATACATGTTCACTGTGACAACCATGCGTCATGAACTCATCAGCCCTACAGGTGGTGAAAGAGGTATAAGATAAAATCCAAACAGAAGGCATCACAAATGGTTTCTGTAAATCGAATGTTATGGTTTTACCCTCTAAACGATATTGTTTTTAATCTTTATCCTAATAATCTGTCATAGTGGCCTCTAATTTCTTAACCCACATGCAGAACACCAGGAGAACAGGAAATCAGTTAAATGAGTTTATTTTACAAAGATGGTTTAAGGAGGAGTTGAGTCCTTGCAGGCGGATTCACGGAGTCATCTGTACACTGAAGAATAATAGAAGAACTTGATGAGTTTTTTAGAGTGGTTGGAGAAGACTTTCAAAGGAGCAAATTTAATCTTACTTTCTTCAGCCAAGGGGTGAGCTCTGTGGATCTGAGGTCCCAGTTTGTTTGTGGTTGTTGTGGAGTTATCCAGGTTCCAGCTGTGGAGACTGCGTTGGAGGGCGGACAGGTAAGTTCAGATGTGTAGAGCCACAGAGAAGTAGTCCGACTGCCAGCCAGATAATCAAGGTAATGTTTGAAATCCAGAACTGTGGAAGTGAAGGTGAACTCGGTCAACCAGTGGGTAACAATCCACGGCGTCACGAGGGAAGAGAATCCAGGAGGCCAGAAGTGAGACTTCACTAGGAAGCACCACGGTGTCACGAAGGAACACCTGAGAGAGAGAAGCAACAACAACCGTTACTGACAGCTGGTTCAGAAGAAACACAAAGGTCTTAACTCAGAGGGCTCAGAGTACCATTACTGGCAAACACTCAGGCGATGAGTTGCTGGCAGTCTGCTCCTCTTAAGCTCCAGGATGATTAGATGATGTGTTACAGGTGCGCGGCTGTGCCCCTGTAGCTTCTAGGCGCCCTCTGGTGGATGATAGCCAAAACAGCTCACAAAGAAAAATCCAGAAACCCCAGATCCCAACAGTGCCCCCCCCCCCCTCAATAGCCGCCACCTGGTGGCCCAGAAGAGCATGAAGGAAGCAAAGAACGATAGTCGGAGATGAGATCTCTTACCCGGTCGGTAAGAGATTGACAAGTTGAAACGGGAGAAAAATAATGACCAACGGGACTGACGAGGGTTGAGTCTCTTAGCAGATTGAATGTAAGATAGATTTTTGTGATCAGTCCAAACCAGCACAGGATGCTCAGCGCCCTCTAGCCAATGCCGCCACTCCTCCAACGCGAGCTTGATGGCTAGCAGCTCACGGTCACCCACGTCATAATTGCGCTCCGCAGGTGACAGTCTTCGGGAAAAGAAGGCACATGGGTGAGTCTTGTTGTCTTGATCTGAAACTTGAGAAAGGATGGCTCCAACTCCGGTGTCTGAAGCATCAACCTCCACAATGAATTGTTTACTCGGATCAGGTTGGACAAGAACAGGGGCATTAGAAAAAAGATCCTTCAGTTTCTTGAAAGCCTGATCTGCTTCTGGGGTCCAAACAAATGTTGTCTTGGTAGAGGTTAGAGCAGTTAGAGGTAATGCTGTCTGGCTATAGTTGCGTATGAATCGATGGTAGAAATTAGCAAAACCCAGAAACCTTTGGAGTTGTTTTCGTGTCTCAGGGATGGGCCAGTCCAAAACAGCAGTAATCTTTTCCTCTGTAGGTCTTACCTGTCCGCCCTCGAGAATGAAACCCAGGAAGGAGACTGCTTGCTGATGAAACTCACATTTTTCAGCTTTGACGTAGAGCTTATTTTCCAGGAGGCGTTGCAGAACCAGACGGACATGTTGTTTATGTTCAGACAGGGACTTGGAATAGATTGAAATGTCGTCGAGGTAAACAAACACAAAAACATTGAGAAAATCCCTCAAGACATCATTAACTAAAGCTTGGAAAAAAGCCGGTGCGTTGGACAGGCCAAACGGCATGACTAAATATTCAAAATGTCCAATAGGTGTCTTGAATGCGGTCTTCCACTCGTCTCCTTGGCGGATCCGGAGAAGGTGATAAGCATTTCTTAAGTCAAGCTTAGTGAAAATGGTAGCTCCGTGAACAGGTTCAAATGCTGAGGAGAGAAGAGGCAGAGGGTATTTGTTTTTAATGGTTATTTGGTTCAAACCCCTGTAGTCAATGCACGGCCTCAAGGATCCATCTTTCTTGCCTACGAAAAAAAATCCAGCACCTAGAGGAGAGGAAGAAGGGCGAATGATTCCAGCGGCCAAAGAGTCCTTGATGTATTTCTCCATAGTTTCTCGTTCGGGGCGAGAAATATTATACAACCTGCTATTGGGTAGGGGAGCACCGGGGAGAAGGTCTATTGCACAATCGTAAGGGCGATGAGGTGGGAGAGAAAGAGCTTTAGTCTTACTGAAAACAGGTGCTAAGTCTTAATATTCAACAGGAACGGTGGAGAGATCTGGAGGGTCAGCTTCTTGCACGTCTGCCAGTGAAGTATCTGGAGGAACTGCTGAACGAAGGCAGGTAGAATGACATTTTGCAGACCAAGATTCGACATGCATTTCTGACCAGTTTATGTGAGGCTTGTGCTGTTGTAACCACTGAAATCCCAGAATTATGGGAGAGTTAGCCGTGGGAAAAACAAAAAATGAGACATGTTCACTATGATTGCCAGAAATAGTTAACTCTATGGGCCTGGTTCTGTGTGTTATCTGGGGAAGGGCTTTACCATTTAAAGCAGAGACACGGAGAGGTGAAGCCAAGGGAAACACTTCTATAGACATTTGCTGAACAAAAGATGAATCAATAAGATTTTGCTCACAACCAGAGTCGACCATGGCTGAGAGGGTGATAAATTGGTTATTGTTAAACAGGGTAGCTGGTAGCATAAGGCGAGGAGATTTTTCTTTCTGAATATGGTCCACCAATCTCCTTGCTTCTACTGACGGACCCGGGCTTTTAACCGGACAGGACAATTGGCTATGAAATGCCCGGCAGCACCACAATAAAGACAAAGACGGGAAATCAGTCTCTTTTCTCTCTCCTCTGGGGTTAAACGTGTGTGTCCTATTTGCATAGGTTCGGGATCAATTTCGTTCTGAGGAGGAGAGGAAGATCGAGTCACCAGGGAAAAGGGGGTTGGTTTTAAAACCAAGCTCCTCTTGCTTTTCTCCCTAGTACGAGAACGAATTCTATTGTCGAGACGAATGGTTTGTTCTATTAATTCTTCCAATGTCTGAGGCTCATCTAAGGTGGCTAATTCATCTTTTATTTGCTCATTGAGGGCGTGAAAATAGGCGCTCTTTAATGCAGTAGCATTCCAACCAGAAGCGGCTGCTTTTATTCTGAAATCAATAGCAAAATCAGCTACCGTCCTTTGCCCTTGCTTAATAGTCCACAATTCGCGAGAAGTGGACGTCTTCTCTGTGTCTTGATTAAAGACTTGTTTAAATTCCTTCAGGAATTCATCAAAAGAACAGCCGAAATGGTTCTGAATGAGGGAATGTTGTTCAGCTAATGTCCTCCTGAGTGCCTCTGCTGGGCTAGTCTGTTGGCCTGAGTGTTCTGTCATAGTGGCCTCTAATTTCTTAACCCACATGCAGAACACCAGGAGAACAGGAAATCAGTTAAATGAGTTTATTTTACAAAGGTGGTTTAAGGAGGAGTTGAGTCCTTGCAGGCGGACTCACGGAGTCATCTGTACACTGAAGAATAATAGAAGAACTTGGTGAGTTTTTTAGGGTGGTTGGAGAAGACTTTCAAAGGAGCAAATTTAATCTTACTTTCTTCAGCCAAGGGGTGAGCTCTGTGGATCTGAGGTCCCAGTTTGTTTGTGGTTGTTGTGGAGTTATCCAGGTTCCAGCTGTGGAGACTGCGTTGGAGGGCGGACAGGTAAGTTCAGATGTGTAGAGCCACAGAGAAGTAGTCCGACTGCCAGCCAGATAATCAAGGTAATGTTTGAAATCCAGAACTGTGGAAGTGAAGGTGAACTCGGTCAACCAGTGGGTAACAATCCACGGCGTCACGAGGGAAGAGAATCCAGGAGGCCAGAAGTGAGACTTCACTAGGAAGCACCACGGTGTCACGAAGGAACACCTGAGAGAGAGAAGCAACAACAACCGTTACTGAGAGCTGGTTCAGAAGAAACACAAAGGTCTTAACTCAGAGGGCTCAGAGTACCATTACTGGCAAACACTCAGGCGATGAGTTGCTGGCAGTCTGCTCCTTTTAAGCTCCAGGATGATTAGATGATGTGTTACAGGTGCGCGGCTGTGCCCCTGTAGCTTCTAGGCGCCCTCTGGTGGATGATAGCCAAAACAGCTCACAAAGAAAAATCCAGAAACCCCAGATCCCAACATAATCTATCTGTTTTGGTTGTTACGAGGCAATGAAAAAAACAAACAATGCAACACTAGCTCTGTAGGCTGGAGTAAAAAGCAGGAGAAAAGTTATTTGTAGGGGAGTGTAATGACTCCTATAAGACTCAGCTGGCCAAGTTTTATTGTCTTAAGAGAATGCCGAATATAAGTTATGAAAGTAAAAGGTAAGTTCCTTCCCTTTCATTTCTGACACAACACATGCAAAGCATTAAAGTTTGCCTGCTAATGTAAACCTCCTTTCCTTACAGCAAGGGGGTTTGAATCTTTATGGTTTGAGTTTACATGTTCTCCCTGTGCCACAATGAGTTCGTGCGGGAAACTCTTGTTTCCTCTTACAGTCTAAACACATGCATGTTAGGTTAACTGGCATCTGTTAATTGGCCTTAGGTGAGTCCTCCAACCTAACCTAACCTTAGAAGTGTTCTCATCCCCTCGCCCGTTGAGCTCTGGAAATACACTAGCCAAGCACGTTTAGAAATGGATGCATGTATGATTTAAAAAATAATTAGAAGACCAACCTATCATAGAAATAAACAGGATAACCAACCATGCATGCACACACGCACACCTAAAGCCAATTTTAGAGCCTCTAGTTTACCAAACATAGGTGTTTTGAATTGTTGGAGTAAACCTGAACAGTTGGAGTAAAACATTCATAAAACATCCACAAAAGTTGCAAACGCAAGCCAGAAAGGCAGCTGCCAAAGTCTGAACCAACAATCTTCTTGTCTTGAAGCAACAGTGCTATTGTTTTTACATGGCAGTGCATTACAAAAATATAACTCTGAAGCAAACAACACATGGGTTCTTATTATGCAGTTTTGTTACCCAAATCTAATTCTCATCATACTATTGTGTTCTAAGGCTATAGAAAAATAGGTTGCCTGAGGTAAATCCTATTCCAGCATCTCCTTCCTACACATTTAACACAGTTGCATGCATGATCTGATCACCAGCTAAGCTAGGCTGACAGATGTTGTGACCTTGGCAAAAAACTCTGCAGTGTGACCACCATAGCTCTCACACGGCAAGTATACCGCATATGTGAACCAAAAAGCCAGTTTTGCAAATGCGGTCTAAGATGCTGCTTGGCAACTTCAAGTTTCAGCTTTGTCTTCAGATTGTTTGGCATTAGGTGTGTTTATTAAACACTAATGTAACAGGATAGAGGGTAAAGAGAATGGGAAGACATGCAACAAATGGCCAGAGACAGGTAGTTGAGGAATATAGCCTCTACACATGGGACGCCCACTCTACAACCTGAGGCACTCAGCGCCCCTTCTCTTCATATTTTTAATCAGCTGGAGGTCTGAAGATTTTCTAGCCCAAAAAGTGACTTTACCATGGTCATTCTTTAGCCTGGATAACTTTTATGATGGACAGCCCTCAATGATCAATCTTTAGTGTTCTTGCAGAGGGTAAAAGCTTTTCATGTAAAGTGGCTCCTCAGTGGGCTAAGATCTTCCAGTATTATAAAAAGAAACGGCTTAAAAGCATAAAATTTCCACTTCTTTGTCTATACGTGTTGATGGTATGTTTCAGGTCATATCCTCATGCTTTTCTGTTCCTTTAAAAACAGCTCAGCTCTAGTTTTGTCATATCTAAGCACTTTTTATTCAAAGCTCTGAATGATTTTAATATTCGCTGGCAAACTGAAGACACAACGGTCATATATATGCCCTTTGCAAGATTTCAGTCAATTATGATATTGTGTGATGCCAATAGTGACCTTGCTATAGACCAGTTCACGCGTGACGTCAGCGCTACGTCCGGGTCACGGTGGTTGGCAAAAACAGCACTGTTCTCGTCTACTACATGACAAAACGGGTGATTTAGAGCGTATTTTTAGTTAGTTTACTTTTGGAATCTAAACAATGTCTACGACTTGTTGTGCTCCCGGTTGCACACAGAGGCATTCCAAATCGTTGGATGTAAGTTTCTGTCGTTTCCCGAAGGACAAAGAAAGAAGAAAGAAATGGATAATTTCAATGAAAAGAGCGCAGGCAGACACTCACAATGGACTGGGGGATCCATCATACCACGACAGAATATGCTGTCTACACTTCATCTCCGGTAAATACAACTTAATTCTGCTCTAGTCATTGTTCTATTTGAATAGCGGCGGAGGGGAGGTGGCGATCGCTAGACGGAGCCAGGAGAAGCGGAGTTAATGCGCTGCAGCAGCAGCAGCAGCAGCTGCATTACGCCCTCGTTCACGGGCGCTAGTACCTCTGTGTTTACGCTGCAATGTCGCCGACACCCCCACCCATTTTAACAAGACAAAACACCAAAATAATCCGTAGTGAACTATGTTTTTTTTTTAACCTACCGGACGGGTCTTCCTGTCCGACTCCGCGTTCGTATGCTACACATGTCTGAACATCCATCCATCCATGTTCTGACCCGCTTAATCCCTCATGGCGTCGCGGGCGTTGCTGGAGCCTATGTCCAGATATAATATAATTGCAGCCGTCCAGTGGTTTCATGCTTCCATGCTCTCTCGTGTGTACTGGCCTGCGTGTTTATAAGGTAGCTGTATATGTCGCGGTACTGAACGCCTGGCAGCATTTCACAGACTCGCTCCGTCCCTTCAGGCTTTTGCTGTGTGGATCTGGCAGTCTGATACCATCAACCATCAACTTAGTCTTAAAACGATCTTGTGATACGTTATCTAAAGAAGAAAAATATGTGGAGAACTCGTCAGTTTCTCTGTTTGCGTCCGCCATTGTGTTCGTCTTTTGCCAACCAGTCCGGCGCGCATGCGCGAAAAACCCGAATCAAAACAATAACAATGAACTGGTCTATTGGTCCTAACTCTCTTCACATCATTACAAACCTGTAGCTGTGGCCTGATCCCTTAAAATTATCCTGATCATCCTGATCCCATGAAGCAAAATCTTGGAAACAACCTAGAATGAGGGAGTGTTTAATATTTCTCGTTTGCAAAGATTAAAACCAACAATTGCCACAAAGCTTCCTGCTGATGTTCTTGCTAATTCCAACCTTGTGTTAAACAACTATATTGTTGCTGATGCCTTTTGACAGCTCTTTGGGTTATACCCATGGTGGTAAAGATGTTGTTGTAGAAGAAATCCATTATGTACAGTAGTGCTTAATATTGTTACAGCTATAAGCGTTTGCTCCCAGTGGTGCAGTCACACTCATGCAAAACTGGCTGTGGCAGCACACGTTTTGGGTTGGCCAAATGGACGTTGGCCCTGCCTCCAGCATGCTGGGCTCCTGATTGGACCATCTCCTGAGGCCATGGACCAATCCAGACCTTCCACCACCTTCAAAAGACTCTCTCAGAGACACATTCAAAGAGGAGCCGCATTAGGAACAGTTGACACTGTTTGCTCTTCCCGTGCTGCTCGGAAGCTCTTTGTGTTGAGACCTTAGTGGTTGTTTACCTTCTGATTAATGACTGCTTGTGAGTTTGCAGCTTGTTAATTTAGTTAAGACCCAACTTAGTAGTGATGGTAAGATGAAGCCTCATGAGGCCTTGAACCACTTGAGCCAACTGGTTCGAGAAAGGGTTCATTTCTTGGAGCTTCATGTGCACACGAAACCACCTACTGACGAGGTGTATAATCACAGCCAGCTGTATCTTAAAGGCATACTATGCAACATTTTTCAGTTAATTAATGTGTTCCATACCGTTTTGGATGATTAAATGAGTCATTTCAGGTTGAACAAAGGTTTTCTCGGCCGCCCTGGTGGTATGTGGGGGAAAAACGCACTTGCAACTGCAGGAGCCCTCGGCTCGCGCCCACAGGCTCAGAAGTCTCGTGCATCGCGAGAGTCGGTCTTGCTTTACGGCGAGAACTGCTACATGCCCCCAGTGAAACGCATGCTCGGTGCTAGCGCAGTGGCGATATTTGTGCAGTTATCATGGCGGAACCGGCGATAAAACAGCGAAAGCCCATGTCGGAGCAGGCAAGAAAGAGGAAAAGGGCTCTGGACAGAAAGAGGAGTCGTACTCGGGTGAACATCGGGCAAGCTTTTTCCGAATGGCGAGAGCTAAAAGAGAAAGAAGGCTGCAAGGCTGACGCGGTTTAAAAGTTCACCGCTCATCTGTGTGCTGATCTGTGTTCTCAAACTGTGCGACGGAACCGCGGGGTTTAAACGTTCACCGCTCATGTGTGCTGATCTGTGTTCTCAAACTGTACGGCGCAACGCTCGGACGCGGCTCGGGAGGCACCGGGCGTCGGGGGGAACGGATGGGAGAGAGGAAAGACGAGACGCCCCGGCGGCCGCGCGGCATACAGAAACAGACAGCCAGCGCGTCAACCCCGGTTGCATAGTATACCTTTAACACGTGGGATGCATTGATTTTTTATCTATTATGGCTCTTGGGAATGACTTCACAAAAGGTGTAGGACGAAATCATTTGTCTACATATATTATGTATACACATATGTGTATAATAAAATATTGTTTGAATGTATTCTCTGTGTGTAATTATTCCCAAAATAGTAGTGTCATGTGATATGGCATGGTGTGTAATAATCAGACCTCTCAATTTTGATCAAAAGTTAAGAGTGAGATTATGCTAATTTTGGGGGCAGGGGGGGATTATGGTCAACAATTTCCCCTCAGCAGCAACACTGAAGCACACAGAGGTTCACGCTGCGTCTTTGCGCACGATCCTGCTGCTGATGTCTCCCTCTTTTCAGCTCAATGCACTTCTAGACTGTTACAGTTTATAACATTCTCATCACCTTTCACAGCGACAGGATTCTCAGTCAGTCGCCACGCTGACCAGACAAATTTCTATTGCTCTCGTCAGCGCACTATGGGCGGTGCGGTGGGCAGATTTTACCCCCGTTGGTGCGTTGCGTGCGACGGATAAACAGTGTGGAAAATGCATAACTAAATACTGTAAAGGGCTTCTATAAAGGGAACAGGGGTACTGACAGATCTGAGATGAAGCCCCCGATGTTACAAGTTCTTTAAAATGACCCTTAAAAGTGCGCACCTGAATTAAAGCGCGAGGCAGCAGCCCACCGAAGCGCCACTGATTCTATGTTGTTAAAAACAAAAGAGCATGAAACACAGCTACTAACTCTCCTATTGACTTTAACTGGCACACGTTGCTACCGATGTGAGGACATTAAACATAGTGATTCACGTTTTGAATGGTGAATGGTGATAAAAGCACCTGCTCCGAGGGAAAGGAGGGGGGGGAGAAGAGCAAGCGCTGAGGCACAGAAATACGGTGCATGTAGTTAATAAATGCAGAATTAATAAAAACGAAACTTATAAACAGACTAAGTGGCGTTTTAAACTGCATCTGGTTAGCAGAACTGTTTTATGATCCATCGTGCAGCCATGACTGGTTCTGAATGAACCGGTCATCTGGCAAGATCTGAACCACTTCCCGAAGCAGTCACGTGGTACAGCCGGGCAGCGAGGCTTCGGACGTCATCGTTTTTGGCTCCTCCTCTAAATGAAGCAAGCTTCGATACGCGCTTTACGGAAACGCCCCCTCCATTACTCGACACACGCCTCAAAGCCTCGGCACATCACGTAACATCACTACAACTTAGATATTTTGTTTGTTGTAAGTTTTGTACCTGAAGGAGTTGAGCAGAGTGCCACTTCCTGTTTGTGTTTTCCCGTTGGGTTTGTTTTGTTTAGAAACTGTTTTATTTAAATCCTATTATTTGTGTTTATTTGGGTAAGCAACGTCTTGGACGTTGTCTCTTTGTGTTCAAAGAAACCTTGTAAATCTTTAATTTAATTTCCATCTTTAAGACTCTTATTATGTTACCCCTGTCTTCCAGCCTAAAGTGGGCGTAACAAATATACATAACAAGTAATAGTAAGGACTGTATCCAGGATACAGTTAGGGGAAAAAAATCAGTAGGTCCTCTGCACAGGTTCTTCTTTGTTGAAATGTTTTGTCTCTTCTCTAAGAGACTTCTTAAGTCAGAGGAGTTAAAGGTAAACTCAGCCTTATAAACTGTTACAACAATCCCCTTGTAGAAAATTAACAATATTTCTTTATTTGATTAATTTTTAAGCATACGTAGTTAATGAGAATTCAGTTAGAGAGGCATGCCTGCTGATGTTTTTTTATTTGTCAGATGATGTTACAAAGGAGGACAAGTCAGTCAGATCAGTGGCAAGAGAACATGATATCTGCTATGTAACACTGAGCAGATGCTGCTCACTCCATACTTTGAGAGACCAGAGATCCAGTGATATTCCCTATATAGGTTACCAGAGCAGCAAAAAAGTTGTCTGAGAAAAAGTTTTGACTGAACATTTAACCCAGCATACTGTATCTGTATTATGGACTGACTCCATATGAATTCCAGCTTATCAACAAGGAGTTCAGAGGTAATGAGCCTTGCACGAGCCACAACTTTTAGCCACACAAACACACAAACGTGGAACATTCAAAAAACCTCGGACAGCTCATTGTAAGAGACGACTTTGATGGGAGACATAGAGAATATAGATGAGACAAGGCAAAGCAAAACATTTTTTATAGCACATTTCAGTACAGAGACAATGCAAAGTGTAATATTCTGGTTTGTGTTCTGGTTTATGTTCAAGTTATTTTGCTCTCCTGCCTTAGGTTCTCTGGTTGCTTTGAGTTTTGTCTTGTCTAGGTTCTTGTTTACTGTTAGTTTATCCTGTTTTGTCATCAGTTTTAGTCTTAGCTTTATTTTCTGTTTTAGGTTTGTACTTCAGGGTTGTTTTGTTTCTTATCTAGTCTGGTGTAGTTTGTCTCTGGCCACTTGTCCTGTCAGCTTTTTAGGTTTGGTTTCTGCTCTGTTCTTGTTTTGGGCCTCAGCACTGATGTCTGGTCTAATTACCTTCTCTGCACACCTGCCTAACTCCTCCCCTGCTGCAATCACCTCTCACCGGTTTCACCTGCCTCCACCTCCATATAAACTGTTGGGACCAGACATCAGTGCCAGGTTGTCTTGTTGAGTTGATGGGTGAGTCTCCTCCTGCAGCATTCTGTTTTTGTATTGTCTTTTGGATTATTTTTACCCTCTTGTTTCCAGAAGCCTGAGCCATCCTGTTCTGTCGGTCTGTCCCTGTTTGTACCTGCCCTGCTGGTCTGTTTATTTTTATACCGTCTTTTGGTTCGACGGTCTCTTTGGATTTTTCCCTGTTTTTTGATTTTGTTATTAAAGAGCCTTTCCTTTAAACAAACCTCTGCTGGTCTGATTAAAATACAGGGGGGGGGGGAACAGAATAAAAGCAAGTAGGAATAAAATGTAGAAACAAAATAGAACATGGAAAAAGAGAAACTAAAAGCAAACATTAAAACAGTTGGACTACAAAGTTGATGAAACTGTTTATAAACAGCAGTCCAGCCGTGATACCATGTTGTTGCATGAGGGTCAAGCATTTAGGTGCTATGACATCCAGTCATAGAGGTGTGCTTGTGTCAGCATGCACTGTGCAAGCACTGGGGAATACAATCCCACCCCCTTCTTTATGTTCCCCTGTAAAAGTTACAAATAATACTTTATTCAGAGAGGGTCATCAGGAAGTGTTGGAAGTTGTAACGCCTCTGGATATACGCAAGAAGAAGACTTCCTCCTTGTTTGTTCATCACTTTGTAAAACACACAAATGTCAACACTTTTGGTTTTGCTAGATAACCAGTGTTCACATTTATCAGTGAAAGCTATTGAATTCTGCAAAGAAAGGTGGTTGTTCTACTTGTCTTCCCTCCCCTCTGTGGCTACAAACTTCTGCCACTGGATTGCAGTCTCTACAGCCCATTTAAGAAAATCGTGAACATTCCAAGTGATGCCTAGATGAATCCTGCCAAAACAGTGATGATGTATGAAATTCCAGGTGTTGTGAAGACTTCAGAATTATTTTCAGTTCATACATTCAGTCACTGAATATATGGCCATTTCCAAAAGCAGGGCCAAGGAAAACAACTGGCAGGATCAGGAAGAAGAGTTATTCCGAAATCCTCACTGATACACGAGAGAAACAAGCACTGACGGAAAAGAAACAAAGAGGGAAAAAAACTGCAAGAAAGAGTCTCTTATCAAAGAATAAAAGCACACTAAAGAAAAAGAAGAAAAAATATCAAAAGGGCTGCCACCCTTCATTTGTCAACATTGAGATTCAGATTAAGAATATGCACACATAGGCACACACAAACCAATGTTCTTTACACTTATGGTCATTCCAAAAAAAGTAAAAAACAAAGCAACTGGACTTGTATTCCGTAGTTGAAGACGTTTCGCTTCCTCTCCAGGAAGCTTTCTCAATTCAAAAAGTCTGGAGTAATGATGAGTACCAAGCTTTATACTACTGCCCAAACAAAGGCCTTGTAATGGTTTAGATAACATGCAAATTCAATCCACCCCTTGGTAATGGGCGGTCGTTAAAGTCATTAAGCCAGCAGATTGAACCGAAACTGGTCCACTCCTCTGTAACAAGGGTTAGGGTTGTTATTGGCCTGGTTTAAAGGAACGATGTTTTGATCACCCATATGAGGGTGAGAATTGAGGTGAGGATTGGCCGGAATTAAACCTATAGCTGTATTGTAAGTTTTTGAGAGTTGGAACCTAAGGCCTCCTCCTCTGTTTAAGGTTGGTTTTTCTTTCTTAATGTAGATGGCTTCCTTCACACCCCTTTTAAACCATCTGTCTTCTTTGTCCAACATTTTGGTCCTCAAGAGTGTCCTTTGTCCTTAAGGTGTAGGTAGACAGCAGAGTCTTGTCCTGAGGAGGTAGCTCTCCTGTGTTGAGCCATGCGTCTGTGGAGAGGTTGTTTGGTTTCTCCAATATAAAGATCAGAACATTCCTCACTGCACTGAACTGCATACACCACTCCGCTAATCTTAGGTTTGGGTGTTTTGTCCTTGGGATGCACCAGCCTCTGTCTGAGGGTCCTGTTTGGTTTAAAATGTTATAAAAGTTATAAAAATTGGTTCTTGTAGAGTGTCTACACACACACACACAGACACACACTGACACACATCCTTGTTTAAAATAAAAAAAGTGAGGACCGTATCTTGAATTCTATAGACTTTCATTCATTTTCAAGCCTTTTTATGGGCTAACCCTGACCCTAAACCCACCCTAACCTAATCCTAATTGACACCTTGGTGCTAAACCTAACCTAAGAGACATTGTTCTGGATTGTTCTTTTACTGTTAACACATTTATTGGGGTAGGTTGTATCAAAGTTACAACTAGTAGTTTACATCACAAACACAGGTCTGATATTGTTTTCTGGTCTTAAATAGATGAAATTTGTTGTATAAAAATGTGGGAATTTTGGATAAAAGTTAAGAAAATCGGTAATTTTCAAGTGTTAAAGTAAAAGGTTTTGCAACCATACCAGATCTCCCACAGCAGAAGAATCAGATGAGAATTTGTTTTCAAAAGTCAGAGAGAGGGTTAATGTCCAGATAGCAGATGTGCAGTAGAAATCCATCATTGGCAAGGCAAGGAGGGAAAGTCAGATGAGGAAAAATCAGATTGAGTTGTAAGAAAAGACGTTTGAGACATTTACAGGCACGAAAGAACTGCCCCCCTCAGCAGGGTGTCGTCGTTACAACGGCTTGCTGCTGTTGAGGAAAATAAATATTTTAGTTGTATTCGTATGGATGAGCTAAAGGAATGCAGGGTTGTTGACTGTCTCCCTCTTTGAGGGAGAGAAAACATGCAGTTGGGTTTTATGGCAGGGGGACAGGTCATTTGGCTTGACCCTTGGCAGAGTAGAACAGCCTCTTTGTTTTAAGGACAGATCACCCCTCCTCCCAAGATGGGAGGGAGTCAGACTTTTATAAGATGTGTTCAGACTAGAAAAAGTTAGACAGAGATCTTTTGCATCGCCATGAGGTAGCAGGTCAGCTTGTAATGAATACAACGAAATGGTAATGTAAACTTCTGTCTCCGTTGGGAATTCCTAATGAATTAAATATGCATATTACAATGTTTACCTCTGATCAATGTTTTTCTCATTTACTGTCAAATCTTAAATCGGGGTAAAAATGGGCCTTCAGAGCTAAACAGGATTAGGCCAGTACGTCTAAATTATTTTATGCCTTGTGTCTCCTGTGAGGTCACTTCCTGTTTGCGGTAAGGCGTATTGTGTCACTTCCTGTTGTCACGGTGTGAATTTGCGATCTGTTACTCCAGACTGTCTCGCTTTTATCTTTAATCTCTTTGCTGTAACCTCTGTTTCTAACACAGCACTTTTAAAACATTCTCTGTTGCTGCATATCGTGCTTGGGAACTCCTCGTGTTTTACACAGTTTGCTTTGTGGCATGAGAAAAGGGCGCTAGCCTAGCTTTAGCCTAGCCTAGCTTTAGCTCCACAATGGCTCCTTCTCCTACTATTACTTCAGCTTCTCCGTCTCTGTCTAAGTCCCCTATCTCCTGCTCTCTATGTCAGATGTTTAGCTATTCCTCTGCCTCCTTTAGCGATAATGGTACTTGTAATAAATGTAGTATTTTTGTAACTTTGGAGGCGAGGGTGTCAGAATTGGAGACCCGGCTCGGTGCTGTTGAAAAACCAGCTGATAGCCGCCCCTTTGCTAGCACGAAGCCACATAGACCTAGCGTTACTTCACTTAGTGGTCTCCCAGAGGCAGCACCCGTGCAGCCGGGTAACTAGGCCGGCTGGGTGACGGTTCGTAGGAAGCATAGCTCTAGATTCCAGCCCCCAGGTCACCACCAACCCGTCTGCGTTTCTAACAAGATTTCCCCACTCAGCGACACACCCGCTGAGAAGCCGACCCTGATTATTGGGAGCTCTATAGTCAGAAACGTGGCACTAGAGACACCAGGAACCATAGTTAAATGCCTGCCAGGGGCCAGAACGGGCGACATAGAATCTTACCTGAAACTGCTGGCTAAGGATAAGCGTAAATACAGTAAGATTGTTATTCACGCTGGCGGTAATGACACCCGGTCACGCCGATCGGAGGTCACTAAAGTTGGTGTTGCTTCGGTGTGTGAGTTTGCTAAAACAATGTCGGACTCCGTAATTTTCTCTGGTCCCCTGCCTGATCTGACCAGTGATGACATGTTTAGCCGCATGTCATCATTCAACCGCTGGTTGTCTAGGCGGTGTCCTGAAAACGACGTGGACTACATTGATAACTGGAGAACTTTCTGGGGAAAACCTGGTCTGATCCGGAGAGACGGCATCCATCCCACTTTGGATGGTGCAGCTCTTCTTTCTAGGAATCTGGCCAGATTTATTAGTTCTCCTAAATGCTGACAACCCAGGGTCCAGACCAGGAAGCAGAGCCGTAGTTTAACACACCTCTCTGCAGCTTCTCTATTGTTACCCACCCATTATCCTATTGAAACGGTGTCTTTCCAACGGCCAAAACTTAACAGATCAACACGGATCTAAAAGGAACAAATCATAAAAATCTAATAAAAATCAATACGGTTCACCTTGAACCAAAAAATAAAATAATTAAATGTGGTCTATTAAATATAAGGTCTCTTCCCCCAAAGACTTTGTTAGTTAATGAATTGATTTTTGATAAACAGATTGATTTATTTTGTCTCACAGAAACCTGGCTACAAGAGGCCTATGTTAGTATAAATGAGTCAACTCCCTCCAATTATTCAAATTTCCACATTCCTAGATCTGTGGGAAGAGGAGGAGGAGTGGCAACATCTTTCAGTCTGATTTATTAATTAGTCCCAGGCCAATTAATAACTGTCATGATTTGTGTACTGAACCCGAACTGAACCACACACAGAGCTTAGTTTGTGAGTTTTATTGAATGATGAGGAGTAGTGGAAGCAGGAGACCAGAGAGGCAGAACCGGGCTGGAGCCAGAGGATGTAGATGGCTGGAGCTGGCAAGCAGGATGGAGCCGGAGCACGGAGGTAGCAAGACCAGCAGCATGGCAGAGTGGAGACTTGGAACCAGAACCACAGCAGGATTAACAGCACGACTGGTGAATACTTGCAGGACCGGAGAGAGAGCAGGACCAGAACCACAGCAGGCGGGCGGAGATGAAGGGAACTCGGGTTGGACAAGAACAGGTGAGGTGAGTGGTTGTGAGCAGAAACCAACAGAACGAACCGACAGGGGAGGACTGAATGCAGGGAGCTTAAATAGGGAGGCTGACAGGTGTGCTGAGTGCTGGCTGATTAGTGACTGACAGGTGTAGATGATTACTGAGGTGGAGGAGAACGATGTATATGGAGGGTGAAAAGTGCCCTGAAATGTGCATGTGCACTACAGTTCTTTTGAACATTTAACCCTCAGTTTCCCTCATCCAAATTGCAAAGCAATAAAACCTCTTCTGTTTGTTGTTTTGTATCGTCCACCAGGCCCTTGCTCTCAGTTTTTGGATCAGCTGTCAGACTTCTTATCTGATTTGGTGATAAACACTGACAAGGTTATTATAGTGGGGGATTTTAACATTCATGTTGACACTGAATGTGATAACCTTAGTGTAGCCTTTAAAACTATCCTAGAATCGATTGGTTTTGCTCAAAATGTGCATAAACCGACGCACTCTTGGCTCCATACTTTAGACCTTGTGCTCACATATGGCATTGATTGTGAAGAATTAACAGTATTTCCTCACAACCCTGTCCTATCTGATCATTTTTGAATAACATTTGAGTTTAATCTAACTGAGTTCTCTACCCCCAAAAGAGGGTTCCATTATAGTAGATCTTTATCGGACAATGCTGCATCAAACTTTAAAGAGTCTGTCCCCCTTTTAATATCGCCAGTATTGCAGAAATGCCCTGCAGATAGCAGCAATGTTGTTTCTTCCCATTCACAAATAGATGTCTATGTTAACGTATGACTTCTTCATTGCGTTCTGCATTAGACAATGTAGCTCCCTTGAAAAAGAAGGTGATTATTCACAGGAAGCTGGCTCCCTGGTTTAATTCAGAGCTGCGTTCCTTGAAGCACAATGTTAGGAAATTGGAGAGAAAATGGCGCTCTACACACCAAGAGGAATCCTACCTAATCTGGAGGGACAGTCTATTGTTGTATGACAAGAACCTTCGCACTTCGCAGAGTTAGAGCAGCATATTTTTCATCATTAATTTAAGAGGAGAACAAAAATAATCCTAGATTTCTCTTCAGTACAGTTGCCAAACTTACACAGAGTCATAGCTCCGTTGATCCATCCATTCCCTTAGCTCTTAGCAGTAATGATTTTATGGGATTCTTCATAAATATAATTGATTCCATTAAAAATAAAATAATTGGCACCCTCCCAAACATGATTACCTCGTCCTCAGTGAGGCAGCGTTGGAGGAATCTTTAGAACCTGTGCAGTGTCTGAACTGTTTAGAAGCAGTAGAGCTTTCTGAGCTATCTAAATTATTAGCTTCATCTAAACCTTCTACCTGTATGTTAGACCCAATCCCAACCAAGTTGTTTAAGGAGGTATTCACTTTGATCAGTGGTCACATTTTAGACATGATTAATCTATCCTTAGTAAATGGATATGTACCACAGGCTTTTAAAGTAGCTGTTATTAAACCTTTACTTAAGAAACCATCTCTTGATCAAGATGAGTTAGTAAATTACAGACCTATATCTAATCTTCTTTTCTTATCCAAAATTCTTGAGAAAGTAGTTGCTAATCAACTTTGTGAACATTGACAAAGTAATGACCTACTTGAGGAGTTTCAGTCAGGCTTCAGAGCTCATCATAGCACTGAAACAGCTCTGGTGAAGGTCACCAATGATATTCTCATGGCCTCAGATAATGGACTTGTGTCTATACTTGTCCTGCTAGATCTCAGTGCTGCATTTGGCACAGTTGATCACAATATTCTCCTACAAAGACTTGAGCATACTGTAGGGATTAAGGGGAAAGCATTAGGCTGGTTTAAATCTTATCTGTCGGACAGATTCCAGTTTGTTCATGTTAATAATAAATCTTCCTCGAACTCTAGGGTCACCTGTGGAGTACCACAGGGTTCAGTCCTTGGACCAATTCTCTTTACTATATATATGCTTCCGATTGGCAAAATTATCAGACAGCATGGGATTAATTTCCACTGTTATGCTGATGACACTCAACTATATTTATCCATAAATCCTGATGAATCCAATCAACTACTTCGACTGCAGTCATGTCTTGATGACATCAAAAGCTGGATGACTTTAAATTTCCTGCACTTAAATTCTGACAAGACAGAAATTGTAATCTTTGTAGTCCTCAAAAAATAAACTTCTTAATCAATCACTTAATCTGGATGGCATTAACTTGGCCTCTGGTAATAAAGTAAAAAATCTTGGTGTTATTTTCAACCAAGACATGTCATTTAAATCCCATATTAAACAGGTTTCCAGAATTTCCTTTTTTCACCTCAGGAATATTGCCAAAATTAGAAACATTCTGTGCAGGGGTGATGCTGAAAAACTAGTCCATGCATTTGTTACTTCAAGGCTGGACTATTGTAATTCCTTACTATCAGGAAGTCCACAAAATGCAGTTCAAAGTCTTCAGCTGATCCAAAATGCTGCAGCAAGAGTTCTGATGAAAATCAACAAGAGGGATCATATTTCTCCAATTTTAACTTCCCTTCATTGGCTTCCTGTTAAATCAAAAATATAATTTAAAATTCTTCTAACATATAAAGCCCTTAATAATCAAGCTCCATCATATATCAGAGCTCTGATTACCCCGTATGTTCCTAACAGAGCACTTCGCTCTCAGACTGCAGGTCTGCTGGTGGTTCCTAGATTATCTAAAAGTAGAATGGGAGGCAGATCCTTTAGCTATCAGGCTCCTCTCCTGTGGAACCAACTCCCAGTTTTGGTCCGTGAGGCAGACACCCTGTCTACTTTTAAGACTAATCTTAAAACTTTCATTTTTGACAAAGCTTATAGTTAGAGTGGCTCATGTTACACTGAGCTACCTCTATAGTTATGCTGCTATAGGCTTAGGGTACTGGAGGACATCAGGGCCTATTTTTCTCACTCTACTGATTTCTACTGTTCTCCAGTTTTGCATTGTATTACATTGAAATGACTGTTGTCATTTCAGCTTTTAACTTTTTGTTCTCTCTCTTTTTTCTTCATAGTAGGTACACCTGGTCTGACGTTCTGCTAACTGTGACATCATCCAGGGAAGACAGATCACCACTATTACCATCTAATGTAGAACAGATTACTGGATCAATGTGTGCTTCTGTGCTTTTTTGTCTCTCTTGTTGTGTCTCTGCTCTGTCTTCTGTAACCCCCAGTCGGTCGAGGCAGATGACCGTTCATACTGAGCCCGGTTCTGCCCGAGGTTTTTCCTCCTCGCTAATAGGTGGTTTTTCTTTCCACTGTCGCTTCATGCTTGCTCAGTATGAGGGATTGCTGCAAAGCCATGGACAATGCAGACGACTCTCCCTGTAGCTCTACGCTTCTCCAGGAGTGAATGCTGCTTGTCGGGACTTTGAAGCAATCAACTGGTTCCCTTATATAGGAAATTTTTGACCAATCTGTATAATATGATTGATTTGACTTTGTAAAGTGCCTCGAGATGACATGTTTCATGAATTGGTGCTACATAAATAAAATTGAATTGAATTAATACTGCCCACAGACAATCGCCCTCATTTCCCGCTGTTCGTTGGAGCAGCATTGGGGAGCACACTCTGCAGAGCAGAGGACCCGACTGGGTTCAGAGAACTGCCGGCTGGATTGAAGCTAAGTCTGCAGTCTAACTTCTGCGTAACCAGACGGCGGAGTAAAGAATCCATCTATGCTGGAACCAGCCTTGTGATTTTTCTCAGCTGTTGCAGGAAAACTGACTCAAGACGGCGCAGAGCGCTCTCCATTTTTGCGGCCACGCCAAGCTGAGAGAAAAAGCTGATCTGAAATTGTCCGCTGCAACCGGCTCAAAGACTCATGAGAGCATCTACCCCAGGGAAGATGAGTGGAGGCCCAGAGCCTTCTAACAGCCATGTTTCGGCTAGCCTTCACCCAACCAGCCTTCTCCCTGCCTGCTTCAACTGCTTCCAACTGGATGCCCAAAGTGAACTGAATTGACACGGAGGCACCGACAGCTTTGGCAGAGGTGAACAGGGAAAGTTAAATGGTTTATTTAGAATGGATTACTTAATGTGTTTTCACTGTGTTTTTAACATACGTGGAGCTAACAGACACAGCTCTCGTTAGCATTTTGAAACCAAACATTGCTAATGTGGATCGAGTGTGTTTTTACAGTTATAACGTACTTTTTCTCCATAAAGGTTTTATACATTGATGGGATAATGGTGTTTGTGTTTTCTGGTCCGCTCATTACGACTAAATGGAACTCAAAGCTTTATAAAATTAGCACCGAATATCCGCTAGCACAATGCTATTAGCTTCCGGATAACATACCATGCAACTACGGTTCGTTTTAAACATAATGCTTGTTTTCATTTCGCTCCCCCATCGTTCGATAGTGCTATGAGCGTTATTACCGCATTAATTTGGAATATTAATGTCGATTTGGTGGTGTTTTGTATAACTTTAGGATAAACCCTTTTAGCGACCGATCGCTACAGCGACCCCTAGCTTCCCAGAGGGATAATGGCATTAATAAAATCAAGCGTTCTAAAGATTTTGAATTTTACACAGAAAATCATTCTTTAAAATGTTATTTTATCAAATAATGTTATGTTTAACTCAGGATTTGCATTGTGAATGGTTTTAAACACATACCAAATGTTGTTCTGAATTAGTTAAGCTAATTTGACCTCATTCCACATTCTTTAAGATGAACTTTGGTTCTTTGACTTAGATCTGCAGTGAACCAGGATTCACTGAATCATTCTGATGATAGTGATCAACCTTTTTCTTTTGTCTTTTTCTTTTGTGTGTACATAGTTCCTTAGCTTCTTTTTTTATCCTTATTTTGCTTCATTTCACTAGCCTAGTAGAGAGGATTTGTTGATTGAAGTATAGTGTTAATTCAGATAAACAGCATTCTATAGTGATGTTTTCTAGATGTTCATTTTATTTCTATTAATAAATATTTTAACTTGAAGAGAACTTGTCCCTCCTTTATTCTATGTGTGTGCAGAGTTTGTTGTTAAAAGAAAGCCAGTGCTCGAATCATTCCTTTCAACTATTGTCCTAAAATCAGCTGTCGGGCTGATATTCACCGGACAATACCTAACAGACCGAGAGAAACATTAAATAACTTAAAACAGTGTGTAATTGCACAACATGAGCATACGTTGATGTGATTACAATCAAATATGATGGTTCTTTCTCTTGAAAAACCTGTCAATTACTTGTCATTAATATCCTGCAGATGCTGAATCAGTTGGCTTTAACCTGGTTGAGATGTGAGTCCCATTATCCTTCACCAGTAGAGAGGGCCGACCTGATATTAAGACTTCTTCATGAGTAATCTGTCAAAACATACATAGGATGAATGGAAAAGTATTTACACTATCTATTACTATCAGTAAATGGAATCCAAGTTATATTGTTTTGATATATTTTAAGATTAAGTATGGCACATTCACTGATTCCTAAGTGATGTGAGATTAAAGTTTCCTAGTGGTCATTCACTACACAGGCCTGATAAAGCTGAAAATTGTCTGATTCTGGTTTTACCGTATTACAAAATCTGGAATACATCTGGTAATTTTTTGTGTTTTGAAATATAAACTCTAAAATCTCCTTCTTTAATCATGACTGAATGTCTGATACCAATTAAAATTGGTATCAGACCAAAATCTCTTTTCCTTTGTAGTAAAAATCTAAAACTGTGCATAGGACAAACCCTATCTTGTTATTTCAAAAACACACCTTCTGTTGCAAACACAAGGACTGATCATCCATAAAGCATTTAAAGATCATAATCTTTGTCTGTGTCCTAGCCATGTCACAGCAAGTCCCCTTCCTGGAAGAGATGGTCCAAGGTAAAACATTGTTTTGTAGATACTAAAGTGCTTGCTCAAGGTCACTCATACCTATTCTCCTCCAGCATTAAACGTCGGGCCTCAAGGCCTGTTCTATATTCATGACATAAACAGTGTTCATACCCAATATTTGAGAATAGTTCCCATAATAAACACGGGTTCCTTCGCACCACTGGAGCTGCACTGGCTTTATTGTTCTGTATGCAATAAAGGAGTGTAGAAGTAAGTAGCTCTGGAAATGAGATTTTTATACTACATTATATATGCTGGCTGAAATTACATTACCTTAGTACATTCATAAAATGTTTTTCTTAAACAGGCAGAAACTAAATACCACTCTTGTGGGTGTTGTTATTTTTCCTTGTTACCATCACCTTAGCTGCTATAAACACAACAATCTTTAAAGAAGAGAATTTTCATCCATAGAGATGTCAAGATGCCTGTCATGTTTCGTAGAAATATTAGTTTTTAAAAGTTTTGTGCAGTCATTGGGAATATTTGGCTTGACGTCCCTGCAGGGTTACTGTTGCAAACTTCCTCCTACAGCTTCAGGAGACACATGTGATAACTGTCACGAACATAGGGTGATAACTGTATTTTCTACAGGGAAGGAAAAATCACCATCAATAGGCTTTGTCAAATGAACTCCTTTATATACACTGCATAACATTTCCTGTGTCATGGAACCTGGCTTCCATGAAATGTCTTTTGTATATGTACACTTATGGTGAGACTTTGGGTTTACATTCGCGCTTGTTCAATGCAATGGCAAGATGAAGGGGCAGCATTCTAAAATGTGAAACCATTTGAAGGAAAAACAGACAGACAATAGGACTGCTTTTGATTGTGTTCTGATCTCTAAATTTATATCAGAGTCCAAATGTTCTGTTCTCTTTTAACCCTATTAACTTGAGTAGAGTGCTGATCTCTCCACATTAAGCTTGAGGACATTTTGACACATCCACTCCTTTATATTATGGTTACAGTTATTCGGTGAGTGTAGAGGACTGGGGTCATGCAGTGACACAAAGATATAAACTACAAAATAAAACAAAGTAGTTAATGTCCAATATCTGAATTGAATATAATACCAGACAATTCCAACAATTTCTGGGAGTAGTGGTATAGTGGTAAGAGAACCAGACGTTTGCATCTTGGAGAGGCTGCAAAGGTCGCCAATTCAAAACTCAGTCTGTCACTTTGCGTCCCTGAGCAAGACTCTTGACCACATAATGCTCCCCATGCGCCACTCGGTGTTGGAAGTATACTCCTCTCTAATGGATGGGTTCAATGCAGAGCCAAATTTCCCCTCTGTGGGACGATAAATGGAAATATTTATGTACTATAGACAGATTCTCCCACCTGAGCTTTAGACCTCTGCAGCTTCTTTTCCTTGTCAGGTTAGGTGGACACCCAACTACACACTACACCTTATGTTTTATTTGTAAATGTACCCATCATTCTTTTTTTGTTGTTTATCACACACATTAAATAGCAGGACTACAGGTTCCTTTCTTTGGCTTTGGGAAAACTGTGTTCAGAAAATATTCTTTGTTGAGTCACTGTTCTATCTGACACTTGGCTGGATAGCCATAAGATATTTAAACAAAGAGAAAAACATTTCCTGATTTATATTCTTCTTTGGGACTTTGCAACTTAATGCAAAACAACCATAAAAACTCAAGCAGCATCTGCTTGAAAGCCGAAGCAATGAACTCACTTCCTCAGGGACATTATTATTGATAACCAAGTTACGAATCATTTAATACTATTAGAGTCTTCCTGGTGCCTCACAAGGAAATATCAACCCTATACCAATCTCTCACACTGTGAGATTATCATTGGTGATGATGCAGTAGAATGCTAGATGATTTGTCAAGTTAATAAAATGAACTCCAGGGAGAGCTATTTCATGGCGACTCTGAAGTATGTTTAAAGTAAGTGGGAGGTGTGGGTGGCCACTGCAGTCTTGCTCAGGATCCCCTGCAGCCAGGGTAAATCAAACATCTGCTCACTTACACTCAGTGCGATTGGGGGAGACAATGCAAGAGCTCCTGTAATTGCTATGTGGCTTCTTTGTGGAGTTGCTTTTACCTTACATAAGCATACAGTATTACCTTTTCTGTGGCCCTACTGGAGAGCACTTTGGCTGTACATAAATTATTTACGGTTGAAGTTTAGAGGTGGAGAGACATTTACAAAAAGACATGTACGTAAGCATCATTTCACTTTATCTACAATACCAAGAAAAGCTGTTATTTAGGTAAAGCGAATTCTGTCTCAAAATTCATTTCAAATGTAGTTTAAGTGTGTGTATATATATGATAGGGTTATTCAACTCATAGAAACATTGTGATTGAAATGTTTGCGACTGTTTTACTGTAATTTAAAGAAAAAAAAATCAACCTATGTACACTACACTGCGGATGAAGATGATAAATTCTTGTATTAGACAATCTGATTTTGAAAAAAATCCATATTGGCAAAATGCTGGCAGAATTCATTGTGGTTTCAGACATGATGATTGGAGAAAGAAGATTTATGGACAATGCTGGTCCTGGAAGGATGTTGTACCGCTGAACTCAGACATGGTGACTGAAAATGGACAACTAATGGCAAGGGCTAAGACAGAGGCATCAGAAAATCTTCAACGGACAGCAACAGAAACAAAAATTAGTTTTGGCAGACACCCCTTCTGCATTTCACTTCAGATTTTCTTGTACACAATTAAAAACAAAACACACATTAGAAAAAACACATTGGCAAATGTGTTTAGGAGAAAACTTTCAGATTAAAACCAATTAAGTTTATTATTATTAAACCCCGAGGATCTTCATTGTTAGGGTTAACATATCACAGATGGTCAAACAATGAATTAATTTCAGTAATGTAGTTTAAAACATTTATAATTTCATGCAGAGCATTCCAAGTGCTGCAATACTCGGCATGTTTGGTAGTCGGCATGTTTGGTAGTCCATGCCTGTGCTAACAACAATCAGCTTCAGAGTATTCTGACTTTTTGATATCTTTTGGACCTTCTCCACATTGCTACAGCTGGCCGTACCCTCTGATCCTCTTCTTCTGTCTTGTGGGGCGATGGTGGCGCAGAGGTTAGGGAGTTCGTCCTGCATTTGGCGGGTTGCCGGTTCGATCCCCTGCTTTGAAAGTCTCCGTCGTTGTGTCCTTGGGCAAGACACTTCACCCACATTGCCTGCTGGCGGTGGTCAGAGGGCCTGGTGGCGCCAGTGTATGGCAGCCTCGCCTCTGTCAGCCTGTCCCAGGGCAGCTGTAGCTACTAACATAGCTCACCACCGTCAGGGTGTGAATGGGTGAATGACTGAACTGTAGTGTAAAGCGCTTTGGAGGTCGTCAAGACTAGTTAAAACGCTATACAAGTACAAGCCATTTACCATTTACCATTTCTGTTCATCTCACTGTCCCCCCTGCCTGTTTTGTTACTATGGGGAGCAGAATATTCAGCCGCTCTGCTCCCCAGCTCTGGGACTCACTCCCAACTGATCCCCTTAACACAGATTCATTACCACAATTTAAACCCGCACTCAAAACTAATATGTTTAAAGTAGCTTATTCACTGTGATTGCAACTGCACTGTTTTTATTTTGTACTAATTTTACTGTATATTTTAATATTGTGTCTGTTTTTTATGGTAAACTATGTAAGGTGACCTTGAGTGTCAAGAAAGGCGCCTACAAATAAAATTTATTATTATTATTAACCTAACATCAAATATTAGTGGATTTGTTGCCAAGAAACGCAAACATGCTTTTCAGATCAAATGGCACAGTTTTCTTTTGTTTGTATATTTCCAGCAAGAACACAGGTTTTTAAGACTTTCCACTTTGGAATAACCAATTATTTTTAGTGAGAACAGCCCCACCTGCGAAGTTCTACTTAGAGTCATGTATCACAGCCTGGGAGCTTGAGGGTTTTGGAACCATAAGGATTCCAAGGACTATGCTTTTCTCAGAAGTGATTCCTGGATAGTGTAGCCATTTCCCCGGTTTAGGGGTAATAGCTCCAATGCACCTGTTATGCCATCACGCCATGGCTAAATCCAAAGTGAATTTTGAACAATATGTGACATGGGAATCAAAAATGACCAAAAGGTATTTCACATTCACAGCCACCAAAGATCTGCCTTCTCGGCAGGGTGCCTGCTGTGAACCCAGACCACTCCCCACAGGCAAAAGGTCAGAGCACTCTAGCCAGACTCTCAATCTTCACCACTTCTTCTTCCTTGGAGCCCTCGAGGAGAGGGGGGGGACCAGATCAGACCAGACTGGACCAGCACTATGGGGCCTCACGGGGCCCAAAAGACGCACAAGCCAGCACAGGGGAGAAATCTCTCTTCGCCCGGGGAACATGACCGGGCAACTCAGAGTTAAGTCTGCTATCTTAACTTCCGCGTCAGGCCCAGGAGGAAAGAATCCTTCCATGCGAAAAACAGCTTTGTTTATTTCTCCTCAGCTGTTACAGGAAAGGTGACTTGAGATGGCGCAGATCGGCCTCCTTTACTCACTTCCTAAGCTGAGAGAAAAAGGGAGCTGAAATCGTGACTGCAACCGGGTCAGAGAATGCATGGAGGATGTCGGCCCAGGTCTCCGATCCCGACCACATTTCGGCCAGCTCACAGCCACGTCTGCTGCTGCTAGGCTGCAGAGCCGCAGGCTAGCCCGCTGCTGAAGGGATCAACACTTTCACGGGACCGCTGCTTTTCCTTGGATGGCCAAAATGAACCGAACTCTTACGAGGCACCGACAGGTCAGGCAGAGAATTGAGCAGGGAGAGTAAATGGTTCATTTCGAAATGTTTGTGTAATGCATTAGTGGTGTTTTTACACACAAATAGCTAACAGAAGTAGCTCATGCTAGCATTCTGTATCCGGCCATTGCCGATATGATTCGAGTGTGTTTTTATGGTTATAACAAACGTTATCTCCACAGGGGTTTCATACATTGATGATATATTAATGTTTATGTTAACCGGCTCACTCATTATGACTAAAACTAATGCAGAAGTTTTAAAGTTAGTGCCGAAAATCCACTAGCCAAAATGCTAGTTAGCTTCTGGTAACTTCCGATTTCCGGGTTATTCAACAAAAGCCGTTTTAAACATAAGGCTTGCTTTGTTTCGCTCCGCCATCGTTCGATAGTGCTATGAGCATTATTACCGCATTAATATGGAATATTAATGTCGATTTAAAGGCGTTTTGTTTAACTTTAGGAGTAACCGATTTTAGCGACCGATCGCTACAGCGGCCCCTACTTCCCGGAGGTATAACCGCATTAATAAATTCAAGCGTCCCTAAAGTAATGATTTTACTGAGCAAATCATTCTTTAATATGTTATTTCATCAAATAATGTTTTGTTTACTCAGGATTCACATTGTGAATGGATTGAAACACATGCCAAATGTTGTTCTAGATTAGTTAAGATAATTTAACTCCATTCCACGTTCTTTAAATCAGATCTGCAGTGAACCAGGGGTCCGTTCTTCGTACGTCGCTAACTCAGTTAGCTGGATTTGATTGTTGACGATTTGGCATGATCTTGGATTGTTTGGTTCTTCGAAACTCATTCTGGACTTGCTGTCATAGCAACATGTGCGCAACCTTAAACCTGCTCGCGAGCAGGCTTATTTCATGTAAACCGGATTAGATCGCAGCTTTATAAGCGGAGGAGATAGGGAAATTTGTCCAGCCAGTGCACTTGGACCACCTAGTGGCAGAGGACGGGACAGAATTGTGGAACACCATTTTTAATCTTTAATAAAAGACGAAACTAATAATGCTTAGTTCCTCTCGTTTTATTTAAAAAAAAATTTATAAAGAAAAGCCAGCAAGTAATCTTTTGCCTGCAATAAGAGATAGTTATGTAAAGTCAGCAATACTACTGTGAAATGGTGTATTAGAACTTACTCTGAAGATCCTTTAGAAGCAACTCGATCTCTAGTGCAATTTTTCAAGTTGTGGAGTTCAATTTCTCCTCTTAATTTGTGTTTTTTCAGGTCAAAATACTACATTTTTTGTTGAAGATGCCATTTATATAGGGAACGGATGGCACCCTGTGTCATTTTGTGAAAGAAAAAGAAATGGTGAAACATGCCTCATGCAACAAAAGTAAAAAGAACCTGTTTTTTTTCAGGCTTTTCCTTGGTGGCTGATATAAACAGACAAACACATCATTTAACAGTAGCTTTTAAAAAGAGGAAAAAGTGTCTTTTTAAAATATAGTAAAATGATTAAAGGCTACCATTTTGTAGAATATTCTTGTACTTCACTTTTTTCCCCATGTTCTAGTGGGTCCGGTGGAGGCTGTGACATAAAAGAACAAAGTAAATATGAAATTATTAAAATGCAAAAATACATACTGTAGAAAGTGATAGAAACATCTAACATGGACAGCACTTATGCATGTAATTTGTCTGCTACTTTTTGCCAGCCCTCTCTCCTGGCTTTAGCAGACTTTGAGGTGTTCCCTGTCGTTTTAATTATGACTCAAATTTGGCATAACCTTCCATTAAAAGCTCATGTTCTGCTTGGGAGAAAAACTGTGGGCGTTCTTTGGCCATGCTGAACAGCCAATAGCTGCGTTGCTGATCATTGTTTCTACTATCGATACATTTCCCCTTTTAAAGCGACGCATGAACGTGCAGTTATCTCAGATAACTCAATCCAGCGATACTAATCCTAAACAACAGGTGTGTTCGAAGAACCCAATTAGCCGGATCATGATTAGCCGGATGAAATCATCTTGGATGTGTCATTTGATCTTGGATGTTTTAAGCAACGTACGAAGAACGCACCCCAGGATTCACTGAATTATTCTGATGATGATCAACCACTTTTGTTTTGTCTTTTGTGTTCTTTGCATGTAAATAGTTCCTTAGCTTAGCTTCTTTATATCTTCATTTTGCTTAGTAGTTTTTGTCAGGGTTTAATTTTGACTTGGTTTTTGTTTATTATTAGTTTTCAGTTTTTCCTCCTTGTTAGGGTTTTTGTTATGATTTGACTTTTTCTGTTAGTTTTCAGTTCCTCCTTCCCTTCCCTTAGCTTTCCCTTCAATCCCTCTGCAGTTAGTCACACCTGTTAGTCATTAATCAGCCAGACTCATTTCACCTGCCAGCCTCCCTATTTAAGCCTCACTCTGCTTCCACTCCTCTGCTGGTTCGTCATCATGCAACACCTACTCCTTGCCTGTCTACCTGAGTGTTCTCTGGTTGCTGCTGGAATCCTGCCACCTCTGCTTGTCTTTTACCTCAGCTTGCCATGGATTATTCCAGTCTCGTCGGTGCAACTATCCTTTTGTGACTCTAACCTGCAAGTATTCACCCTGCCTTGCTGCTTATCCTGCTTTGGTTCTGGCCTACAAGTATTCATCCAGCCCAGCTGCTAATCCTGTTGAGACTCTGACGTGCAAGTATTCACCCAGCCAAGCTAAAAATCCTGTTGTGACTCAGACCTGCAAGTATTCACCTGCCAAGCTACTAATCCCGTTGTGGTTCTGCTCTGGCTCACTCTCTGCCATGCTGTAGAACCTGCTGCTGTGCTCTGGCTAGCTCTCTGCCGAGCTGTGGACTCTGCTGCCTTTCTCTGGGCTCCAAGAACTCTCTCTCCGGACCGTCAGCTCCTGCCCTCATCTACACCCCTGTTCCTGTGCAGACCTGCCTCTCCGGTTACATCATCCATCATCCCATCAACCCTTCAATAAAAACTCCCAATTTTAGTCCCGTGTGTCGTGGTTCTGGGTTCATCCATAAACAAATCATGACAGTTTTAGTTTAAGTTTCACTAGCCTAGTAGAGAGAATTTATTGATTGAAATATAGTGTTAATTCAGATAAACAGTGTAACCCACTTCAAGGTATGTACACGTCACAGACTAGGTTCGTAGGAGCTGAGAGATAGGGCAATAACCAACCACACAGGTTGTTGTAGTTATTGTATATTTTAGTTGCCAAAAAGAACACTGCAACATATAATACAACAAACAATAATAACAATGTAACCTGTGGGCCCGTTAACTAAGAAAAATAAAGTGTCTCTTGAAGAATATGAGGTTCCTTTGTTCCTTCCTGAGAGCGATTGCTCTTAGTTCAATAAATGTCAGTCGTAAAAGTCGGGGGGAAATAGTCAAAAGTCAAGGGGGTTCATCCAAGTGCACTTTTCGAGGTAGACTCTAGGTGGTGTCAGTCAAAGTGACTGGCACGATCATACCACAGACAGATTGGTGGTCCGCCGTATGGTGTTGTGGAGGCTCTGGATTCAAGCTGGGAGGCTCGTCATCAATGGTTCACAAAATCAGCCTTCCTGGACACCAGGGCTGGAATCTTCCATTTTCTCGCACTCATCAAAAAAATACCTGACCTGCATTTACAAACAGGTTTAGAGTCTAAACTCTTATACATTCATCTCATTCATTATAATCAAATGTTGTACAACTATAAATGCATTTTCCAAATATTTAACTGTATTAAGTTATAACAAACAGTTACTTTGGTGACTTTCAATCATTACTGTGTCAGAATAATTCCATTCTAACCCATTACAGACAAAACATAAATTGAAATGTGATTATTTGGTCACACTTTAACCTGTAATCTCTGTTTAATTCTCTTTTAAACATATTTATATATTTTAAACCAAAATACCTTGCTTTCAGCTCTGAGTTTACATAAATTACAATTTTACTGTCTTTAACCAATGAAATTAACAATTTACAACCAAATACCTTTCATGTAAATCAATATGAATTGCAAAATGCAAAATAACGTTTTTGAATCACCATCGTCGAAACAATATGACATGTGATCATACAGTAATTAGCACGAGTGAGAGCTAGCTTACCAAGGGATGGAGTTGTATTTACCCACTAACTTGCTCCTTCCGTGCTCATCCACGCTCTAGACAGGATTTTTACAAGTTAACATCATTAACTGACACAACCAAAAGTTTGAGCACCGAAAAATATGGTTTTCATACCTTTTCCTCTCTTTTCTTATCACACGTGGGTGAAAGAACGGCTCCGTGAATCAACTAACGAAGTTAAGCTAGATGCACTGTTCTAAGCATCGCACTTCCTGTGTTATCCAAATAAACTTCCGGTTTTCAAAATAAGACCCAGTATCAATAAAAGTACGTAGAAAACAACAAAAATACTACTTGAACCCTAACTGGTGGGTTACAACAGCATTATATAGTGATGTTCTCTGGATGTTCATTTTATTTCTGTTGTTAAATTCTTGAACTTGAAGAGAAGTTGTCACTCCTTTATTCTATGTGTGTGCAGAGTTTGCTGTTAAAAGATCGCTAGTGCTCGAATTATCCCTTTCAACTATTGTCCTGATATAAGCTTTAGAGCTCATATCCTCCAGACAATACTTAACAGAGAGTTATTTATTAAACAGTGTATAATTGCACAACACACCGATGATATAATACGACTTTGACTCTCCACAACTTGTCTACTTATTTATTCTTTGAGCCTTTGTTATTTCCCAAGTTTCTCATGTTCTATCTGGTTAATGTTGATGTCGCTCCGGCCTACTATATCCATCACTGTAGTGTCACATGTTTAATGGATCTGAACGCTGCATAGGATCCTTCTAAACCAGTCCTGGTAGGGTCTCCCAGTTTCACTGTGGGCCTTCCAGCATACATTCAGAAAAGATGTTCCTGTACACTTTGCCTGCCAAAATCTGACACCCATCTATTATGTGTTTCAGGGGTATTTTGGCATTTCCTGCGTTCTGGGTCCTGTCTGATGAAGTAGACCCAAACCTCTATTGTTGTGTCTCATGTTTAGTGTCTCAATGTTGTCCTTCAGTCCAGCCTACACTAGCCACTGGAATGTGTTAGAGGATGCTGCACCTTTTTTGTACTTTTCAAAATGCAGCTTTTGGGTTTGTAACTTGACACTTGGTGTTTTGTGTGATCCCTGCTAATTGTGGAGACCCAAGGTGATGTCTTAGGCTATGTTCCCACTGCATGTCTTGACGGTCAATTCTGATTTTATGCTGAAATCTGATTATTTTGGGGTGGCCATTCATACTACTAATAAATGCAACTGCCGTCGTACTGCTCTCTGAATGATTCAACACCACAAAGTGACCCTGTTGTTGTTGGACTTGAACTAAACCCCCTCCTCCATCCTTCTTTATTTTGGGTTAAAGCTCATACTAGCTAGGGATCGAAAGACTTCTGAATTTAACTGCATAGAGTTCCTGTGAGACCTTTTTGGTTAGATAAGTAGGACACGACTGATCAACTAACCACCTCCCTCCAAGGGCCCCACCCTTTTTCAGTGGACAAGTTGGGCAACCTAGTAGCCTGAGGCCACCTATTTCCTGTCCACCGCCCTAGTTAACGGTGGCTCCTACTTTTACACAACAGCACTTGTTCTTGGATCGGTTAGTTTTTAGTGACCCAAAAGTCCCTAAGGGTGTTGTTTATTATATTTCGCAACAGGTAACCTTAAAAGGCCTCCTAAATAATTTTAGAACCATGCATGTTTGTTTTACAAAGAACTCAATAAATGTTGACTCAATAATTGAATGTCCACAACTCCTAATATAATTCCATATGCTTCTTTAATTAGTATGCTTTTAGCAGAGAATTAGTAACAACATTAATCAACTACAGAAATCACAATTTAAAATTTAACCAACTTCCTAACTTTTATCTAAGACTGCTTAGTAATATTTTCAGGAGAGGCTTTTGAATTCAGAGGAGCAGCCTGACCCATACTGCAGATGGAATTCCAAAGTGTCTCTGATTTCTGGGTGAAAGAGTTGTTCAGCTGAAAAACCTTCCTCCTCTCGATGGCAACACTGATGTCCAGATAATATCCTGCTCACAGAGACTCGCAACGTGAGTAGTGGAGCAGGTGGGCTGAATTGTGTATCAGCTCCAGTGCCAGGATCGTTACAGAGCCCCCCCCCCCTCTTAAGGGCGGATTCCAGACGCCCTAGGCTGGTCTGGACGGGCTCTGTGGAAGTCCCTAATGAGGGACTTGTCCAAAATGTTTCGGGACGGGACCCATTGACGCTCCTCTGGGCCATAACCCTCCCAATCGATGAGATACTGAATTCCTCGACCCCACCTTCTGGACCTGAGAATGCGCCTCACCGTGTAGGCAGGAAAATCATCAACGAGCCAGGGGGAGGTGGGGGTGTTGATGCGGGCAACAGGCAGGAAGTCTTGACGGGCTTAACTTGGGACACATGGAAGGTAGGATGAATCCTCATTGATGGGGGCAGGCGGAGACGGACCGCCACCGGGTTCACTACCTTGGAGATGGGAAAGGGACCCACGAACCGAGGTGCCAGCTTCTTGCAATCCACCTTAAGCGGAAGGTTCCTGGTAGAAAGCCAGACTTTATCCCCGGGCTGATATTGCGGGGCTGGGATCCGCCGGCGGTTGGCAGCCCGGGCCTGGTAGGAGGCGAGAATGGCCCTTCTAGCCCTCTTCCAGGCGCGCTGACACCTCAGAGCGGACAAATGGGCTGAGGGAACCCTGGACCCTCTCTCCTCAATGGTAAAAACCGGTGGTTGGAACCCATACACAATGTAAAAAGGAGAAAGCCCGGCCGAATTAATGGCGTGTTCCACCCAAGGCAGATTACTGGCCCACTTGGTGGAGTCGGATCCACAGATGAGGCGGAGCTTAGCCTCCACCTCTTGGTTTAGTCTCTCCGTTTGGCCATCAGTTTGAGGATGGAAACCGGAGGAGAGGCTAACTGAGATCCCCAGCATGGCACAGAACTCTTGCCAGTAACGGGCCACAAACTGGGGACCCCTGTCCGAAACTATGTCAGAGGGCAATCCGTGAAGTCGAAAAACTTCCCTCGCCAGGATGAACCCCATCTCCTTGGCCGAGGGGAGTTTTGGTAGGGGAACCAAGTGGACCATTTTAGAAAAGCGGTCCACGATGGTCAGGATGACCGAGTTGCCCTCGGAAGCAGGCAGACCCGTGACAAAGTCCATAGACAGACTGGACCACGGCCGGGAGGGAACAGGCAGGGGCCGGAGAAGGCCAGATGGGGGGCGACAGGAGACCTTCGCCTGGCTGCAGTGGGTACAGGCAGAGACAAAGTCCTTAACATCCCTGGACAGGGTGGGCCACCAGAACTGGGTGCGGACGATGTGTAACGTCTTGGTGATGCCTGGGTGACAGTACATACGGGAGCTGTGACAGAACTCGAGGACCCTGCAGAAGTAGGCACAAGGGTGTACCCGACCCTCCTCAGCCTTCTGATTGAGTACTGCCCCTACTCCAGAACTAGAGGCATCAACCTCCACAATGAACTGCTTTTCAGGATCAGGGGCCACCAGCACTGGGGCTGAGGTAAACAGACGTTTAAGTCACCGAAAGGCTTAATCTGTCTGGTCGTTCCAGGCGAACCTCGTCTTAACAGAGGTCAGAGCGTGGAGCGGAGATGCCACTTGGCTATAATTCCTAATAAAACGTCGGTAAAAGTTGGCGAATCCCAGAAACCTCTGAAGTTGTTTCCGGTCGGCAGGTGTGGGCCACTCAACCACCGAATGGACCTTGGCGGGATCCATGGCCATCTGACCAGGAGCCAGGATAAACCCAAGAAAGCTAGTGGAGGTAACATGAAACTCACATTTCTGCGCCTTAACATATAACTGATTCTGTAACAGGCGAAGCAGGACTGAACGCACGTGCTGTTTATGGGTCGTGGGGTTTTCTGAATAAATCAAAATGTCGTCAAGATAGACAAAGACGAACCTCCCGATCATATCCCTAAGTACTTCGTTCACGAGGTTCTGGAAGACGGCTGGGGCATTGGTGAGCCCGAACGGCATAACCAGATACTCATAATGACCCGTAGGAGTGTTAAAGGCCATTTTCCACTCATCTCCCTCCCTAATACGAACCAGGTGGTAAGCGTTCCTGAGGTCCAACTTGGTAAACAACTTGGCCCCCCTGACCTGGTAAAACGCAGTATTCATTAGGGGAATGGGGTAACGGTTCTTCACCGAAATGTCATTCAGCCCCCTGTAATCAATGCAGGGACGGAGTGAACCGTCCTTCTTCCCCACAAAGAAAAAACCTGCCCCAGCAGGTGAGGACGAAGGACGGATAATGCCAGCCCTAAGAGAGTCCTCGATGTACTTCTGCATGGTCTCGGACTCAGGGACAGTCAGAGAATAAAGGCAACCTCTGGGGGGAGCAGTCCCAGGAATCAGCTCAATGCAGCAGTCGTACGGGCGGTGAGGCGGTAGACTGGTGGCCTTAGCTTTATTAAACACCTCTCTAAGGTCGTGGTAGTCAGAGGGAACCTTGGACAGGTCAGGATAAATCTCATCCGGCTCTCCTTCAGGCGATAGGAGAGGTTGGGCCGACCTTAAATAGGAGACAGTGCAAGAGGGAGCCCACCCAGTGACCTCCCCTTTCCGCCAGTCAATGAGGGGGTTGTGTCTCTTGAGCCAAGAGCTGCCCAAGACGACCAGGACCTGAGGAGAGTTAATGATCATAAAGGTTAGGCTCTCTCTATGATTACCTCCAATGAGAAGATTGATGGGTTCTGTGACGAGGTGGGAATGATTCAACTTGTGTCCGTTCAGTGCCAGGATGCTGTGAGGAGATGGACCCAAGTGGAGTTTGATGTTAAGCCTCCTGGCTAAACCCTCGTCCATGAACTTGGTGTCGGCCCCAGAATCCACAAACACAGACAGGTTATGGGGCTTGGCAGAGACAAAAATAATAGCAGGTAACAAAAAATCAGAGGAGGCAGAAACCTTGGTATGGCTCAGTAGGGACTGAGCATCTGATGTTATGCTAAATATTGTAGATGGTGAGAGATGTTCTCCAGGCTAAACCAGGTGGACAGGTTATTTTGGATGAATATGATAAACTAAGATCTTTGACGGATAGCACAAGAAGACGATTGGTAAACCTTCTTGTGGCCAATATGATTGAAATTCATGGGTAAGACTTTATACTTTGAAATGTTTTAAAAGAGCATATTAATTTGAAGACATTGCATATCACCAAAGCAGTTTCTTTAATAGGTCCTATGATGGAAATATCAAAAGTTTAAAACTCATTGAAGCAAATTACAGATGAAATTTGTCTACTTTAAACTCTTGATAGATTTGTTAAAGTGATGTAATGTTTATCTTTCAGAACAATCCCACCAGTCTCTGTGTGAACAACATATGCTTTAGGCATTATCTCTCTATTTCCCAGCCTCAGAGATCCATACTCAGACAATGGATATGTAAGTTTTTACATGAAACACTTGTATGTTAATTTATGCATTGGTAATATGTTCTGAATTAACTCAACAATTTAATATTTTTACTTCGATAGGAACACGCCTATGACCAACAGAGTGGATCTGGCTACTTAGCCTGGAGAATAAAAACTGTTCAGCGCAACTCTGCAGCTCAGTCCCGGAGATCCTCTACCAGCACACCCTATCAGGATAGTCCAAAGAGAAAGAGAGGGCTTCCTTGCACTAATAAGCAGCTGTTTGGTGAGGAATGTCACGAGGCGATATCCTTTTTGAAACATTCAACTGATGAATCGGCAGTCAAAGAGAAGATGAAGGCCACGTTTCAGCATCGGCAAACACTGGTTCAAGATCAAAAGTGCTCTTCAACGGTCTTTGATGTCTTTCCACGATTCCTTGATGTCACTGGATTGGTAAGACAAACAACCTCTTAGGTCATTTGTCATTCAAAGTCTACACATTTAATATGAAATACTGTAAAAATGCATGTTTTTCTGTAGATTGACCAAGATTTCACCATGATGTTTGGAGAGGAGGTGTCAGGCAGATTTTTGGCAAAATGGCCTACTTTCTTCAAACCTAGGATTCTGGCAGAGTGCAGAAAACTGACTTCTAATGAGCACATTGGAGATCTCTTGTCTGTGCAGCAGGACACTGGTGGGTTTGGCTAGTTTGGCTCACTTTTCTTTTTAAAATATCAGTTATGTGTTTATCTGAATATGTCCATTTGTCCTATTTTTTTCCCCTAGGCTGGGACAGTGACCTGTCAAGCATCCTGCTGTTGGTTCACCTGCTTCCTCCTACCTCCAAAGGCCACAAGAAGAGTGCCAAAATCAGCTCATGTCAAGCCATTGATCATCTTGTGAGATATTTACAGGTATGCAAATAGTAGTGTGCTTGTGTGCGTATTCCGATGATCATACTTTTTGTGTTGAAGCACTTTCTCATGCTATTTTTATGATTCTTCTGTATATTCTGTCAAAGATGGGGGCCAGTGTTGAAACCTTACTTGCTGGTGTGGAACCGGGACAGCCCTTCCTCCTGTGTGTTGGTGAAAACAAGAGCAGCATCCAAAGAGTCTACATCATCATTGATCTCAAGGCCATCCCTTGCAAGGCACAGACATCCTTGGCAGCTTTTGATGAGCTCTTCAAGGCACACTTTATCTTCAGTGTCAACTACCACGAATCCCTCTACAACTTCTATACGTTCATCCAAACCACAGTTTTCAACATTGATGTGGGAAGTGCCAAGGAAAGTCCCAGAGTCAGGGAGCTAAGAGCCAGATTTGTGCACGAAGCTTGAGCTGATAAATATCTTTGGATGCAAACATGTTTCTTTGTTATCTCTGCAACACACACCACAAAAGTTCTGCACTGCTTTGTCAGCATTTAAGATTCCACCATGGTCTATACCCCGGAAAGACTTTACGTTTAAAATGTGGACAGTCGGGATGTTGTTCATCGTTTTGCACTTATTCAGGTTTTAAAAAGCATCTTGTTCATTTCCATAGAGATGATGCTTTAACTAATATTTCTGACAATGTGGACACTCAGAATGACGTTGCTGAGCCCTCAACTTCTCATGCAGTCAGTATAGACCCTCCAGTAACTACTCAGCCCACTGCTGACAGTAATCATACATTAAACATGTGTGCCTCTGTTGTTGCACAATTGCAAGCATCTGGTGTTGCAGAGAGCACAGTCCAAGCGATGGTGGGGTCCATGGAGGAACTTGTTAATGACATTCATAGGGAAGTAAGAGAGGCAGTTCTTGGTTGTACTTCAGAAATTCAATGCACAGACTTGGAAAAGAAACTGGAAACATGTTTGGATCAACTAAAAAATCCCTTTTCAACCTTGAACACTAGAGTCAAACGACAGAAGTTCTTTGAAGAAAAATGGGAAATTGTTGAACCTGTCGAGTATGTTCTTGGGGTACGGTTTGATGTTCGCAGAGATCAAACAACAGGACTGTACAGTCAGGTCCCTGTGACAGATAAATTTGTTTACACGCCCATACTAGGAACTCTTAAGTCTATGTTTAAGAATGCTGAATTTTGTGAAAGTTTTTTGAAAGCCAACCTTCAAGAAGAAGGCATTTATAAAGACATATGTGATGGTTCATACTTCAAAAGTAACATTTTGTTTTCCCAGAAAAAACATGCTCTGCAAGTTCAACTCTATTTTGATGAGTTTGAGACAGCAAACCCCTTAGGTTAAAAAAAAGGGATTCACAAACTTGGTTGTATTTACTTTATTTTGAGAAACCTTCCCCCAAAATATAATTCTGTGTTGATGAATATACATGTTGTGGCTCTTTTTCACTCACAAGATCTGAAGACCTATGGATTTGATGCCATTCTAAAGCCTCTTGCTGATGACCTCATTATTCTTGAAACTCAAGGCATTGAGGTTCCTTTTGCAGACTCACCATTGCTTGGTTCTGTTGTACAAGTAACAGGTGACAACCTAGGTTTACATGGACTGTTCGGTTTTGTTGAATCCTTCAATGCTACATATTTCTGTAGATTTTGTTTAACAAGCAAAGATGAGTCTCAGTCTGTGTTTTCTGAAGATGACCCTGGTATGATTTTTCGTACAAAAGAAATCCATGCAGAACATTGTGCAGCTCTACAGGAAAATCCGATGTTGGTTTCAACATTTGGTGTCAAAAAGACATGCTTACTCAATACATTGCATTTTTTCCACACCTCTGACAACTACGCAGTGGATATAATGCATGATTTACTTGAAGGTGTTGTACAGTACGAAATCAAACTTGTCTTTGAGTACCTTGTCAACCAGAAGTATCTTTCTTTGGAAACATTGTCACAGAGGATTCAAAGCTTCAACTACGGTTATATTGAGAGAAAAAATAGGCCAAGTGGGTTGAAAATGGATGCAGCTAGCAAGGATCTTGGACTAAATGCAATCCAGTCTTGGTGTCTTGTGAGAAACACTCCTCTTATTTTTGGTGATGTATTGGAAAGAAACAACTGTTATTGGAATCTGCTGCTCCTTTTGATTCAGATTGTAAATATAGTGTTTTCACCCATTGTAACTAATGGAATGACTTACTATTTGAAGCACTTGATTAAGGACCACCACAAGCTATTTAGATCTTTGTTTTCACAGAAAAGACTGATTCCAAAGCATCATTTTATGCTACATTATCCACGTTGTATTAGAAAAATAGTCCACTCCTTCATGTATGGTGCATGAGATTTGAGGCAAAACATAATTTTTTTAAAAGATCAGTGAAAATTTTCAAAAATATCACAAAATCATTGGTTAAGCAACACCAGAGACAGCTTGCTTACCACTGGGAGAATTTTGATTTTCAAAGATTTGAGTTTGGTCCAGTGAAGAAAGAAATAGTTAACAGCTTTGATGGGGGGGAGAGGTTTTAAGTTCTGCTTTTAATGTAAGCACATACTCTGAAGTGTCAACTACTAATTGGGTGAAGATATATGGAACTGAATATCAGATTGGTATGTTTGTTTGTACTTGAACAAAAACAGAAATTCCTATTTTCAGAAAGGTCACCAACATCATTGTACATGATGAGAAAGCTTTCATTTTGACATGCAGAGTGGACACCCTTTATTTTGATGATCATTTCAACGCATACTGTATCAACGACAGAGCAGATTGATTTTCTGTTTTTCCAGTTAAGGACTTGGTTTATTACAGACCCTATGACAAGCAGTTTTCTAACGAGATGTGTGCCACATTGTCATATTGTGTGACATTTATTGTAGCAAAGCCAGTGCTGTTTTATGTGGTATGCTTGTTTGAAATACAAGTGGATTCAAACTGCAACTTGTGTGCTTTTGTTTGTAAATTCAATTGGCATCTTTGTTTTTTAGATATAAATTTGGGGATTGACTACCAGACGTATTTAAAAAAAAATCTGATTTCTATGTTGGGCTATGTTTAACACTTTCCATTGAGTTAATATATTTTGAAACTTATTTATTGTTAAATCAAGACAACATTAGTGTTAGCTTTTGACACTACACACTGGTGTTAGGTAAATTCAACACTGATGTGTGTTAAATATCAACTATTGAGAGTGTTGTTTTAACTCCATCACAGTGTTAACTGTTCAACACTTTCAAAGGTGTTAATTTAACTCAATCTAGAGTGGACCAATGTAGACTCTTTGAAAGTGTTAAATTCAACTCCCTAGGAGTTGAATTAACACTTCCAAATTTGCTGTGTAGCTGCATTGGCTCAGGGACCGCTGGGCCAGGAGGGGGCAATGGTGCTGCTGGAGTGGGAGAGGTCCACACAGAACGGGTCCAGGGAACAGAGCGGCGTTCTCTCCGCTGTTCCATAAGACGGAGGTCAATACGAGTAACTAAGTCCTCTAATTGTTTGAGGGACTGAGGGTAATCCTTGGTAGCGAGCTCGTCCTTAATTCTTTCATTCAACCCCGTGATGAAGACATCCATGAGTGCAGGCTCATTCCAGGGGCTCTCAGCTGCTAGGAGGTGGAAATCAATAATATAATTGGAGACGGACCTATCTCCTTGCCTGAGAGCCAGAAGCCCCCTAGTGGACTCTCGGCAGGGCAGCACTGGGCTTAATACTCTGACCAGCTCACGGGAAAAATCAAAATATGAATAGCACAGAGGGGAATCGGACTGCCATTCAGATGTTGCCCACAACCTCGCCTTTCCAGACAGCAGAGAAATTACATATGCCACCTTAGAGCGATCAGTGGGATAAGATGAAGGTCGGAGCTCAAACTGAATCTCACACTGAGTGAGAAATGCCCTGCACTGCTCAGGATCGCCTTTAAAGAGCTCGGGCGGGGTAAGCCGCGACTCAGGAAGTGACGTCACCGCGCGTGACGTAGCGACGGAAGTTGGGGTTTGCGGAAGTGGCGGAGCCGGGGCTGCCTGGCTGCGAAGAAGAGTTAAAATCTCGGTCATACCGGCTTCTAACTCAGAAATGGATCTTTCAACTCCCTCTCGCCACTGATCGTTTGGTGCAGAGTACATTCTTTTGGCCAGATCGTACTGTAACGTACAGGAATTAGGACCCAAGATGCACACAAACAGGTAATTTACAGTTAATTTATTTCTTGAGCTACAAGCGTGTCGCGGGGAACACGCAGGCAGCGCGGCACGGGGAGCGCACAGCAGGCAGCTCTCCAACGGGAAACCCCCTATGGCAGACACAACAGGTTAGTGATCGGCTAGAGGAATACTGGCAAGAAAGAGGGAAGCAGGACCACTAACCTGGTAGAGGGATTCAGAGCTTGGGACCGGTTCGGGTCCGGGGCGGAGGTCCGATGGCGGACGGAGATTGCGAGGCCGTTGAGCGGCGGGCAATCAAGGGCAGTCCAGAGGGAAAATCCAGGTCCGTTCCAAGGTTCGTTAACTGGTGGGGCAGAGATGCAAAAGGGGTCAGGCTGACTCAGAGACTTAGACAGAGTGGGTGTCCGGTACACAGGCGGGATATCCAGGGCAGAGACAGAATCGGTGGTCCAAAGGCTGATCAGGTCGGGCATACGGGCAGGCAGACAGAAACAATTCAGGGGTCAGGCGGGCTCGGTAAACGGAGGCGGAATCAGGTCAGGTAACAAGAAGACGGGCAGACAAAGGAAAGCTGGAGAGTACACAAGGGTTGGCTTGAGATGATCTGGCACTGGGGGCTGATCTGGACTGGGTATATATGGAGGTGAGACAGGTGGAACCAGTGAGGGCTAATTGCAGAACGAGAGGAGTGGAGCAGGTGGGCTGAATTGTGTATCAGCTCCAGTGCCAGGATCGTTACACTTATGTGTTTTGAAAACCGTTAGGAGTTTGCAAAACTCCAAAAAGTTCCCATTAATGTGGCAACAGGGAGCGGTCAGCACAGTCAACAGGTCCCTTCCCCTTTTTCAGCCTGATTCATAACAAACAACAGGCTACTACCTCTTTTTTCGGGCCGCTTCGTGATAAACAGCAGGTTTTTTCTCTTCGAGTCATCCTTCACCCTTCTTTCAACTTTTACTGATCAAATCCAAGATTGCCCCACAGCTTTTACTGAACATGTTCAAAACATACTTCTTCTTTTCAGACAAACACATCTACTTTATTTAAAACAATCATTCTTACTTGATTCATTCAGTACATAAGTGCTTGAGCCTTTAATAAAAAGAATACAATCAAATCATACAGCTTCAGAGCTTTTATTTTATCTATTTTTCTCATTATATTAATGTCCAAATGATCTATTAATTTGTGAATAACATGGAATATGGACGAGCTCACCACACCACCGATTGTGGCAACTTGACACCCGCATGTGCAAATAACAGATGTCAGACAGCAACTCGTTGGTTATGAAGTAATGGTGGCTGTAACGGTTTCTAGAAGTCTTTATTAAAGTTTTGTTTAAAAAAAACAAGCATACAGGCTTAATATCAAAAAGCTTTTGAACAATTGAAGCCACAATCTTAAGACCACATCATAGCAAGATGAAGTAGGGTAAGAAGAAAGGAGCACAGCTATTCACAATGATGTTTTATGGAGGGCTAACTGTTACTACTACGTGTGGTTGTTTAGTTGGGGCAAGGAGAGGACCAGGGGCGGTTCTGTTATGGGTCCTGTACTAAAGACATAATATTAAATACATTTCTTACAACTATATGCAGAAGAAACCCAAACTGATTGGTCCCTTTGACCAATTTTATTTTTTACCTGTACAGTTTTACTCAAACAAGGATTTAAAAATTAAGGTGCTTTATGTTTAGCTTCAGCCGTATTGAGCTAGGATCATAGTTTTCATCTGCTAGATCAGGGGTCTGAAACCTGCAGTTCCAGAGCCACCAGTGCATCTCTTAATATTATTAAACAATTGAATATTGCTGTTTTATTGTTTCATGAAATAACACTGGCTCCACCTTGACCCCCCTGGTAAATTTGGTCTAGAACCGCCACAGAGTGACGTAAAACACGGATGAATTGGATATGACTGTTCATATTGCAGACGCTTTGAAAAATATCCTATATGTATCCGAATTAGAACCACATCTGGAAGTTGCACAAATCAGATTTTTTTGGGGTGAAAAGATCAGAAGTGGGCCATTCACTGTCCCATGAAAATGACGTATATGGAGCACATATGAGCAAAAAGATTGGATTTAGGTCACAGTTCCCTGCAATATGAAAGTTGCATTAAACTATTGCTGGTGAGTTTTATCTTAATGGTGTCATGGTTTTTATATGTTTTGCCCACATGCAGACACAATACGGTAGACAGAGTGCAGTTTAAAGGGGTCAGGTACAGGGATCGCACGGGTGTGGAGATCCATCGAGGTCTGAACATCAATGCCGGAGGAACTGTGGGAAGAGGAGGAGAGTGTTTACGAAAGACTAAACCAGATATAAAATCCCAGAAGCTGAGCCGCTTACCGTTTAGTTGAGCGAACCTAACCGGGGAGGGGAAGGTGAGGGAAACTCTGAGGCCGAGCGTTCACGAGGATGGCCGGTGGTTAGCAGCTGGAGGGCGGACTGATGGCAAGGCGGCGAGGGATCCGGAGCGAGCCACGACAGACAGGGGAGACAGACGGTTTGACCAGAGATCAGAGGGAACCAGCAGAATCCAGGGAAGGGAAACCTCGAGCCCAGCTGGGTAACATCCAGAGAGTATGAGGGGAAAAGCCAGAGCAACATCTGAGCTTCGGGGATTCTTGGAAGCTGGTTCGTCGAGCGAGACGTCAAGACGGGTGAGTAATCCAAACACAAAACTACAAAAAAGGCAGGAGATCCAAAATTAGTCAGGTTCCAGAGATACGGAAAAACTCACAAGTTCAGGTTTGCAGGATCAGGTCAGAGGCCACGTCGTACCACGACTGGGTAAGGCTCTGGCGTCTTCCATCTGTCTGTGCCTTCCTTAAGACGCCAGTGAACAGCGCTCCAAACGAGCCGCAGGTGTGGGCCACGCCCCCCAGCAAACTAGAACCACCTGTGAAGCAGAGTTAGAGCACCGGCCAAAGAGAGAACCCTGACAAATGGTAAGTAGTATTTCTTTCATTCTTAGAGGGGCCTGGTCACGTACTGTAACTTTATAAATTTTTACGCCAGTAGCTCACTCTGGTTGCATACAAAGACTTTCTAATTAAATTATCACACCCTGTTGGTTAATTATAAATTTGATTTCTGTGCTGCACACTTTGTTTTTCCCATTTTTTCAGGAAAGGAAATAGTTTTGTGTATATGTACCATAACAAGACTATGTGACTGGAAGGATGATATCACCCCTGCACACAATGAGTATACAAGGGGAAGCAATAGAACCCAGTGAGTCAACAATGTCCAGCAGAGGTGCAAAAAGAAAGAGTAACTCTTACCCTGTAGATCGGGTTAGTCTTCAACCTTGCAGAGCTATCACTTCACTGTGAAGCATTGCAAGATGGTTTCCTGGCTCTTACAGTAGCCTTTGCAATTGTCGTCATCTTGCTTCCTGATAGTTCTGCAGTACTGCCAGCACAACAATGTTTATTTCTGCCAATCGCTCCTGGTGCAAAGTTCTTTTCAGGCTCAAAAAGCACAAAGTAAACACTATCACAAGGAATGCTTGCTTTATATTGTTTTATTTGAAGATTAAGTTTTTTGTGTGTTTTCTTTTTATGACCAAAATATCTGACTAGTCCTCTTCAAGACAGATCTCTAGGGGACTGAGTGAATATCTAAGTGAATATACATTTTGCAACAGTGCTCAATAACCATGCAAGAGAAACCATTGTAGTGATGCTTACCTATTCCTCCCATATAAGTAGCCTGGTGAAGCAAAGTGCCAAAGACCCATGAGTCTAGTTGCTTTTTTAAAAAAATATATAGACATTTCCTTTTATTTCAACAACATGCCTAACTGATTATACATGTGTTTCCCCCATACAGAACCCTCATGCATACTAAAATTACTTTAGAAAAATTTAGAATCATATCTAATAAGCAAAGCTCCCAGCTATAAATTCATTTGCACTCATTCTGCACCTCTCTGTTGCTCGTGCTGTATTGTTTCCTCAGCTCCTGTAGAATGTTCTTCTGTTCCTTAAGCTTACCTCTTCAAAGGAAGTGTATTCTATAACCAGAGACTTGTGCATAGCATCTTCAGTTTCTTTTTTCGTTCTTTATTGTGACAATTCCTGTTGTTATTGTGTGGAAAGAGGAATGCATGATAATTCATGGAAAAGAGCTTTATCAATTTATAACAAAACAAACTTTTATAAAATGTTATCTTTTTTTGACACAAACAAATCAGCTAATTTTATTTCAGCATAGTTGTTTCTTAAACTCAGGTAAAGTTGTTAAAGGGTCTAGCTGAAATTCCTCTATCAATCTTAATAACAGACTAGTTGCTATTGCAATAGTCCTTGCAATTTAATGCAGTTACATTTAATTCAGTTTATTTACATAGCACCAATGCAGAACAAATATCTCAAGGCACTTTACAAAAAACAAAACAAATCTAAATTATTTTAGATTTTCAGAGTCTCAAAGAGGTCCTCTCGGTTGTAACTAGAATACAATGCAATTCATAGTGTGTATGAATGACTGTGAGACCCCTCAGTTGTTTGAGAATGTACCAAACTTCTGTTGTGTGATTGTAGGGCTCATTATTGTCATGATTGGTTTGATATGTTTGACCCACATGCAGAGGACACCGGCACACAGGAAGCAGTTTAAGGTATTTATTAATAAAACTGCAGAAGATTTGTTCAGTGAAGTAATCACGGGACGAAAACAGGTTCTCAATGGAACGATCACGGGAGGAGAGACTCGAGAGGTGATAACTCGGGTGGGAACACGAACGATCTAGGAGACAAGGGAGAGAATAATTAAATGAGTCTAAACACGGGACTAAGGGGAAAACGAGAGGTGCCAGCTTACCACAAAGGCTCGGAAACCGGACCGAGGGGGAAGCGGAGTGGACTCAGCTCCAGATGGAGTGGTGCGAACAGATGACCGGTGGGCGTAGGCTTGGGCAGGGCTGTCGGGTCCAGATACAGCAGGAGGAACCAGACTGATCTGAAGGGGTTCTTCTTCAGTCCGAACAGGCGAGACCAGGTAAGCTCGATGGGGGCAATCCAAAAACATCCAGAGGCAGGTAACCAGTGGAGCCAGACTTGAGCCGTCCAGGTCCGAAAAATAGATTTTCCCACACGAGAAGCCACGGGGCACGAGTGCGGACCTGAGGGACACACAAAGGGGCTTGAGAGGACAGGTTTGATTAGAGAAACATGAAACGTGGGGTGGACTCTAGAGTGGGACGGGAGACGGAGGCGGACAGTAGTGGGGCTGACGATGGAGTGGATCTCGTATGAGCCAGTGAAATGAGGAGACAGTTTACGGTGGGAGGTCCGGGAGGGGAGATCACGGGTTGAGAGCCAGACTCGCTGACCAGAATGGTATTGGAGTGCTGGGATTCGTCTCTGGTCAGCGAATCGGCGATTTTGTTCTGCTGTTCTTTGGAGAGCTTGAATGGTCTGTGTCCAAAACTGTCTGCAACGGTGAATATGGTGATGGACAGAGGGAACGGCGATTTGTCTCTCGTCGGATGGGAACAGGGGAGGCTGATAGCCTAGGGAGGCTTCGAACGGGGAAACTCCAGTGGCGGTGGAAACATGAGTGTTGTGGGCGTACTCAATCCACGGTAGGAACTTGCTCCAATCTGACGGGTTGGTTGACGTGAGGCAGCGGAGAGCGGCTCCCAGCTCCTGGTTCATCCTTTCTGTCTGACCGTTGGTTTGTGGATGGTATCCTGAGGTTAGGGTATACCTGGCCCCGAGGGCCGAGGCAAATTCCTTCCAGACCCTAGAGACAAACTGGGGGCCACGGTCAGACAGAACGTCCCGGGGGATTCCATGCAGGCGGAAGACATGTTGAACCAAGAGCTGGGCCGTCTGAAAGGCAGAAGGGAGCTTGCGAAGAGCGATGAGATGACAGGCTTTTGAAAAGCGGTCCATGATCGTGAGGATTGTGGTGAACCCTTTCGAAGGGGGAAGGCCAGTAACAAAATCGAGGGCTATATGGGACCAGCGGCTGTAGTAGACCAGCGGGGGGCCTGTTGGAGACCTTGTTCTGAGCGCACACGGGACAGGAGAGAACAAAGTCCTTTACATGACGGGACATGTGGGGCCACCAAAAGTGCCGAGAGAGGAACGTGCTTGTGCGGTGAACCCCGGGGTGAGCAGAAAACTTCTGCGAATGAGCCCACTGTAAAACTTGTCGGTCTCTTGGGCTTGGGTGATGAGGTTCTCGATCTCCCATTGGAGGGCTCCGAAGGTGCAGGTGGGTGGCAGAATTGGGGCTGGTTCCTTTTCGGCGTCCGGAGGGGCATATAGGCGGGATAATGCATCAGGTTTCTGGTTTCTGGATCCGGGACGGTAAGAGATAGTTAGGCTAAACCGGGAGAAGAATAGGGACCAGCGTGCTTGCCTGGGGTTAAGACGCCTTGCTGCCTGGAGGTAGGCCAAGTTCTTGTGATCGGTCCAGATCTGCACAGGCTGCTCAGACCCCTCCAGCCAATGGCACCATTCTTCCAGGACGAGTTTGATAGCTAGAAGCTCTCTGTCTCCCACGTCATAGTTTTATTCAGCAGGGGTCAAACGTCGAGAGAAGAAAGCACAGGGGTGCAGTTTCTGGTCCAGATCGGAGCGTTGGGTCAATACAGCTCCGACACCGGTGTCTGAGGCGTCAATCTCCACTGTGAATGGTTTCACGGGGTCTGGATGGGTTAATATGGGTGCTTGGGAGAACCTTTTCTTAAGAGAGCAGAAAACGGCATTAGCCTCAGGATTCCACATGAACGGAACTTTAACAGAGGTGAGTGCGTGAAGGGGGGGCGGCGACCTGACTGTAGTTGCAAATAAAGCGTCTGTAAAAATTGGCAAAGCCAAGGAATCGCTGCAGCTCCTTTCTATTCTGCGGAACGGGTCAGTCAAGAACCGCTTTAATCTTATCTGGATCGGAACAGATCTGACCTCCTTCAAGGATGAGTCCCAGGAAGGTGACTGAGGGCTTGTGAAATTCACACTTTTCTGCTTTTACGAACAGTCTGTTTTCCAAAAGGCGCTGAAGAACAAGACGTACATGGTGCTGATGCTCTGTTAGGTCACGGGAGTAAATCAAAATGTCATCCAGGTAGACAAAAACAAAAACATGCAGGAAGTCACGGAGAACGTCATTAACAAGGGCCTGGAAAACAGAGGGGGCATTGCACAGGCCGAAAGGCATCACCAATTATTATGACGGCAGCATATCAGTATCACGTGTGCAGTGTGGAGGAACCTGATGCTATGAATATTCTGCACTCTTCATACTCCCAAAAAAGTAAAGAATACCACATTGCTCTCAGTTCCCATGTACATAGAAATTGGAATGGGTCGGTGTCCTGCATGTTTTTTTATGTGTCCCTGCTCAAATGCAAATGATTCAAATGGCTGAATTACCTCCTCGGGTTTAAATTTAAGTTCTGCAGAGGCCCTGTAATAATATTCATGTGATTTAGATGTGCTGATCTTGGAGAACATCTAAGACATACAATACACTGACCCTAGAGGATTAACACTGGATACCCATGGCTTAAACATATAAATCTTTATAATCTGAACAGAAATGTAAAAAAAACATGGATGTCAATTTCTATGTCCTGAATGTTCCAACTTTGTCCTGTCGTTAATAGGAGTTAATAAAAAAAACAAATATTATGGTTATTTTGCTGCAATAAGGAAGACGTCACGTAAAGCAGATATAATTCAGTCCTGCAAAAACACTACCTTCAACTACAGTGAAGTGCAGTTATGTTGACTGAAATGTGCATTGGCTTACAGAGGAAATTAAGATCTTGGCCTGCAATGACAAAACAGCATGCAGTTAAAGCATACATGGGGATGATGACAAACATGGAAATGTAAACAAAGCCTCTAAGACATTCCGTATGTGAATTTTAGTACTCTGCACTAAAGTGTTTTCCTTCCTCTGTTCCAGTGCTGTACAGCCAATCTTTTTCCTCAGTCTCAGCATTGTACAACAGGATTAAAGATGCATGAGGTAATCCTCATGACCAGCAGGGCGGAATGAAAGGAGATCATGTTGAGTGCATTGACCTTGTTCAAAGCACATCACCTGAGTATGGGCATTCTGTATTTAACATTGCATGGGAGTACTTAATTAGTATGTTGGTCATCTGCCAATCTGTGTCCATGGACAGTTTCTCTCTCACTGTTATCCCATTCTTCTCTTTGGACTAATAGTGCACAATGGAATCATAAAACCTGTATTATTTTGTTTACACTGGTAGGTATGCATCAATGTGCTGATCAAAATAAAATTTTCAAGCTCACTGTATTCCGTTTTCATGGAAAAACACATCCTTTGTTTAAAAAAGTTAAATTCTCATCAGAAATATAAAGTTTGCTCTAAGCCACTTTACAAACCTAATGCAGGGTCCACAAGGTCTATGCAAAAACGTCTTGAAAGTCACCTGATCCATGTTGTATTCTAATCGCCCTGAATAAAGTCTCAAAAGCCATGATCGCATTTGCATGACTGCACACTGAAAACTCCAAATACAGCAACAGCTGCAGCAATACAACTAAATAAATAAATAAATAAAAACTCTGGGGCCACAGACACGACTTCGGTTGGGAAATGCAGGCTACTTCAAAATAATACATTATAAACGGTTCCTGTTACCTCTAATCTAAATATACATTATTTCTGTTCTGGTAAACCAGTAGAAAATCCTCAAATTGAGCATGCTTGGCCCAAGTCATTGGGTTAGATGCAACAACCATTTGATCTAAAAGTACATTAAAAACAGGACACAAATGTGTGTTAAGCATTTTTTAGTGGCCTCCTGAAGCCTGCAGCCCGTGGCCTCCTGAAGCCTGTAGCCCGGGGCCTCCTGAAGCCTGTAGCCCGGGGCCTCCTGAAGCCTGTAGCCCGGGGCCTCCTGAAGCCTGTAGCCCGGCGCCGCTGGTAGCCTGCAGTTCGGCACCGCCAGGACTTTTTCTTTTTCAGATTCTGCCTCTGAGGATCCTCGCCAGCCGTCCGTCTCCGAAGGTCCTACTCCGTCGGCGGTTTCTGGGGGCTCTGTTCCGCCGATGGTCGCCAGGGGCCTGGCGTCGCCATCTACTTCTTGACGCTCCGGTCCGCCGCCTTCCTCCTGGACGCCCGCCGGACCACCTGCCTCTCCGGGGCCGTCATCCTGGACGCCCGCCAGACCACCTGTCTTTCCGGGGCCGTCCTCCAGGACACCCGTCGGATTATCTGAATCGTAGCAGCCGTCCTCCGGGACGTCCGCCGGAGAACCTGATACGCCCGGGACGTCCTCCGGTACGTCCGCCAGACTGTCTGACTCTTCGGGGTCGTCTTCCGGGACGCCCACCAGACTTGTTTCTAGAGACTGTTTGTTTTAGTCTGCCCTGGCTTGGTTGTTTTTGGTTTTGTTTGAAGTGTTTTCTTACGCTCGCCCTGTCTGGGTTGTTTTTGTTTATGTCTCGACTCTGTCCCTTCGTCCTGAGACCCCCTCCACCCACCCGGTCTAGTCTGCTTTTTCTTTTTAGGTCGTCTGGAATCCGTCCTCGAGGGGGGGGGCTCTGTAATATTCTGAGTTCTGTTCTGGTTCATGTTTGTTATTTGATTAGTTGTTTCAGTTTCTGGTTATGGGTTCTTTCGGTTTGGTTTTGATAGTAGCTTATGTACTGTTTAGGTTACCTGTTTTACCTTGTCACATTATCAGTCTAAGTTTTGTTATCAGCTCAGTTTTGCTCACCTTCAGCTTTCTGTCAGCTCACTTGCTCTGATCGTTTCCACCTGCCTGTATTGTAATTAGCTTCACTTGGTTTCACCTGCTCTCTCCACTATATAGTCCTCTCTCAGTGTTCAGTTCCCTGCCAGATCATTATTGAGCTTTTGGTGAGTTCTGTTTAGAATCTTGTTTGTAAGCCTGTAGACTTAACCCAATTTCCTTTTTGTGTTTTCTGAGCTAGCCTGTGTTCCTGTCTGATTTTTCCTGTCCCGGTTTTTTGAATGCTTTCCTTTGTTGACAAACCTTAGTCTGTGTTGAGAGCCTTTGGATCCACCTAAGGTTTGTCCAAGTCCGCATCACCCCTGTCTGTGATTCCTGCCTGTTTTTTGGATTGCCTTCTCGTGTACCGACTTTTGGATTCCCTGTATGACCTTTGAGACTGCCTGTTCCTGTTCTAATAAGTTCTGCTTATTAAAACCTGGTTTCTTTACGTACCTCGCTTGTCTTGGCTGAATTCTGGGTCCACCTTCATCTAATTCATGACAGAATGATCTGGCCAAACATGGACCCATCGGCCGACAAACAGTGGCGTTCTGGCATTGAGAATTCGATTTCTCAGTTGGAGTCAGGCGTATGGGAGTTTCTTTTCCTCCTAAGTTGCCAGGTCCTGTCTGAAGCCTGCAGCCCAGGGCCTCCTGAAGCCTGCAGCCCGGGGCCTCCTGAAGCCTGCAGCCCGGGGCCTCCTGAAGCCTGCAGCCCGGGGCCTCCTGAAGCCTGCAGCCCGTGGCCTCCTGAAGCCTGTAGCCCGGGGCCTCCTGAAGCCTGTAGCCCGGGGCCTCCTGAAGCCTGTAGCCCGGGGCCTCCTGAAGCCTGTAGCCCGGTGCCGCTGGTAGCCTGCAGTTCGGCACCGCCAGGACTTTTTCTTTTTCAGATTCTGCCTCTGAGGATCCTCGCCAGCCGTCCGTCTCCGAAGGTCCTACTCCGTCGGCGGTTTCTGGGGGCTCTGTTCCGCCGATGGTCGCCAGGGGCCTGGCGTCGCCATCTACTTCTTGACGCTCCGGTCCGCCGCCTTCCTCCTGGACGCCCGCCGGACCACCTGCCTCTCCGGGGCCGTCATCCTGGACGCCCGCCAGACCACCTGTCTTTCCGGGGCCGTCCTCCAGGACACCCGTCGGATTATCTGAATCGTAGCAGCCGTCCTCCGGGACGTCCGCCGGAGAACCTGATACGCCCGGGACGTCCTCCGGTACGTCCGCCAGACTGTCTGACTCTTCGGGGTCGTCTTCCGGGACGCCCACCAGACTTGTTTCTAGAGACTGTTTGTTTTAGTCTGCCCTGGCTTGGTTGTTTTTGGTTTTGTTTGAAGTGTTTTCTTACGCTCGCCCTGTCTGGGTTGTTTTTGTTTATGTCTCGACTCTGTCCCTTCGTCCTGAGACCCCCTCCACCCACCCGGTCTAGTCTGCTTTTTCTTTTTAGGTCGTCTGGAATCCGTCCTCGAGGGGGGGGGCTCTGTAATATTCTGAGTTCTGTTCTGGTTCATGTTTGTTATTTGATTAGTTGTTTCAGTTTCTGGTTATGGGTTCTTTCGGTTTGGTTTTGATAGTAGCTTATGTACTGTTTAGGTTACCTGTTTTACCTTGTCACATTATCAGTCTAAGTTTTGTTATCAGCTCAGTTTTGCTCACCTTTAGCTTTCTGTCAGCTCACTTGCTCTGATCGTTTCCACCTGCCTGTATTGTAATTAGCTTCACTTGGTTTCACCTGCTCTCTCCACTATATAGTCCTCTCTGTGTTCAGTTCCCTGCCAGATCATTATTAAGCTTTTGGTGAGTTCTGTCCAGCATCTTGTTTGTAAGCCTGTAGACTTAACCCAATTGCCTTTTTGTGTTTTCTGAGCCAGCCTGTGTTCCTGTCTGATTTTTCCTGCCCCGGTTTTTTGAATGCTTTCCTTTGTTGACAAACCTTAGTCTGTGTTGAGAGCCTTTGGATCCACCTAAGGTTTGTCCAAGTCCGCATCACCCCTGTCTGTGATTCCTGCCTGTTTTTTGGATTGCCTTCTCGTGTACCGACTTTTGGATTCCCTGTATGACCTTTGAGACTGCCTGTTCCTGTTCTAATAATTTCTGCTTATTAAAACCTGGTTTCTTTACGTACCTCGCTTGTCTTGGCTGAATTCTGGGTCCACCTTCATCTAATTCATGACATTTAGACTTTTGCTGAACATTCATGATTCAATTCTTGCATACCAATGTATCCCAAAACTGTTCTATTGGATTGACATCTGGTGACTGGAGGCCATTGGAGTTTAGGAAAATAATTGTTAAGATTCGTGTGTGTGTGTGTGTGTGTCTCTGTCTGTGTTGTTGTGAGTGTGAGTCGTATGAGGCTCTTGCAATATAGAGGATCTTCACTGCAGGGCGTGGTGGCTGACGCCCGCTTCACACACCCGACTGTAATTTCCTCATCAGCTGCTGGGTATGTATGCTGCTTCTGGAGAACTGTTTTTTTTGCCTGATACTTAGCGTTTTCGGTAGAGTCGTGCCAACTTCTATCTCACTGACAACTTTCCTGAAATAAAGTTGGTTGCTGCTTACCTTTCTCGAGCTTAAGTGTTGTGACTTTGTGCTTCCCAGGTTGGGTGTCCTCAGGTGGTTTCCATATCATGACACATCTACAAACCTTTCCTCAACCAGATCTCTACAGTAATCCATCCAAGTTCAACTGCAGATCCAGCGTCCTAAGACATCCCCTGCCTACCTGAGCCCCCTCACTCCTCGCTCAGGTCACAAACATCTATCTGTCAGCTTCACACCTGAACCCATCTAGGAACTCACCTTCACTCTAAGACATCTGTGCTACCAGGCTACCACCAGAACCCTGACTCCCCTCCCCCAAAACATCCACCAACAAGAGCTCTTTAAGCCACTTTCTTGCATATTGAGATCCGTATTCTCTATTTGGCTGAATGTGACTGCTCCTCTCCCTGCCAACACACCCATGAGGGGCCCATGCGGTTTGGATGTGGGCTGGTGAGTGGGCCCCAGCTGGGCAGCCCAGCTGGGGCCCAGCTAGTTTTGTCAGTGGGTTCCATGGTGGCCCCTTGTGGGCAAGCCCACATGGGCTGAGGGTGGGTTTCACATGGGCAACCCAGTTTTCACCCACATGGCCCGGGGTGAAAACTGGGTCGGCTGATTATGGGTCCTTATGTCCTACACTGTATAGCCTTTATTATTACAGGCTATTTAATTTAGGATGGGGTCATTTTGTGTTATTATTGTAATATGTATTATTTTTTGTGAATGCTGCTTGTAAAGACTTTGATGCAGTCAACTGCGAGTTGCCTCTATGCACTATATAAATAAAAATGCCATGTCATTGTTCAATGTTTTTTATTATTTCAAAAGCATAATATGTATTTTACAGATGCATAATACACACAATATGATACAGATTATGAATGTTTTATACAAGACAAAAAAATGGAACAGAAAAAAAAAATGGTCCCATAAATCAGATTTACTGCCACCCCCCCAAAAAAACTGAATGAAATTTCACTAGCCTAGACTTTACATACATACATACATACCAGGTCAGACATGAAGCTTGGGTCAGACAGTTTCTCCTCCATTTCTAACTGTCTTTAGGGGGAAACCATCTGGGATAAAAGACAGGCTGTTGCCACCGTTCCCACGCTGCGCTTGTAGCATCCTTCTAGTGGCTCGATTGTCTTCTTTAAGTTCCTCAAAAAGTTAGAGGATGCGTAAAAGTATGTCCCTCGTTGGCAGGGATTCGGGTGGTGACATGGCTGACCTAAGGAAGCGTAAAAGCAAAAAAGTGTCATTGTAGACCAGTTGGATAGAGGCAAAGGAGATGTCAGCACAGACACCTGAATCAGTACATACCTGTGGGTGGATGGAGGCAGAGGAGGTGTAGGTCTGTGGGTGGATGACAGCGATGGAGGCGTCAGCACGGACCTGAGGGAGGATGGAGGCAGAGGAGGTGTCAGCACAGAGCTGAGAGAGGATGGAGGCAGAGGAGGTGTCAGTACATACCCGAGGGTGGATGGAGGTAGTGGAGGTGTAGGGCTGTCATCCTCTTCCTTGCTGGACAACACCACTTACCTAGACCTGTAAAATATAACAACACAATCAGTTATATGCACAGTTGTGCATATAATGTAGATGTTTCCATAGACTGTCAGTGTGTGTGGTGCTGGGAGACAACACTAACATGCATGCATAATCCAAATAGCCTTACCTGTTTATGCGCTTCCCCCTTCCCATGTTCTCCGCGGAATCAGACTCTGTCAGGACATCTGTGTTCTGTTCAAACTCAACCAATTTTATACGGGCTATCTCGTATGTTGCTGTCCGAGAGATACAAAAGAAAGAGTTACAATTACTTTCATTTCAGAGAACAAATTCTAACCAAATCAATGGTGAGCTCTTCTTGTCGCATCATATCATACATTAAGAAAGATGGTTACACTACCTGCTTTCCTCTTGACAGTCAACGTGTAGGTTGCCCAGTCAGAGTGTGGGTCCTGTATGTTGCTCTATGACCGCCTTTGCAATGTTAACTCTTGTTGGTGGCCAGTAGCATTCAACAGGCCCGATAAACCATTTGGTCAGACTTTTTGCTTGCCACTTTCTGCTTCTGGATGCGCCTGACGAGTTGGTGGACAGGGTTTTGTGGTCGACGGATAGAGTTTTTTCAATTTACCTAAAAATGTCTCAAAGGGTTTTGCTTTTCGAGCATAAGCAAATGTTCCTCCACTTTTGCCAATATTTTCCTCCTCTTTGTTCTTTCTGAAGACTCCATTATTTCTAAAAAAGAAAGAAAAGAAATGTTTTAGCTTTCAGCTATGAAAACAAACACGGGAGATAACAAACTCCAACCAACAACTGCAAATGATTTGGTTAGAAAATTTTGTTTCTGTAGTTAATCACAGATCTAAGTCCATGTAAAATGAAGCTAGATTTGTTTATCGCATCACAGAGGTGACTAGGCTTTATAAGGCGGAGGGATTTCAGCTGGTTATATGCACTGCATCGTCACTTATTTAAGAGTCAAAAAGCAAATTCACTTTCAGAAACAAACCTAAAGAACAGCAACCTGCAAATATAAAAAAAACCTCAGTCGTACGGAATAATCCGGCTTGGAAACAATGAGCGCGGGTCACTGGAACAACCGTGTCGAGGGAAAAAAAAAAAAAGTCCAGCGCGGCGAGGGAAAAACACATCAGCGCCATTAACACGCGTTAAAAACGGTCTGCGTTGTGGTATACTCACGGCCCTTTTAACTTTTAGTCAAATACCGACTGCCAAAATAAATAAATACACTAAACAGCCCAAGCAGCTAAGGTCTAATAGTGTAAGTCCAGCTCTGATTCCCTTAAGACGGTAGAATCTGCCGCAGAGTCGACGGCGGTATTCTCAAACCCGTAGCATTCTCTAAACTATGTCTGCAGCAGACACTATAAACCTAGCTCCTGCACTCTTTATAGTTACTTCTTCTTCTTCTTTTTGTTTACTGGCAGATTGCAACCTCTCTTTATAGTTACTTTCCGAAAAACAGTATTTATTAGATGTACAGGCATATTCTTACCAGTATGTCGTCCGAAAGATACCGTCTCGTCTCCAAAGATAAAAACAACATCCTTCCAACAAAATGGCGCCTGTTAACTTCCGGCTAAGCATGGTGTCGGAATCCACTTCCAGTAGAAATAGAATTGTTTTGTTAGAGAGAATACTGGATGATCCTGGACGATCCACGGTTTAGTTCTGTTTCAGACAATTTTCGTATTTGTTTAGTTAGCTTGGGTGATTTTCAAGATACTAATTCAGTTGTGAAATTATTAAAATGTGAACATTATAAACGTTCCCCTGTCTCGTGTTCACTGCCCCCTAGTGACTGAATTGAGAATTGTGGTAATTTATTTTTCCCTTTCTAAAGTTTGTTAATAAAGGCCACAATTAATGAAATACTAAATTCTTAGCATCCTTCGTTTGCAAGACATCTTAGCAAAACATGTTTTTTTAAAAAAAAGCTCTTAAAAGCTACTTAATCCACAGCTGATGATGTTAGAACAGAATTAACTTAATGAAAAGTGTACAAAATCATTACGCTATACATAAAATAATAAAACAACAAAGCACATACTTTTTGGTTTGACATTAATTCCAGTGTATCAATATGAAAGTAGAATTCACCTGTGTGAAAACAATAAAGGAAGAGACATTAAAAACTTTAAGAATATGAAATACTGATCAGGGCCGGTTTATTATGAAACATATTGATCTGTCATCTCAGTAACATTTTCAGATCTAAATTTTCAGCCGCTTCACTGAAGGGGGGGTTATGAAGTGATTTAAATTTAAATAATTTAAAAAAATTATAAATGTATCATAGGCTGGATTAGTGTGCGATTAAAGACTTTCACTTATTAAAAATAAATAAATAAAATAGCATAAAAAAGGAGACCTTTCAGTGTCTGTTGTTATATAACATGTCGATTTGACCATTTTGAATTTGTAAGGGCTGCCCAACTGGAGCCCACCTATTGCCCATGCTTGGTCTATCTACCATGAGTCATGTGGGCAGTATATGGGCTGCCCACATGGGTCCCAGCAACACAGCCCACCCTGAGCCCATGCCCAGCTGAAGCCCATCTAGCCCAAGTGAGGCCCAAATGGGCCCCACCTGGACGTGTTTGCTGGGTCTCTTTCCCCAGACTCAGTAGGAGTATGTTACTGAGATTCCCCTGATGCACCTATTTCCCATTTCTTAATTTGTAATAAACTTGTCTGATTCTGCATATGGCAAATACCTATGACACTGTCATGTCTAGGAAACCAGTTTAAGATGATCTTAATAGACCAGTTCACGCGTGACGTCAGCGCTACATCCGGGTCACGGTGGTTGGCAAAAACCACTGTTCTCGTCTACTACATGACAAAACGGGTGATTTAGAGCGTATTTTTAGTTAGTTTACTGTTGGAATCTAAACAATGTCTACCACTTGTTGTGCTCCCGGTTGCACACAGAGGCATTCCAAATCGTTGGATGTACGTTTCTGTCGTTTACCGAAGGACGAAGAAAGAAATGGATATTTTCAATGAAAAGAGCGCAGGCAGACACTCCCAATGGACTGGGGGATCCATCATACTACGACAGAATGTGCAGTCTACACTTCATCTCCGGTAAATACAACTTAATTCTGCTCTAGTCATTGTTCTACTTGAATAGCGGCGGAGGGAGGGTGGCGATCGCTAGACGGGGCCGGGAGAAGCGGAGTCGATGCGCGGCAGCAGCAGCAGCTGCATTACGCCCCCGTTCACGGGCGCTAGTACTTCTGTGTTTACGCTGCAATGTCGCCGACACCCCCACCAATTTTAACAAGACAAAAACACCAAAATAATCCGTAGTGAACTATGTTTTTTTTTTAACCTACCGGGCGGGTCTTCCTGTCCGACTCCGCGTTCGTATGTTACACAAACATGTCTGAACATCCATCCATCCATGTTCTGACCCGCTTAGTCCCTCATGGCGTCGCGGGCGTTGCTGGAGCCTATGTCCAGATATAATATAATTGTAGCCGTCCAGTGGTTTCATGCTTCCATGCTCTCTCGTGTGTACTGGCCTGCGTGTTTATAAGGTAGCTGTATATGTCGCGGTACTGAACACTTGGCAGCATTTCACAGACTCGCTCCGTCCCTTCAGGCTTTTGCTGTGTGGATCTGGCAGTCTGACACCATCAACCATCAACTTAGTCTTAAAACGATCTTGTGATACGTTATCTAAAGAAGAAAAATACGTGGAGAACTCGTCAGTTTCTCTGTTTGCGTCCGCCATTGTGTTCGTCTTTTGCCAACCAGTCCGGCGCGCATGCGCGAAAAACCCGAATCAAAACAATAACAATGAACTGGTCTATTGTGACATGATACATTATCCTGGTAAAAATAGCTGTCAGAAGATGGGTCATAAAGGGATGGACAGCAATTATCAGACAGGCTGGGGCATTTCAAAATATTCAGTTGGTCCTAATAAGCCTTTTGTTTAACTAGATAACATTCCCCTTACCATTATATTAACACCAACGGCCTGAACTGTCGATATAAGGCAGGATGGATCCATGCTTTTGTTGTCATTTACATAAAATTTTGACCACAAGAATCTGATTGTTGCAGCTGAAACTGAGACAAATTTGACAACAATCTGCTGTACACTATCTGTTTCATGGTTCAACAGGCATTCCGACATGCTCTAGGTTATAAGGAGTGGCTGATTGAACTACTGTTTTGTTTCTATAATCACAAACCAGTATGTCAATTCTCTGATGTTAAAGCATTTCCATCCACTCTAATCTTTTTCCTTTTCTGACCATTTTCTGTAAACCTGAGAGATTGTTGTCTGTGGAAATCCCAGTAGATCAACAGTCTCTGAAATGCTCAGACAAGCTCATCTAGCACCAACAAACATTTTCAAAGTCACTCAAATCCACTTTCTTCGCAATTCTGATCATCTCTTTGCCTTTTACCAAGTTTTCTTCACCACAATTAGTTGCTGGTGTGTGTGTTATTTCATTTAGTTTTCGGAGCAAGCAATAGAAAATAAAGTGGTCAGCGGGTGTATTATTAACTGTATTAACACACAGTTATACAGCTTGACAAGCAGATTTCCTAATATTACTGTCATTGTGTCATGTGTTTAAGTGCTGTATGTAACAGTTGGATTGGCAGTTAAGAGGAGTTGTTTGTACAGTTCTGCTTCCCGTTGACTTTTGATTTGACAAAACACATACCTAAAAAAGAGGCCATATCTTTCTGTTCTAGTGCTAACTTAAATTTTTGGTCTTGATGTTTAGTGATTTTATTGTTTTGTCTGAATTTAACACTGCTAATGAAAACTAAAGTCAGATTCAGTAGTTCCATCATGGACTGAACTGCAAAGACATCTACCCCTTACATTCAGCTTCCATGCTACCTAATCCCTTATAGTGCTTCCTCTTGTATTTTGTCCACAGAAAGTTGAGTCCAGGTACCTGACTCAGACTGGACCCACCTGGAACCCATGTAGAGGGACAGTGATTCTTCAGTATTCCTAGTTTGATTCCGGTAATTGTTTGCTTGAAACTAAAGAGATTTTTTAATTGTTTGCACTATGCCGGGTAATTGTTTGCACTATGGCTATTTTCAATCCCCTCCATCTGTGCGTTTCTGTGTGCCTCAACTCACCCATTTGAATAGGATGAGGAGCTCAAAGCACAGTTGTTGCTTCACTGCATGACAGAGAGCCAGTTGACATGGTTTGGACATCAGGAGGTAATGCCTTCAGGATGCCTTACAGGAAAGTTGTTTAAAATATGGCCCAAAGAGAAGTGGCCTCAGGGTCCATGATTCTCTGGAGAGAATATTCCTCACAGCTGGCTTATGAGTATATCTAAGTGCTTCTCATATATGGGCAGGGGGACTGGGCACAGAGAGGTCAGCAGATCTTTGCTTAAGTGGTTTCCACTGACTTTTAATTTGGTTGTTGAGCTAATTATGCCCACCTTCAACTCCTGAAGAAAGATGCTATTTGGTTAAGCAAGAGTTATTGCCCAGACTGGACTGTTCTTTTGCATGGCTTTCCCACCAAATAGGATCCAGTGTTTAATCTGAGCGGTTGCTAGGAACAGTTCTCATCTTATTCTATAAAATAACTGATTTGGTTTTACCACCTGAGAGCTACCTAATAGTATCGTTATAAACATCTCATTGAGTTTTATTCTAATTTTTTATTTTGCTGTGAATCATAGTGGATATAGACAGTTTAACTGAACAAATCATTTATCTCAGCATCTCTGCAATTACAATTGACTGTACCTGAAGGTCTAAGTGGTGCATTGACTTACTGAAGTGCTATAATGAGTTGAATCAACATAAACAGCAAAAAGATAAGTGATAATGAGCTAGTTCTTTCTCTGCTATTAAAACATTTTGTTCTTTTTGAAGTACTGTTTTTTTATTTTGAGTTTTTAATTAGGCTGCTCAAAAATAATACAAACTGGTAAGTTTCTTGTAGACTTTTGGTGCACTAGAGACATTTGTTATTCTATAAGAGAAAAAAAATGGGGCAGAGAGAGAAGGGGAAGATGAGCAATACATTGCTAAGGACAGGAACTGAACCCAGAACAACTGCATTGAGGACTGTTATTCCCCATGCATGGGGTGCCTGCTCTACCCACTGCCCCAAAAAGTGCCCCAGCTACAGAATTTAAAACATGCTGTTCACAACATTCTGATTCATTCTATGATCCCGCCTCTTGCTCCATTCGAAAGTAGTTCAGTTGGCCCAGTTCAGAGTTGGTCCTAAGAAAGAACCAGTTTACTGTAGCCAGAGCTTGAGATGATAGAAACAACCTGCTGCTAAGCACATTCTAGCACCAACTCACTGCCGGAACTGATTTGTAAAAAAAAAAAAAATACAATAGCTCTGGTAAAGGTAACAAATGATATTCTCATGGCATCAGATAATGGACTTGTGTCAGTACTTGTCCGGTCAGTGCTGCATTTTGATATAGTTGATCACAATATTCTCCTAGAAAGACTTGAAATTACTGTAGGGATTAAGTGGAAAGTATTAGGCTGGTTTAAATCTGTCTGACAGATTCCAGTTTGTTCATGTCAATAACAAATCTTCAAACTCTAGGGTCACTTGTGGAGTACCACAGGGTTCAGTCCTTGGGCCAATTCTCTTTACTATATATATGCTTCCGATTGGTAAAATTATCTGGCTGCATGGAATTAATTTCCACTGTTATGCTGATGATCTGGATGACTTTAAATATTCTGCATTTAAATTCTGACAAGACAGAAGTTGTCATATTTTGTCCAGATTCCTTACAAAATAAACTTCTTAATCACTTACCTAATCTGGATGGCATCAAATTAGCCTTTGGTAATAAATTAAAAATCGTTGGTGTTATTTTTGATAAAGACGTCATTTAAATCCCATATTAAACAGGTTTCCAGGGTTTCCTTTTTCACCTCCAGAATATTACCAAAATTTGAAATATTCTGTCCAGCAGTGATGCTGAAAAACTATTCCATGCATTTGTTACTTCAAGGCTGGACTATTGTAATTCTGTACTATCTGGAATGCCACAAAATGCAGTTCAATATAGAGTAGAGCTGGCCAACCCGATATTCAGCTAGACAAAGAGCTACATTTTGAAAAGGTTTATTGAAGGAAAGTTGAATACTGTCAAATAAGGCAAGGCAAGGCAAGGCAAATTTATTTGTATAGCACAATTCAGTACAGAGACAATGCAAAGTGCTTTACATGATTAAAATATAGGAAAATAAAACAGAATAAAAGCAAGTAGGTATAAAATATAGAAACAAAATAGAACATTAAAAACAGTTGGACTAAAAAAGTTGAACTAATGATGTGTCAGTAGAACAGTTTAAGTAGAACAGTCAAAGGCAATCCTAAACAAATGTGTTTTTAATCTTGATTTAAAAGAACTCAGGCTTTCTGCACTTTTACAGTTTTCTGGAAGTTTGTTCCAGATAAGTGGAGCATAGGAACTAAATGCTGCTTCTCCGTGTTTAGTATGTGTTCTGGGTATGCAGAGCGCCTGCTGGAGCCAGAAGACCTTAGTGGTCTGGAGGGTTGATACACTGATAACAAGTCTGTGATGTATTTAGGTGCTAAGCCATTCAGTGATTTATAGACTAACAGAAGTATTTTAAAGTCTATTCTCTGAGATAAAGGGAGCCAGTGCAATTACTTTAGAACTGGGGTTATGTGCTCTACTTTCTTGGTCTTAGTGAGGACGCGGGCAGCAGCGTTCTGGATCAGCTGCAGCTGTCTGATCTACTTTTTAGGCAGGCCTGTGAAAACACCGTTGCAGTAATCAATTCGACTAAAAATAAACGCATGGATTAGTTTTTCCAGATCCTGCTGAGACATTAGTCCTTTAATCCTGGAAATGTTCTTCAGGTGATAAAAAGCCGACCTTGTAATTGTCTTTAGATGCTTTTGGAGGTTCAGGTCTGAGTCCATCACTACACCCAGGTTTCGGACCTGATCAGTGGTTTCTAGCTGAAGCGACTGAAGCTGTGTGCTAACTTTTGATCTTTCCTCTATTGGTCCAAGTATTATTACTTCTGTTTTGTTTTTATTCAATTGAAGAAAATGTTGGCACATCCATGCATTGATTTCTTCTAAGCATTTACTCAGTACCTGAACTGGTTCATAGTCCCCTGGTGACATGGTGATGTAAAGCCGTGTATCGTCTGCATAGTTATGGTAGCTGATGTTGTTGTTTTTTATTATCTGAGCAAGAGGGAGCATGTAGATATTGAAGAGGAAAGGACCCAGAATGGACCCTTGGGGAACCCCACATGTGATTTTTGTCATCTTTGATGTAAAGTTACCTACTGATACAAACGATTCCCTGTTTTTTAAGTAGGATTTAAACCAGTTGAGAGCTGTACCAGAGAGGCCAACCCAGTTCTCCTGGCGTTCTAACAGAATGGAGTGATCGACAGTATCGAATGCTGCAATGAGGTCCAATAGAACCAGCACGGTGGTTCTTCCACAGTCTGTATTTATATGGATGTCATTAAACACCTTGATAAGGGTGGTCTCTGTACTGTGGTGAGCACGGAAGCCAGACTGGAAAATGTCAAAGCGGCTGGTCATTGTTAAGAAGGTGTTTAATTGTTGAAAAACAGCTTTTTCAATAATCTTACTGATAAAGGGGAGGTTTGAGATGGGCCTGTAGTTCTGGAGTAGAAGTTTGTCTAAATTGTTCTTTTTCAGCAGTGGCTTGATAATTGCTGTTTTTAGGGACTGGGGGAAAACACCTGACGGAAGGGACATGTTTATTATCTGAGTCAACTCAGACGCTATGACAGGCAAAACTTTCTTAAAGAAAGCTGTGGGGAGAACATCAAGGCAGCAGGAGGAGGAACTTAGCTGCTGAATGATCTCCTCTAAGCTTTTGTGGTTTATTTGGCTGAATTGGGACATTTTGTCAGGGTAAGTTCCAGCTGAATACAGCTTTGGTTCTGGTGTTGATATGGAAGTACAAACTGATCCTCTAATTTTTAGGATTTTCTCAGTAAAGAAGTTAGCAAATTCATTGCAGGCCCTGGTGGAGTGGACTTCGGAAGTCACGGACACAGGGGGTTTTGTTAACCTGTCGACTGTGGCAAATAAGACACGAGCATTATTAATGTTTTTCTTGATGATCTCAGAGAAGAAAGATTCTCTTGCATTTTTCAATTGTAAGTTATATCTGTAAAGTCTCTCTTTATATCTTTATATATGTCATAGTGAACCTGAAGTCTGTTCTTTCTCCACCTGCGTTCAGCTTTTCGACACTCCCTTTTTTCACCTCTAACTGCTGGAGCATTTCTCCAGGGAGATTTTTTCTTCCTGGAAAGAACTTTCACTTTAACTGGAGCAATGCAGTCAATGATGTCTGACACTTTAGAATGAAAGTTATCTACTAGCTCATCTACTGAGTTGCAGCCCAAGGTTGAAGTATCAGAGTAAGCTTGAATAAAAGGTTCCGTGGCATTGTCCTTAAAGGTGCGTTTTCTTACTGTAGCCCACCTATACCACACTGAAGTAGGTAAGGGACCCTGAGTTCGTAAAAACCCCTAAAATCTATTTACTCTAAACTTCTATTTTGACTTGAGTTTGTCCAACCTCTGAATTCAGAAATAACATATCAATACAACATCAGGCAATCAAAATCAATGTTATGACCCAGCCTTACTTATGCTTATTTCTTATCCAATGTTTTAACTTATTGGGAAAAATCAAACAACACACAACGGTTTATAAGTTTTTGAACTTATATTAAACAAAATAAAACAGAAACAATACAATTCAACCGTTTCAAAAATAATATGGAATCACATTCCACTCTTGTAATAAAATTTCAGATTAAATTGTCCAACTTAAACTCAATATGTGGGCCCACACTCCCTAATTTACACCTAAGCCGGCATATAGTTTAAAATAAAACAAAATACCCCCTGTTGCAGGCCTGATGTGATTTTGGAAAGGTGGGATGTGGTACCTCACTCTGAAGTTCCAAACCTCCAGGTAATTCACCTGTCCTTTGGTCTCGGCTGATAAGGGAAAATGGATGCAGGATGATGTTCACACTTCACCCGTCTTTGGTCCCCAGGAAGGCAGTAGTCAGCAGGAAGGTTCAATGAAGATGCAGTCTTCTGGCTCAGCTCCATAAACCATCAGTATCGCTCTCTGCACGGTACTCGACTCCCCAAGCTTCCACGCCGGAAACTCTACTCGCGTCTCTGTTAGCTGAATTAGCTTTCAGTGCTAAAAGTCCATTCACTTTGCTGGTGAATGATAATGCATTAGCGAGCACTGATACAAACTTATGGCTTCTTTGCGGTAAATCCCGGGTTGAAATACTACCAGTAGTAGCCAACAATAAGGTAGAGCTGATATTCAACCTATGACTGTCGAGTTGAGAGTCCCAAACATCAGCAAAAACCCCCGTTTTTCAGCAAACCTCGGTACGTTTCTTCTCCGTGGTCCCGCCACAACCATTCGTCTTGCAACTTCCTGTCCCTCCCCTTCCTGTTTATCGACCATTTACAAATCAGTATACTCCTTATGCTCTGCACCACTTCCTTTATCCAAACACGAGCCCTTTCAAAATAAAACATGTGACAACACTCTTTTTTACACAAACCTTTTTAACAAAACATTATTAGCTTTGTTAACATCTTCCAGGACATACTGTTCTTTATGAACGACGTTTTTCTTATTACAGCTTTAACATATTCAATATTAAACACTTCAAATACTTATCCAAATATTAAGTCCAAATCACATAAACCCTGACCATTTCAAAGGGGTTACATTACGATGTCCCTTTGGCTAAATGAGTCACTGGAAATTATGCTTTCAAAGGTAACAGAAAAATGATCAGATAGGGCAACATCAGTTACATCGACCTTAGAAATCTTTAGACCTTTAGTGATGATCAGGTCTAAAATATGTCCCCGTTTGTGTGTTGGCTGTTTAACATGTTGAGTTAAACCAAAGTTTCTAAGTGTGTCACACAGTTCTTTTGTACTTCTGTCTTCAGAGTTGTCAACGTGAAAGTTGAAGTCTCCCACAATAATTAAACAGTCATAATCAACACATATCACAGACAGGAGGTTACTAAAATCCTTAAAAAAGTTTGATGTGGACTTAGGAGGCCTGTAAACATTCAGAAACATAGTTCATACCGGGCTCTTTACCTGGAGAGCCAAATGTTCAAAAGAGTCGAATTATCCCAAAAACATCTTTTTACACTTTAGTGAATCATTAAACAATGTTGATACTCCTCCACCTTTCCTTTGCTGTCTGCTCTCACAAAGAAAATTGTAGTTGGGAGGAGTTGACTCCAACAGTATGGCTGCTTCATTAGATTCATGTAACCATGTTTCTGTTAAAAACATTACGTCAAGATTATTGTCAATAATTAAGTCATTAATTAAAAGGGATTTTCCTGACAGAGATCTAATGTTTAATAAACCCAGATTTATATGACTTAGTGGTTGATGATGTCTCTGTGACAGGTTGCATCTGACAGTTTATGACTTAAGTATTTGTTCCTGTTTATCCTTTTGTTTTTCTTATTTCTGCCACGTATCATCACAGATATTCCATAATCTCCGGCAAAAGGCCCAAACTGATGCTGGAAACTGTCATGTCTGATAAACGTGCGGCCAGGGTCCGGTCTGTATCACAGCGAAGTTATCTGGAGGTCCTGAGCACCAGAATGTTCCGTGATACGTAGAGGAGGAGGATCTGAGGCTCTGAGGCTGTGACTAAACCAAAAAAATGCTGGTTTAGTCACAGCAGAATGGCTATGTGGAGAGGATGTCCACTGTAGGCCGATCTTAAATACTTTGTTCATGTTGTGAGAAAATTCCAGAAAAGGAACTTCTGGCCTTTGTGGAGAAGAAGGGGAGGTGGGTGCAGTCTGGACCGGTGTTTGTGACGATGGAGGTTTTTGGTCCTCTCTTTGTCCTGCTGAGATCTGGGATGAATCCTCCTGTAGTTCTGACGTAGCCTCTTTCTGTGTCATCTTTCTGGCCATCTTTATCTTGGCTTGTTCGGGCTGTACTGGGCTTATCATTTGTTTTGTCACTGGTTGAGCTTTTTTTTGGGACAAAGCTGATGTTGCATGGTTCACAGAATAGAAGATGTTTGAAATCAGCCATTTTGCACCTGACCTATTTAGAGAGAAACCATTGCTGTTGAACAGATGTCTCCCTTCCCAAAAGATGTTAAAGTTGTCTATCAAGGTTACAGTTGTTTGTTTGCATGTTTTTTCCAGCCATTTGTTTAGCATCAGAACTCTGAAAAAAATCTCATCTCCACAATTAACGGGCGCCTGAGGGCCACTGAGAAACACCTTGACATTAAGGTCATCAACTAAGTTCAACAGACGAATGTAATCCTTTTTCAATACTTCTGATTTTTTTATCCGGGTGACGTCCAGGCCACAGTTCGAATCGTTATAAATCAACACCTCTGTGTTTTTCTTGTTACAGAAATGTTTAATTCCACTTACAAATCCATTGCATAATATCAGGGTCCTTGGCCCTGTGGCATGCCTTTTCTCTGGTAGCTTAGAGCAAAGATTTTTGACATTCCTCTGATTGTTGTCATGATCCTCCTGGGTCACATTTTGGAGCGGAGCGAATCTGTTTAGTAACGGAATTCCAACATTTCCAGCATGTTTACTCCTATCAAAAGTTAGATCAAAAGAGAGATCAAAAGTTAGCACACAGCTTCAGTCGCTTCAGCTAAAAACCACTAATCAGGCCCAAAACCTGGGTGTAGTGATGGACTCAGACCTGAACCTTCAAAAGCATCTAAAGACAATTACATGGTCGGCTTTTTATCACCTGAGGAACATTTCCAGAAATAAAGGACTAATGTCTCAGCAGGATCTGGAAAAACTAATCTATGCGTTTATTTTTAGTAGAATTGATTACTGCAACGGTGTTTTCACAGGTCTGCCTAAAAAGTGGATCAGACAGCTGCAGCTGATCCAGAACGCTGCTGCCCGCGTCCTCACTAATACTAAGAAAGTAGAGCACATCACCTGTTGAGAATTAAAAATATATCTTAGTGGGGGTGTCTCCCTTCTCTGTTGCTGGGTAGAATAACAGGGCGTTTTATTGCCCTGAGGGGGTGGTCAGCAGGAGAGGGGGTCAGTCACCCTCCCACTGAGCCATGCAGGAGGAGTTTAAAAGTTGATAAAAGGAATGTCTTGGTAAAACTTACTTCAGACAGACAGATTTATCCACCGCGGTGAGAACAACATCTTGTAAATGGTATGTACTCTGTCTCCATATTTAATTTCTATGAATTAAATATGTATTTAAACCGTTCTACCTCTGATTAATGCTCCCCCATTTATAGCCAAATCCGGAACTGGGAAAGATGGGTTTGTAATAGACATGTAACAGCAGGCCGGTAAAACCCCATCTTAACATGGTGCCGAAACCCCTCGGATTTTGGCTGTGAGTGAGGGTCTGTTTGAAAATTGGACACGAAAAGAGGACTAATTCTGCAGCATCACCGGTCGACCGAAAAAAAGTAAGGAGATTTTTCTCCATTGGCAAAATGATGTGTAGGCTAAATTAAGTGATGCTGTGGTTTAAGAGACTCAATTCTCAAAATATCAGAGGCTGAACGGTATAACTAGGTTTGAATGGAATTTATGTTGAAACCGAGAAATGATTGAATGGGATTTATGTGTTTGTTTACGTCAGAAAAACTTAGAATTGGATATTAAACTAAATGCCAAGAAGCCTTGAAATGGTGAGGCGAAAAATAAAATAAAACGAAATAAAAAAGATAAAAATATAGACAAAAAAAAGGGATATGTTCGGGGATTGGCCAACGACAACCAGACTGTCAAACTGGTAATTTTATGGCTGAGGTGTGCGCTACCTCTTGAGAACTTGGGACACTCATAAAGAAGCAGGGGATAGGTTTGTAATAGAGAAAGAAAGATAAGAGATTAAAAAAGGAGCTCCAGGGAAACAAATAGAAGTTTGTTTTCTAGTTTTCGAAAAACGGGGTTTTTCGTGAACACGACGATTAGACGAGGAGATTTTAACATAAGGAAACGTTTCGTCGAGTGGAAGGGTATTAAAAGGAGAAGACCCTCTGCGCGCGCAAGGCTGTCTGTCTTAAATGTTATGTTTGTTATGTCTTGTCTGATGTTTTGAATGTCTCGGTAATATGGGATCCATGGTTTTGAGAGAAGGAGAGATTGGTTGTACCCTGCAACTCAGCGGAGAGTGGGGGTGTGTGTGTGTGTGTGTGTGTGTGTCTTCATGAGGGTGTGAATTTCTCTGCGTGCGTGGGCCTACAGATAAGAGCGGTGACTGGGGCGCAGTTTAATTTTGTTAAGTAAAAGTGATAAGTAAAAATATGGGTGAAAAAAAAACTAAGGGGAATTTGGAAATCATTAGAAAAAAGGTTGATGCATTAATAATGTTTGTTGAAGTGCAGGAGAATTTCAATGCAGTAAAACGTTTGAGGTATTGGCTGCAAGCTGATTGGGTGAGTTGCATTGGAGAGAGACCACGGCCTGCAGTTTGGTGAGTTTTGGAGAAAACTTTTTATTTTGAACTGTAGCCTAAAAGTTAGAAAGTGGTTAGAAGTTTGGAAAAGTTGTTGGAAATTTGGCAGAACATTGAACATCTGTTTGAGGCAGTATAAATTGGGAAAACACAAAAAAGGGAAAATGCCTTCTGTTAGAGTGTAATTTTAACTAGCATTATCTATTGCAAAATAGCGTTTTAAAATGCCTAATGAATATATATACTTTCAGACATGAAATATAATTTGCGATTAAAAAGTAATTAAAAGGTTTTCATTGTTTGATAGTCCTAGTTATAATAAATAAATAAATAAATAGATATAATCCGTCAGACTTCAATCTAGCTGATTAATAGGGAGCAGGAAACAGCCACCCTATAAACTTTTGCTCATTTGCAGGCCTGGGAAAACACAAGTAAGCAGAACTACACAAAGTTAGAAGTTAAGGTTAAACTGTACCTTAATAGTGTGTGCAAACTGATATTGCGGTTGATTTGATCGATTTTGTTAACACTGCATTTAGTCATGAGTCAGTTTTGTAGTTATCCTCAAATGAAGCAGCTAAAATTGAGGAATCTATGACCAATGTTATTGGTTTGCATTGTTTTAGTATAAATACTGATATTGCAGAGCGCCAGAACCTAGTAGAAATAGAAAATATTACGGGATCATCACAGGACGGTCCCCAAATTATTCATTATATGTAATCACATTTTCATAGTCCCACAAAATGCAGATGCCCTTGTTACACAGTAATTTAGAGCCCGAGGAATCTTTTTCTTTGTTCATTTGGTAATGTGCAAATTCTGGTGAATGAACTTTTCAACATCAGTTGCTGGTGATTGTTTGTGGCCGGCAGTATTTGACTTAACAATTTACTAAACACAGGCGCATAACTGATTTTAGAGCTGTTTTAAAATGTACCTTTGGTGTTTTTTATATTTTTTCCTTGATAGATGGAGTTACACAGCATTTTCTTTATACACTTTAGCAGAAGGTTCCTGAGTTTGACTGGGACTCTCGATATCTTCTGAAAAAATCAGTAGGATGGATCAAACACACAGGTGTGGATCCTAAATAAATCAGTCCAATTTAGGGGAATTATTTAGAGTAATAGTGTTAAGAAAAAACGTGCCCTCTTCAATATCTCAGCTGATGATTTTAAATCTTGATATGCTCGCTGAGACAATATTTGATACACCATTTGCCTGTGACTCAAAGGAAGGGTGATACACAATGCTTGAGTTTGTTAATTACTAAAAGTTGGTAAAATTACAGTTATTGGAAAACAATATAGGAAGGAGTGACAGTAAGCAGCTGATTCCATCGAGAACTGTCTCTATTTTAATTTAAGGTGGGGGAGCTTCCTCCCCCCTGTTTTTCTTTTTCTATCTTAATTTTGTTACAGGTCTGTTCGTTCTGGAGTATGGTCACGTCTGACATGAGACGCAGATCAGTGCCGATTTGGGGTTGGAAGAATAAAACTGAGCATTTACAGCCGATATGTGTATCGTGGGGCACCCATCACATCTGGGACAGTTGCTTACGCTGGACACTGGGCCAAGGACTGTTTCACATCACTAAATCCTGGCAAGAAGTCCCCATACCACCTCACCTTCAAGAAGGTCAGTGCCCCAGAAAGGGGATATCCCATGAACAATGTTTCCTCACCCTGGAACGATGGCCAATGCCTATGAACAGCACAGATCCTAAGCTGTCGAGGAAAAATGACTGTCTGCATACACTGGAGTTGAATGTCTCATCCAGTTTCTGAGTCGTGGACCAGAACTTTGTCACTGAGGTGCATCGACAGCGAATCACTGCAACACGTGGGGGACGAAATGTGGAGTTCCATACATGGAAGCTGTGAGTGCGAAGTCTAAACTCCAATCTCTTTTCTGCCTGATCTGCTGTACATGTCAGTCCAGTCCATCTCGAGGACCACAGACTGATAACAGACTTTTTGTTAAGCTTCCAGGTAAATGGATTGGTGCAGGTGATAAATTCTTAAGGCAGCCAATTGGGCAGATACCAGCAGTACAGGTTTGCGGTTTTGAAAAATATACTACTGTCTCTTAAATTTTTTACTATATAACTGATATGTTCCTTTTAAACATGAGTTTTAATTCTATTATGTCCAGGACCATATTGCTCATAATTAAATAGTAGCAGGTGTATTTTACCATATCTTCTATGGGCATACAATCCACAGGGACGGGAATACATTCACGTGCTCCACTTCTACTTAGGTTTCTGTGAGTTCTAGATAACAACTGCATGTCATAAATTTTCACAAGGGGGGTTGCGACGTCCTGAGGGGACAGGTTTATTACATGGGCCTCTCGGTAAGCACAGATGTGTCCTGCTTGGGACATTCTGTTTTTAAACAACATAGGTTAAACGGATCTGTTAGGTTATTTCTTAACTAGCTCTTAAGTATTGAGATTTTTCTATTGTACAATATAACTGTTGCATGCTAAAACTTATCAGATTTTCACCAGACTTTGCTGTTACCAGGTGTTTTATTCAGGTAAAACCCAATATTTTATCAGTATGTAAGTACCTTGGAACGTTCAGCATTTTCATACCATTAACTTGCTGTGAGCATATTAGTTTATAATCATTATTTCAATGGGTACACTGATCTTTTTGGAGGACTTCTTGTAGGTCTGTGGGATTATGAAATTGCATTAAGTTTTGATCTGAATCCAGGATATAGGGCAGTGTTTTTCATACTTCAATTCAGATAATTATTTGCAGTTAATTGATTCCCTGTGGTGACTAATACTATTCTTTGTTAATGTTTTGTAACAAAATTAATTTTGTTCCAAGCAGAGGGATATGACATAAACATTTATATGATAACATTATATCGTAAAGTTATATAGATCTTAAACTTTATATCAACCCTTGGCACAAGTACTTCGGAGGAAGGATTCTTGTGCAGGACACCACGGAGGTATGTAACTGCGTTGTAAATCAGATAACGGTTGTTTAAACAAAGAGAAACCCCCCACAAAAGACCTTACCCATGGCTCTCTGGAATGTTTGTTAAGTGACTCCCAAAACAGAACTATAAATTAGATTTAATGAGCGGAGTGTCAGACACCACGTATCTGTTATAGATAGATTATATGAGGGGGTTCTTGGATAAAGGCTTAAAAAGTTTAAGCAGGCCAAAAAAGTGAATGTTAAATTAAACAGAAAAACTACATAAACTACAAAAAACTGGATAAAACAGAGATAAACAGAGGGTAATTTAATGCATATTTAGTTTACTTTAAAACCATTGGTGTGTCAGGAAGGTTTGTTAAGGATTCAAAGCCACGTATATCTGTTGCAGTAAACTGGATCAGGATTTGTAACAACTGGATAAAATGATAAGAAAGAAAAAAAAAAAAAAAAAAAAAAAAAAAAAAAAAAAATAGGAACTTTTTCGCAGCATACACATCTGAGTATGGAGAAAATGGTACAGAAGTGAGGTGTGGTGAATGACATGGCGATTCCCACCGGAGGTATAAAGTTTTTGTGCAGGTATTCTTTTGCAGGACAATCAGAGGCCCAGCGTCAGGAAAGAGGAATTGCAATAAAATGTCTCATTAACTATTGCATTTCTAAAATAGGTTTCTCATAAGATGGAGAAGAAACAACAAGAAGGTTGGTTCAGATTAATGGGGAGAATTCTAAACACAATTGGTTAAAGTTCTGTGCACAGACTACATTGAAATTGGGGTGAAAAAGATGTGAAGTGTTTTCTTGTGGGAGTGTTGAGTTAATTTCATTACAGGATATGTTTCCATATGACTGAAAGGAGCTTTTCGGGACCGAAGTCAACCTCCGGAATTACAGGTAGCACACGACATTTGATATTTAAAAGATTGTCGTGTAAGTTTCAGGTTGTATTGGAGATGTAAACTTAGGAGAGTCCAGTAATGTGAAGGGAGTACACCGACCCCCGACCTTGAATGGGAGTACAAGCTGAGGTCATCAACAGGCAGATGTGGTGGGCCAGAGGTCAGGGGCCCATCAGACTCCAGGAGCCATGTGTACTAGCCACCAGAGAGCTCCAGGGAGACATCACCGGAACAACTTATCTCGCAGAAGCCACCCACGGAGGGGCAGCTGGAATTTTGTTTTGTTTTCGTTTTTTATTTTTAATAAAGATTAACATACAGTTCTGTGGAGACCGCGGTCGGAACACTGACTCTTTACACCATCTTCTTTAAAGGCGAGAAGAAGACATCTCCGAGATGCAAGACATCATGACAACAATTGAATGCATTTTGTAAAAGAGAAAAAAAAGAAAATGAGAGTTTTTGTAATCACTGCATATGTCTTATAAGTTCCATATTCATAAGGTGTTCAATATTAGTATCGTTAGAATCTTGGTTCTGTATTGCATGATAATCTTTTTATTCTGTGGTTTGATCTGAGTGTAGTGCTTTCATGGGTTATCTTTATTTCTAAGAAGTATTTTGTTAATCTAGGTTAGGACTCTTAAAGTCATATTTAGATCATATAATAGTTTTTGGTAGTTGCAAAGATATCATAGCCTTGCACCTCTCGGATAAAGGTGCTTACTTTTCTTAATTCTAGTAGGTTAGAGATTCGGATAGGTTTAGTAGCTTTTTAGCTTATACTTGGGTTATTTTACATTTAAGGGGAACATTTAAACTTCATTTGATTTCATAAGTCGCCAACAGAGGGGACAGTGGGTTACAATATTACATCTTACTATTTACATTTTGTTTAAGGGTTTCAAGACATAGACTTAGTTTAGCCTAGTTATTGGTTTGATTTGTTAATCAAAACAGAGGGAGTTGTTGAGAATTAAAAATATATCTTAGTGGGGGTGTCTCCCTTCTCTGTTGCTGGGTAGAATAACAGGGCGTTTTATTGCCCTGAGGGGGTGGTCAGCAGGAGAGGGGGTCAGTCACCCTCCCACTGAGCCATGCAGGAGGAGTTTAAAAGTTGATAAAAGGAATGTCTTGGTAAAACTTACTTCAGACAGACAGACACCGCGGTGAGAACAACATCTTGTAAATGGTATGTACTCTGTCTCCATATTTAATTTCTATGAATTAAATATGTATTTAAACCGTTCTACCTCTGATTAATGCTCCCCCATTTATAGCCAAATCCGGAACTGGGAAAGATGGGTTTGTAATAGACATGTAACAGCAGGCCGGTAAAACCCCATCTTAACACACCCCAGTTCTAAAGTCCTTACACTGGCTCCCTGTATCTCAGAGAATAGACTTTAAAATACTTATGTTAGTCTATAAATCCCTAAATGGCTTAGCACCTAAATACATCACAGACTTGTTATCAGCGTATAAACCCTCCAGACCACTCAGGTCTTCTGGCTCCAGCCTTCTCTGCATACCTAGAACACGAACCAAACACGGAGAAGCAGCCTTTAGTTCCTATGCTCCACTTATCTGGAACAAACTTCCAGAAAACTGTAAAAGTGCTGAAAGCCTGAGTTCCTTTAAATCGAGATTAAAAACACATTTGTTTAAAATTGCCTTTGAATGTTCAAGTTAAACTGTTTTCAAATGTTTTTTTTGTTTCTACATTCTATCCCTACTTGCTTTTATTCCTATATTTTAATCATGTAAAGCACTTTGCATTGTCTCTGTACTAAATTGTGCTATATAAATAAATTTGCCTTGCCTTGCCTATCATTTGTTGTGAGAACAGCCCACTGTTGTTTCACTTGTCTTGGGACAGTTCTCTGTAGTATCGGCCAGTTTCCTTTGTCCAGGTGTGGGGTTCGTTGATCCTTTGGTCTTGCACCCAGAGTGGTCCAGGGATTCTCATTTCCCTCAGGGAACTGTTTGTTCGCTGAGTCGCTGGGCTGGTGATCACCATTCAGAATCACAGGCAGGGTTGTTTCATTTCCATGCGCGGCGTTTACATCGTAATTCACTTCGAGTCGACAGATTTTCAGTTCCATAACAGCTATCTTCTGTAAAAGCTTATCAAAGTCCATTGTGGTGATGGTAGGCATCTTTTCAAAATCAAAATCAAAAATAAATAAAAGAAAATAAATAAAATAACTAAATCCAACTTTCTGTGGTTTTGGCTTAGAGATAAAAAAGAGATAAAAAGTAAAAGGCAAGAAAATGCAAGCAAGCAGGGAGCAGAGAAAAAAAGCGTCCGAGCAGGCAGAGAGGCGGAGGCAGAAAGGCAGGTAGGCAGTGGACCAGAAGATGCAGGTAGTGACCGACCAGACCCGAGGACCAAGGCAGGAACTGACCACAATAGATGTTACAGGCCGAGGAACCACCAGGACAGGCCGAGCAAGCAGCTGGATCTCCCAAGGAGCAAGGCAGACTTGAGCAGCATGCAGATACTGGAACCAAACATCAGTGGGTCTGAACATGAGTGTAGACACAGAGTCCAGCTGGCTGAACACACAGGAACTGGTAGAATACACGGCAGCAGTGCACATGAGATGTGACGAGACAAGAAGGGACATTCTGGCAGGGAGTGTTAAGTGAGGCAGATATATAAAGGCAGGGAAACAGTTGGAATGACTTGGAGGTAATGAATGGCAGCAGGTGGAGCTAATCAGGTGCTGAGTAGTGGCTGGGAGGTGACTGAGCAGATTGGATAATGACAGATGGCTGGTGGCCGAGAGAAGTGGAGGAGAGAGTGGAAAATCAGTCCAAAAAGTCCGAACAAAAACAAACAAAAATCTAAATCATGACAGTTCAAAGCCTCCAGCTCATCCAAAATGTTGCAGCAAGAATTCTGATGAAAATCAACAAGCGGGATCATATTTCTCCAATTTTAGCTGCCCTTCATCGGCTTCTTGTTAAATCAAGAATATAATTTAAAATTCTACTTCTCATGTATGAAGCCCTTAATAAACAAGCTTCATCATATATCACAGATCTGACTACCCCTAAAGTGGGAGCTGAACATCAATTCCCTCACCAAGAAAGCCCAGCAGAGGATGTACTTCCTACGGCAGCTGAAGAAATTCAACCTGCCAAGGACAATGATGGTGCAGTTCTACTCCTCCATCATTGAGTCCATCCTCACCTCCTCCATCACCATCTGGTATGCTGGTGCCACCGCTAAGGACAAATGCAGACGGCAGCGTGTCATCCGGTCTGCAGAGAAGGTGATTGGCTGCAATCTTCCATGTCTCCAGGACCTGTACGCCTCCAGGACTCTGAGGCGTGCAGGGAAGATTGTGGCTGATCCCTCGCACCCCAGTCATAGACTATTTCAGTCACTTCCCTCTGGCAGGAGGCTGCGGTCCATCAGGACCAGAACCTCACGCCACAAGAACAGTTTTTTCCCATCTGCTACCGGCCTTATGAACAAGGCCAAGAGCCGCCCGTGAAACTGGACACTGCCTCTCTCCCCCGTTCAGGACTTACAAGCTTCTGCGTTACATTAACGCACAGTTTACTGAGTGTATATAGCTTCTGTATATATATCCCTTTTATTGTATTTTATCTTATTTTATTTTTTGTCTGCACCATCAACACCAAGAAAAATTCCTTGTAAGTGCAAACCTACTTGGCAATAAACTTGATTCTGATTCTGATATGTTCCTAACAGAGCGCTTCACTCTCAGACTGCAGGTCTACTGGTGGTTCCTATAGTCTGTAAAAGTACACTGGGAGGCAGATCTTTTAGTTATCAGGCTCCTCTCCTCTTGAACCAACTCCCAGATTTGGTCCTTGGGTCAGACACCCTGTCTACATCTAAGACTAGGCTTAAAACTTTCCTCTTTTGATAAAACTTATAGTTAGAGTGGCTTAGATTACCCTGAGCTATATTTTAGTTATGATGCTATAGACTTAGGCTGCTAGAGGACATCAAGATCTATTTTTCTCACTCTGCTGAGTTCTTCTACTGTTCCCCAATTTTGCATTTGTTTGTTGTAATTTCAACTTAAACTTTTTGTTCTCTCTTCAGTGTGGGGGGGGGGGGGGAGATCATCTTCCATTACCATATGACATAGAATGGATTCCTGGATAAATGTGTGCCTCTGTGCTTTTTTATTGTGTCTCTGTCTTCTTTAATGCCCAATCGGTCGAGGCAGATGACCGTTCACACCGAGCCTGGTTCTGCTGGAGGTGTTTTTGGGAAAATGCGACTCTTTTGAAAATTTGGCTCTCCAGGTAAAGAGCCCGGTATGAATTATTTTCTGAATATTTACAGGCCTCCTAAGTCCACATCAACCTTTTTAATGATCTTAGTGACCTCCTATGTGTGATAGGTGTTGATTATAGCCCATTTACACTACCCTTGTTAAACTGATCCGGGCCGACCCCACACATGGAACTGGGCTGCATTTAGCGCAGTCCGGTTGTGTCTGGCTCGGTTCAGTTCAGTTTGCGTTCCATTTACACTCGATAGTTATCTCGGTTACCGAGCTCGGACTGGTCTCGGCACGGTTAAAAATGGGTAGTGTAAACGGGGTATATGACTGTTTAATTATTGTGGGAGACTTCAACTTTCACGTTGACAACCCTGAAGACAGAAGTGCAAAAGAACTGTGTGACACACTTAGAAACTTTGGTTTAACTCAACATGTTAAACAGCCAACACACAAACAGGGACATACTTTAGACTTAATCATCACTAAAGGTCTAAACATTTCCAAGGTCAATGTAACTGATGTTGCCCTATCTGATCACTTTTGTTACCTTTGAAAGCATCATTTCCAGTGACTCATTTAGCCAAAGGGACATCATAAAAAAACGCACCTTTAAGGACAATGCCACGGAAACTTTTATCCAAGCTTACTCTGCTACTTCAACCTTGGGCTGCAACTCAGTAGATGAGCTAGTAGATAACTTTCATTCTAAAGTCTCAGATATCATTGATTGCATTGATTGTTGTTTCTGGGAAGAAAAAATCTCCTTGGAGAAGTGCTTCAGCAGTTAGAAGTGAAAAAAGGGAGTGTCGAAAAGCGGAACGCAGGTGGAGAATGACTAAACTCCAGGTTCACTATGGCATCTATAAAGAGAGACTTTACAGATATAACTTGCAACTGAAAAATGCAAGGGAATCTTTCTTCTCTGATATCATCAACAAAAACATTGATAATACTCATGCCTTATCTGCCACGGTCGACAGGTTAACAAAACCCCCTGTGTCCGTGGTGTTATGCCAGAAACCTTTTTGATTATGAATATTATTATTAATTATAATTTGCTATTATAATTTAATAATAGATCATTCAAACTCAAATAGTAGCTATAACAAATATAATTCAAATGGTTGTGATCCAAGGGCTATAAGTCTGTAATGATTAACACTAACAATGCATTTATTAATTAGCTGTTATGAACTTATTTATGCTGGAAAAGTGTGATCTGACCGGTTGTTGACCCATTAGACTTATCCAGCAAACGTTAATAACTTAAATTATAACTGCAATTGGAGTTTTAACCCTTACTTCTTTATCAAAAACCAATGAAAATGTCTCAGTTAATTCAGTTGTTATCTCAAAAAGAGGTACTTCTTTTGCTCTTAGAGACCATTCAACTTCTGGACCAAAATAACCACAAACAATTATTATTTCACAAGTTATTATTTATTAAATTAATAATCCCTGTTACAGCAATTATTATATTTAATAAAAACACTAGCAAACACTACTCGCTACTCAAGGAACATGCAAAATAAAATAAATGAAAATAAAAACAAGTCAAAATGGATTAAATGAGAGGTAGCAATTCTTAATTCAATTCAGTTGTTTAACATCACATTCAAGAAGTCGGCACTTTGACATAGCAGCATTGAAAGACAAAATAGCTTTGAGAAAACAGACCTGAAGCTAGATGGGGAATGCTTCTGTACTCCACAAAACGCTAAGCTAACCGTCTAGAGCTACCTTGCAGCTTTCCAAGCTGGCGACTATGACGACATATGACCTAGAGGAGGAGGTCCTAATGACGTATCTAGCACAGACGCCTAGTGTATGGCGGGCTTTGATCAGGTTGCGGTCTCACTCCTGAACAATGGACTTCAAAGAAAATGCGGGAAACTGAACATGTAGCCAAAGTAATAAAAGATGAAGAAAGGAAGAGAAGAGAAAATCGGCTCTCGATGGAGCCAGTTTATCATCAACCCAAAAACAACACAGCCAAAATCACTTATGAAATGCATGGACACACATCAGAAATATCCAGCATAGTTAAAACAAACTCCGTCTCGGAGTAATTAAGCGTTAAACTAATTCCTAATAGTTTATGCCCAGGCACAAAATATATCACCTTATGGGTGAAAAAGAGAAATAAAAGTAAAATCCTTTCTTTACTCTGACATTGCCTCAGTGGGGATGTCCCGGCACCGGATCCGGGGGCGTCCTGCAACTACGGCAGCGGCGCGCGTCCGTGACTGGCAGAACAAAAAAGGAAAAACCCACACAGTCTCTGGGGGTTTCAGACGCTTTGTTTGGCCAAAACAACAGCGGAGTTCGTGACGATCACTGGGAGATAGCGGATCCCAATAGGATCAAAATTTATTCAAAGTACTTTAAAGTCGACCTCCTGCATAGAAATACAGGGAAAGTTTGATTCGGAAGCTCTCGGACCAGCTAGAAATCGTATGTTTTCCCAGTTGGCGTGGTGCCAGTGAAGAAGGCTGAGTTGAGCGCGATGGCTGCTTTTATGTCATTCCATAGCAATGGGATAAGGTTGCCAGGGCTAGTGGTCAGGTTGACCGTGTTGCATGCTGGGAGTTGGAGGTCAGGTTGATCATGTTGCATGTTGGGAGCTGGAGTCTGTCACGTCATAAGATGGCATTACAGTGGCTTCTGAACTCCACTCCACCAGAGCCTGTAATGAATTTGCTAACTTCTTTACTGAGAAAATCCTACAGATTAGAGGATCATCCATATCAACTCCAGAACCAAAGCTGTATCCAACTAGAACTTATCTTGACAAAATGTCCCAATTCAGCCAAATAAACTACAAAAGCTTAGAGGAAATTATGCAGCAGCTAAATTCTTCCTCCAGCTGCCTTGATGTGCTTTCTTTAAGAAAGTTTTGCCTGTCATAGCGTCTGATTTGACTCAGATAATAAACACATCCCTTCTGTCAGGTGTTTTTCCCCAGTTCCTTAAAACAGCAATTATCAAACCACTGCAGAAAAAGAACAATTTGGACAAACTTCTGCAGAACTACAGGCCCATCTCAAACCTCCCCTTTATCAGTAAGATTATTGAAAAAGCTGTGTTTCAACAATTAAACACCGTCTTAACAATGACCAGCCGCTTTGACGTTTTCCAGTCAGGTTTCCGTGCTCACCACAGTACAGAGACCGCCCCTTTGAAGGTGTTTAATAACATCAATATAAATGCAGACTGTGGAAGAACCACAGTGCTGGTATTATTGGACCTCAGTGCAGCATTCGATACTGTTGATCACTCCATTCTGTTAGAGCGCCTGGAAAACTGGGTCGCCTTTCTGGTACAGCACTTGACTGGTTTAAATCCTACTTAAAATACAGGGACTTTTTTGTGTCAGTAGGTAACTTTACATCAGAGATGACAAAAATCACATGTGGGGTTCCCCAAGGGTCCATCCTGGGTCCCCTCCTATTCGATATCTACATGCTCCCTCTAGCTCAGATCATAAAAAAAAAAAACATCAGCTACCATAACTATGCAGACGACACACAGCTCTACATCACCATGTGGCCAGGTGACTATGAACCAGTTCAAGCACTGAGTAAATGCTTAGAAGAAATCAATGCATGGATGTGCCAAAATTTTCTTCAATTGAATCAAAAAAAGAACGAAGTAATAATTTTCGGACAAATAGAGGAGAGATCAAATGTTAACACACAGCTGCAGTCGCTTCAGCCAGAAATCACTGATCAGGCCCGAAATCTGGGAATAGTGATGGACTCAGACCCAAACCTCCAAAAGCATCTAAAGACAATTACAAGGTCGGCCTTCTATCACCTGAAGAACATTTCCAGGATTAAAGAACTGATGTCTCAGCAGGATCTGGAAAAACTAATCCATGCGTTTATTTTTAGTCAAATTGATTACTGCAACGGTGTTTTCACAGTTTTGCCTAAAAAGTGGATCAGACAGCTGCAGCAGATCCAGAATGCTGCTGCCCGCGTCCTCACTAAGACTAGGAAAGTAGAGCACATCACCCTAGTTCTAAAGTCCTTACACTGGCTCCCTCTGTCTCGGAGAATAGACTTTAAAATCCTCACGTTAGTCTCTAAATCACTGAATGGCTTAGCACCTAAATACATCACAGACTTGTTGTCAGTATATCAAGTCTCCAGACCACTAAGGTCTTCTGGCTCCAGCCTACTCTGCATACCCAGAACCAGAACAAAAACACTGAGAAGCATAATTTAGTTCCTATGCTCCACTTATCTGGAAAACACTTCCAGAAAACTGTAAAAGTTCTGAATGCCTGAGTTCTTTTAAATGAAGCCTTGGCGGAAATTCAACTGAAGAAACTGAATCTTACATTCATCCAATCAGAGGCTCATCGCCTCCAAAGCAAGCCAATCAACTTTGAACCACACCTCCACGAAGCCCAATCAGGATCCAGAGTTCATCTTAAAAGGTCTTCAAATCCACGTCTCAGCCTGCTACCCAGTAAAGCGAAAGCAATGTCTGATTTGGATTCAGATGACCCTGATTCAACCCATCCCTTTCTCCACCATCGTAGCCAAGCTCCATCTGGCTTTTCCATGGTGCTCTTTCAACCTCATCCCTATCAGAGTGTAATTCCTCCCGGACTCTTACTGCATTCCCTGTTACATCTCAATCGGTCTGGCAGAAGACCGCCATGTTGAGCCTGGTTCTGCCAGAGGTTTCTTCCCAAAGGAGAGTATTTCTTCTCCACTGTCACTTCATGCTTGCTCATCATGGACAAGTTCATGCAAACCTGTGTTTATGAGGTTGTTTATCCAAGCTGGACATCTATCTTTCCGGGTCCTTGAGTGAAGCACTAGTATCAGCTCAATACATCTCAAGGAGATCGTCTCACCAACCAGCAGTCTATGGACTGAACCAACTTTGTCTATCTCCACTCCACCACCAGTTTCAGGCCTGAGCGGAAACATCCCTGTTCTCATACACCTGCTTATGCATATTAAAGTAAAATTCAGCGCTAATGTTTCCTGCTGAGGTCTGAACGCTAAAGCCTTAAAATAATTGTATCAATAAAATTCTTCTAATTGTCTTTTTCTTTCCGTGTGAGTTTTTCAGATTGAAATCAAGATTAAAAACACGTTTGTTTAGGATTGCCTTCAACTGTGCTAGTTAAACTGTTTTAATAAATAAAAGCCTATAGAATATAATGAATTATATTCAATCCTTAAAGCAAACAAAACTTCAGTCACTGTTCTGTATTTGTGAATCGTATTTTAAGTTTAAATTACATTAAATGAAATTACTGAATCATCATTAGTTCAACTTTGTAGTCCAACTGTTTGCTTTTAATTTCTATTTCCCATGTTTTATTTTGTTTCTACATTTTATTCCAACTTGCTTTTATTCTGTTTCATTTTCCTATGTTTTAATCATGTAAGGCACTTTGCATTGTCGTACTGAAATGTGCTATACAAATAAATTTGCCTTGCCTTCCTGTTAAAGAGAATATAAATTGAACATCCTTATATAAAAATACTATTAAACCTCTTGAAAGCTGTAAATACTTGGAGTGGGCCATGGTAAAGGCATCTGTAAAGTTCAGACAAAGTCACTGAATGGAAAAGAAGAATGAAAATGGATATGCTGACGGATAGTAAAACTTTCTATAAGGAAATATTGTCATGGTTTGTCTTGGATGAACCCGGACACAGCACACACACAGACAGAGCTGGTTTCCAAAGTTTATTGAGACAGCAGGTAGTGGATGATGTAGCCAAAGTCATTTACCAGACGGAGGTTGCAGGGGTACAGGAAACTGGCAGGCGAGAACAGAACCAGGAGACGAGCATGAACGAGACAGGCATGGTGTTCAGGAGACTGAGACGAACCGGCGACCAGGACAAACTGAAGGTGAGTCTTTATAGTGGTGAGAGCAGGTGGAGTGAGTCCAGGATGATTGCAGTCCTGTCAGGTGTTCCCAATCAGGGCTGCACTGGGGAAGGAGCCAGGAAGTGTTCAGAATGCAGCCTTCAGGCTGCATCATGACAAATATAAGGTTATCAGGATTACTTTTAGATTACTCTATGGCCTTTTACCCCATGCTATGTATTAAATATGATGTAAATAAAATAATCCTTAGAGAGCTCAAACTTCAATGTATTCTCTAAAAAACATCTGCATTAAAGTTGACAAATCAGCCTTAAAAACTCTCATCATCCATGTCCATTTACTTGACCCTGAACTAACTTGTTTGGTTTATGCTGGTGCTCCTTGCAATCTTATGATGAGAGAAAGCATTCATGGTTAACAATTGATTTTCCCTCATATTTCTGCTCACACAGAAGTAACTGAGAAAAAGATGATGCACTACCTTGTGCAGCTGCAGAATCAGAAGTCGCACAAACAACAGCATATCTCCCTGTTGCAGTGAAATTCTGAGCAGACATCATCCATCATTTATGCATGGCTCTCTATTACAGGTTCATTTGAATGAGAGGATAAAATCCCTCCCTCTCTATTTCTTTTTTCCAGCTCTAAAGGTCAGTGATTCAATATAGTCTTCATACAGAAGGTAACCTGATTTCCCTCTCACAGTTGTGCAGTAATTCCAGAGCTTTGTGGTTCAGTAAATAACAGCGCCGACTTAGTATGCCACAGAACTGTTGCATAAATCTTCTGTGGAATTGGTGGGATTATTCTCTGTCAATTTAGCATGGATTTGGGTTTATTATTCAAAGTGTTGTGGGATTCGTCTTCCTGAGCATGTTGCAGCTTCTTTGAGCAAGCGCTGCATGTGCAGAACCACCTCCGGTTAGTGGAAAGATATGGTATCACTTGACCAGCTGTTGTGTGGAGGAAAGGAGCCCTGGCATTATGATTGTCCTGTGGCTTTATGCACCTGGCTGCCTGTCTGTAAAGAGTCTTTCAAATTGACTTTGATGCAATGTCTCTAGGATACACAATATACTGTGTGTTGGCAAATAATCTATCTCATTCCATTGTATCCATTTGCAGACAGAAGAAAATCAAGTGATATTTCAGCATTGTGCCTGGTTACATTAACCGTGAGATGCCATCTCTATTCTAGCAAAAGGTTCAAAGTGGAGACTGAGGATGGATTTCCACGTTTAATGCACTTAGATTGACAATACTTTAAATTGTTTAGCTTTCCACGTTTAATGCACTTAGATTGACAATACTTTAAATTGTTTAGCTTTTTTTGTTTCAGGAGAAAAGTTCCACAAGCTCACGTGTACATCCCCAGAGGCAGTGGGGCCTTTCTACACAAGGTAGCAAAGATTTTTCAGAAGCGTGGACAGAAACATTTAGGTAAACGGCCTGTAGGATTCTGTAGAGTTTCTCATCCTTGTATATCTTTTTTATAACATTCTATGGAGGAACAAAAGCGAGAAGAAAGAGACTTAACAACCCTAATGGACACCACTCCTAACATACTGCAGTCCAAATGACAGAATCACAAAGTTAAAATGTTTTTTATTGTTCATGTACATGTTGATAGTCCCTCATGCACATGGTTAAATCTGGCTTGGTTGACGCAGAACGCTACCTAACATGTGCAATGGCTTATTCTTGTGAAATTTCACCTATTTGATTATGATTATTAATTATAATTGCATATGCACAAATAAAATATGTCTCTTTGTATATTTGTGTTAACTCAAAAGGGAATGATTCTGTAACTCTTAGAGACGACCACAGACGATTATGCATAACCTACTTAAAATTTATTAATCCAATAATTCCATGTTACAGCAATCATTCTCTTTAAAGGCACACTATGCAACATTTTTCAGTTAATTAATGTGTTCCATACCGTTTTGGATGATTCAATGAGTCATTTCAGGTTGAACAAAGGTTTTCTTGGCCGCCCTGGTGGTCTGTGGGGGAAATACCGCACTTGCAACTGCAGGAGCCCTCGGCCCGCGCCCACAGGCTCAGAATCTCGTGCAAGATCGCGAGAGTCGGTCTTGCTTTACGGCGAGAACATGTTTGTTACTAGCGCAGTGGCGATATCTGTGCAGTTATCATGGCAGAACCAGCGATAAAACAGCGAAAGCCCATGTTGGAGCAGGCAAGAAAGAGGAAAAGGGCTCTGGACAGAAAGAGGAGTCGTACACGGGTGAACATCGGGCAAGCTTTTTCCGAATGGCGAGAGCTAAAAGAAAGAGAAGGCTGCAAGGCTGACGCGGACCTCGCGTTTCTGCTGATGCGATTGTAAGTAACATTGGAGGGTTTCCCTCACGCTATCGCCTCCCAACATTCAAAAAAAAAAAAAAACTAACTCATATGCGCGCAAAGCTTGTCTCCCCCGCCCGCCGGCCGCTCGCTCCTCCGGCCGCTCAAAGCTTGTCTCTTTCCCCCGCCCGCCGGCCGCTCGCTCCTCCGGCCGCTCAAAGCTTGTCTCTTTCCCCCGACCGCCGGCCGCTCGCTCCTCCGGCCGCTCAAAGCTTGTCTCTTTCCCCCGCCCACCCGCCCGCCGGCCGCTCGCTCCTCCGGCCGCTCAAAGCTTGTCTCTTTCCCCCGCCCGCCGGCCGCTCGCTCCTCCGGCCGCTCAAAGCTTGTCTCTTTCCCCCGCCCGCCGGTCGCTCGCTCCTCCGGCCGCTCAAAGCTTGTCTCTTTCCCCCGCCCACCCGCCCGCCGGCCGCTCGCTCCGCCGGCCGCTCAAAGCTTGTCTCTTTCCCCCGCCCGCCGGTCGCTCGCTCCTCCGGCCGCTCAAAGCTTGTCTCTTTCCCCCGCCCGCCGGCCGCTCGCTCCTCCGGCCGCTCAAAGCTTGTCTCTTTCCCCCGCCCACCCGCCCGCCGGCCGGCCGCTCGCTCCGCCGGCCGCTCGCTCCGCCGGCCGCTCGCTCCGCCGGCCGCTCAAAGCTTGTCTCTACACCCCCCCCCCCCACCCCCCGCTCCGCCGGTCGTCCGGTAAGCAAATTCCTAGGGGAAACACTGCATTGGAATGGTTTCTCTCTCTCTGTGTGCATGTTCATACTTTCACTGTGTTAGTCATTGTTTGTACTGCCGTTTTTTCGACTTTTGTATTCGTTGCGTTCGCCTGTCTGCTAAGCTCAAAACAACCGCGCCTGGCTTGACGGATAAACCAGGAGAACAGCTGAGCATATTTACGACAGTGCACTTTTACTTTCGCCCTCTGGGGGGCGCCTCGCTGGAAAATCAATCCCAGTTGCATAGTATACCTTTAATACTAATACTACTTGAACACAATAACCACTGAATCAAAACAACACACAACATAAAAGAAGAAAATGAAACTATAAACAAACAGCAAAGTGATGAAACTTGGACGTTGCAGTCTTTCTGTAATTTTATAATTTAAATAAGTCTAATTTAATTAAGCATTGAATAATCACCATTAAAACAACAGCACATGTAATATAAACTGCATTGGGATGGATTTGTCTAATACTTAGAAGTAATATGATGTGTTTTTCAAAACACTACGCTTGCTGCTAGCCCCGATTAGCTACGGAGCGCTTCAAGCTGCTAAACTATGAGGCTCAACATAGTGGGGCTACATAATGAGCTAGTGCTAATAATGGTTAGCCCAGGTAGCTCAAGATGGCAGCAGCTCAGACAATAAGCTAACCACTAGTCACAGTCAACTGCTCCAACTACTAGCTAACACAATGAACGAGCTTGAAACGAATCCACGGGGAACCCAAAGAAATGGGGAAGAGAGAGAAAATAGAGGAAAGAAAAGAGATTGGATCTTAATGATAACAATCAGACTAATAATCCTAAACCCTGTGCGCGGATGTTTTACAGAAACCAAAAAAAAAAAAAAAACAATATTCAGTTTACAGACCTCTCACTTTTTTTCAAGATATTATGTTAATTTTCAGGGGGTAGGGTGGGGTGGGGCTGGGGTTGCGGAGCTGGGGGCGTGGGAGCGGTCCAGTCAGCTCAGTCTCATTTTTATCCGACCTGATATGGAAGTAGACATATCACTTTTGTTAAAAACTGAAAGAGAAGTGTTAATACGTTATTGTTCAGTTAGTGGGTTAAAAGAGAAAAAACACACAACTGTTTAAATAATACTGGATAAAATAATAAATTAGTTTTAAGTTATTGACCGTATTATTACACTCATTTACAACAATGGAGAACTGCTGTTTTTATTTTATTAAAGAGTTCCACTCATGCAGAGTGCCTCAAGGCTCCTTGCTTGGCCTCTTCTCTCTTTACCTCGTCCTCGGTTATAAGAAACCAGTGTTTAGCCTTCTTTTTTAGGCAGAAGACAGTCAGACTTTTATGACACTAAAAAGGAAAATAGTTGCTCTAAAAATAAACTTCTCAAAAGTTTATGTTGTTTGGCCGCATTGATGTCTAACATTAATGTTGACCTGGGACCTTAAAGGCAGTATCTGACACTGACTGCTACATACCTGAGTGTAAGACTAGAGAATCATTTTAACTTTAATGCACAGTTAAAATCTGTGATCCCTTCCAGCTTTTTCAAAATGAGACAGCTGACTAAAGATTTTTATCTATGCTTTAATTACAACTTAGATTACTGCTCTTCACTTTACTCTGGGCTTAACAAAACTCTTGTGGCTTGATTGCAGCTGGTCCAAAATGCTGCTCCTCTTCTTTTAACTGCTACCAGAAAATAAGAGCACATTTCTCCAGTTTTAGCAGCAATTCATTGGCTACTGGTTTACATACCGATTGATTTTAAAATTATTTTATTTCTTTTTGAATGTTTTCATGGCCTTACTTTCCAGGATCTGTCAGACCTGATTCATGTGCATGCTCCCTCTCGTTTGCTCAGGTCTGCAGATAAGTTTTTATTAATCATCCGAAAAACAAAAAGTGCAAAGAGGTAACCGCACTTTGTTGTTGCACAAAACTCTGGATTCAAGTAGCTTTGTATATCAGGCAGGTCATATCACTTTCTGTGTTTAATGTTCTCTTAAAACACAGTTTGAGATGTTAGCTTTTGAAGTTTTTCTTGTTTGTTTTTTTGGATCTGCATTTTATTTAATATTTTGCTTGAATTACTAGTTTTTAGATTGTATAAATAATCTTGAGTTGAGAATATTATTAGTTTTTAAAAAGGGGGAAATATGGTTGTTTTGCAAGCGGAAGTTCTTCAAAAACAGCTCAACAACATAACATAATCTTTTTTTCCCTGACTTTAACAAGAAAATATTGTAGTTGATTATAAAAGGCACAATCTGAATTATCAGATTCACATCCAGGCAATGAAAACACTACAGATTATCATTAACCTACGGATTTGTTTATCAATGTAGGTCTATAACCTCATTGGTGAATGAGGCTGAGTTTCATCAAGCCTATATGGTCCAACATTTTCCCCTCAGCTGCAACACTTGAAGCACACAGGGGTTCACGCTGCGTCTTTACGCATGATCCAGCTGCTGATGTTTCCCCTATTTTCAGCTCCATGCACTTCTAGCCTGTTACAGTTTATAACCATTATCATCACCTTTCAGAGCAACAGGTTTCTCATCTTAGTCTCCACGCTGACCAGACAAATCTCCTCTATGGCACAGGGCGCTCTGGTGCGTAATTACACAAGCCGAAGGCTGAGTTTGAATTTGTTCTCTGAGCGTGTTTTGTTTGTGGTTGGAGCAGACGGAATGATTACTTTCTGCTTCGCTTTTAGCCCACTAATAGTCTTAAATGAGGAATCCTGTAGGAAATATAGCACTTTTTATGCATTGCAACCCCAGATTTGATGAGCATTGGCACAGCTTTTCAAGCTCTGCGATCACTCGCTCCTGACTGTAGAAAAAAAAACTTTCTTTGGTAACGTCTGGTATCAGCACAATTTTTACTTAATGATACCGGTTAGATGCGGTGAGGTGGGCAGCATTTTACCCTCATTGGTGCACTGCACGCGAGGAATAAACAGTGGGGAAAATGCATAACTAAAGACAGTAAAGGGCTCCTTTAGAGGGAAGAGGAGGAATGATGGGTCTGAGCTAAAACCGCTGATGTTACAAGTTCCTTAAAATAACCCCTTAAAAGTGTGCACCTAAATTACATGGTCTGGCTTTTTCTCTGTTATTTTTCAGTTCCTCCTCCTGTCACTCAGCTCACCCTCCACTCCCTTAGCAATCAGTCACACCTGTTAGGCCCTAATCAGTCTGAACTCACTCCACCTGCCAGCCTCCCTACATAAGCTCCCTTCAGTTTGCTCCTGGTCGCCGGCTCGTCTTCAGTCAAACCAACACAACGCCTGTCAAGTCTGTTCGCTCCTGTCCTCAACCATCATTACCATAAAGCCTGTCAGTTCCAGTCCTCATCTGTCACGTCCTGCTCCTCGTCTGTTTAAGTACCAATTTGCTGCGCTGCTGATTCTGTTCCTTTGTCTCCGTTGTCCTCTGGTCTTCTGCAGCAGCCCAGCTCCTCTGGATTTCTCCCCGTTCCGTTCCTATCGGCCAGCTCCTGCACCCTACAACTCCGTCTGGTAACTGAGTCTGGTTCTGGTCATCCATCATTCACCGTCTTCAATAAACTCTCAAAACCAGCTCTGTGTGTGCGTGCTGTGTCCGGCTTCATCCAAGACAAATCATGACAGAATTCAACCGCAAGGCAGCACGCCCACCGAAGCTCCACTGGTTCTGTGTCGTTAAACAAAATAGCATAATAACTCTGATTGCTCTTCCTGCTCCTCTGTTAACATGAACTGCAGCAAGAATAATTACTGATGGCCACGACCTGTGAAAAAAGCTGAAACAGCTTCGCAGAAGGCGGGGTTTAGAAAGAAATCTCGATGGACAGCTGTGAACGGATCATCTGCAGCTCAGATGGGCTTTGTTATTTTTATGTGTGAGAAATGCCATGTGCTGCGTGTGAAGTCAATGAAATGCGTGTGTCACACGGCCAATGCGTGAGAGTTGAGAGCTATGGCTTATTACTTGAATTCAGTTACACCATGTAAACATTCAACAGACACTTCAACAAACTCCTTCTGGAGTAAAACATCAACATTAAAACCTAAATCTTATACCTTCTGCCCAGGCAAGTATCACTTCTATATTTTTAAAAAGTTTCATGTTTTTTTTCCTTTGCTGCTTCCCGCTGGGAAATTTGGTCCAGGAACATAACGCAGCTCTTTGCCAAGTCTTACCGAATTCAGCGGTGGTTGGAGGTGGGTTGCTCACTCAGTGTGTGCGGGGCGGCTTTGCGGTAGTGGTCTCAGTGATCTGCTTGGCCAAAGCAGGCAAGACGCAACCTCGTCTTTCGACGGAGAGAGGGGAGAATTTCATTGTCTTCTCCTTAAGTTGTGCGCTTCAACTTAATTAAATTAGAGCCCTCCTCTCTCAATCCAACGACAAGTGGGTAAAAAAGGTGATGTTCGGCTTTCTTCAGCAAAACATTGACCACTGATTCTACCGCTTTTCCAGGCACGGAAATGGTTGGGGTCCTCTGTTACAATAAGAACTGCGGGAAGAGAACAGCTTGACCACCGCGGTTCAGGTTATACCTTTGAGTGGAGTCAAAGTGGCAGCCCTGGCATGTTGTATGCTGGAGGTCAGAACTCAAGCCATGTTGAATGCTGGAAGCCGTAGTCTAAGCGGCAATATTATTCATCCATCCATCCATTTTCTAACACGTCTATCCGAGAGGGTCGTGAGGGTGCCGGTGCCTATCTCCAGCTGTCAATGGGCGAGAGGCGGAGTACACCCTGATCATTGCATAACAGTATTCTTACACTTTTTTCACATATTGTAACATTATACCATAACATAGACAAGCTAGACCTCGACTTCCTGGTTTTTGGCCCTGTATGTCAGAAAAAATTTAGATGTGAAGCCCCAAAATGGCATCACATTTTATATTTTATTTAACAATCAGATTTTCTCTATTGTGTTTCATATATGCCCTGCAAGCTCCACCATAACCTGTCAATGAGTCAAAAGAAAGAGAGGACTTTAAAAAAAGTTTTTTGTGCACACGTGGCCCCGCGACTGCCGATTCTGCACACAGCATGCAAGATGGCAGTCCAGGGCTGTCAGCCAACCTCTTTCATAACTCAAGACAGATTTACAGGGGACACGGCTCTCTTCGCTGCTGCAGTAGCAACAGAGCCAAGCATAGAGTTGGAGCCTGGTGCGTGGGGCGCATAGAGAACAGGTTGAAGCGGTATAAACCAGGCTACAGTTTGCTGACCACGAATGAGCTGATTGTAAATAACAGCCAATCACATATTCACTCAGCAAAACGTGAGGTGGAGAGTTACTGTAAAAAGTTCCAATCATTTGCATATCCAGCTCCATGGCATAGACAGGGACTAAAATCACCTGGTTAAGTGAACAGGATAAAGGACAACCAGACTGGGTTTTTTACTTTCCTGAAGCCGGATGCCAAACCTCTGGTCATCACGAGGAACAGAGACCATAGGGGAATTTACCTGAGCTACAGTTAGACTTAAATGCCCGGGCTATGATCAGGATGTGAAGAAAATCTGGTGCTTGGTTCAGTAAAAATCAATGCATTTATTTCTAAACCATACATTAAAAGGTCCTTTAGATCACTACATTGCTTCTCATTGTTACTGTAGGTCCAATTATATATGTTGACAGGAAAAGTGTTGCACAATAAACCCGGAAAATATAACGCATCTACACAGAAAGTTCAAAAGTAAGCCTTCCTCTTCTCTTCTGTTCTGATTCAAAACATAGCTCTGGGTTGTTTAAATATTCTGTGATGACTTGGTTTTCCACGGTGACCCGGAAGCAACAAACACGGTGACAAAAAAACAGTTGAGTGTTTTATTGAAGGTTAAGTTGACTGAATGAATATGGATGTGGAAGTGGTTCTGATCGGCTGGGAAGACTCTGGTCGACGGCTGTGTGTCATGATTTGAGTTTTTGTTATGGTTTGATTGTGTTGTTTTATGTTATCAGTCAGGGTTCTGTAAGCTTTTAGTTCAGTTTGGTTTATCTGCCAGGCCACTTACTTGTCTTAGTTTGTTTTGTGCCATAGTGTGGGCTCTGGGGTCATTTGGTATTTTGATTCTGTGTATGTTATCAGTTTTATTTGCTATCTGCCATGTTTTTCTGTTATTGTTTTGGTTTCTTGCTTGCTTCTGTTTTCTGTTGGGAACTCGGCACTGGTGGCTGGTTTGATTGTTCTCTTTACACACCTGCTCTGCTCCCCCTCTCCTGCAATTATCTTTTACTGGCTTCACCTGGTCTCAGCTCTATATAATCCCTGTTCAGTCAGTCATCAGTGCCAGTTTGTCTGCTCTTGTTTTTCGGTGAGTCTGATCCAGCGTCTATAGTTACCTGTCGATCCTTTCCTTATTTGTTCCAGCGTTCTGAGCCATTCTGTTACCTGATTTCTGTTTACCCAACCTGATTCTGTTCCTGTCTAGTAGTGCTCGTCTGTTCCTAGTCCTCCTGCTTAGTATATTTGTTGCCAACCTCTGACCTGTTCTTGGATGCTGCTTTTGGATTTGCTTTGGACACTCTTACTATTCTGCTTTTTCTGTTTTTTGACCCTGGACTGATTTTGGATTAAGATTCTGGTTTCCCCTTTTTTTGTGATCTGACTGCCTCTGTTGTTCTGGTTCCTGTCCCACTATCAGTTCCAAAATAAATATATTTTATCGGCACTCTATTTGTCTGGCTGAATACTGGGTCCACATTCTGAATCATTACAGTACGAACTGGCCGCAACATGGACCCATCAGCCAACAGACAGCCAAACCAGTCAGCACACACCAGCCGTAACCGGAGCCAGCTCCCTTATTAGTGTGTTCACTCTGGCAGGCTTATCGTGCTCGAGGAGCATGCCTTTTTTTCTGGTCAGAAAGAAGAAATGAGTTACTCACCCAGAGATTCTGCCCTTGTTTCTGCCTGTGGATTTAATCCGGATCCGGAGTCTTTTTAGGGAGGTTGATACAGATCTCATTTCTGAGTTTCGCCCAGATCTTTTTATCAGTTCCGTCCAGTTTCCTGATTACATTGAGGAGAGTTGCCTGTCGGCGCGGCTTCATGCCGACTTCTCTCCCCAGGTTGCTGCAGGTCCGTAGCGTCCTCCCTCTGATCAGCCCCGCAGACGTCGCCATAGGCGTTCCACACGGAACTCATTGCCCTGCGACAATCAGACAATCATTTCCACTCGGCTCCTCTCTACTTCTGACTCGGCATGGTTGCCGGCGCTCAGCCCCGCTGTAGCCCCGACCCAGCTTCCTCCTTCCGGCTCAGTAAATCTGATCCCAGTTTCCGCCCAAGCTGATTCCTCCATCCCTCCTAACTATAGTTTACGGGATGATTTTGTTTCTAGAAAGAAGGAAGAGTTAAGAGCCTTTGCTCCCATTATCAAGCAGCTGAGAGAGTCACTTTTTTCTCATTATTCCCCTGAGTTAGAGGCTAAGTTAAAGTCTTTGGAGGAGAAATATAGGGTGGCATTAAAATAATTTTACCACCTTTCCTCATCACCCGCTCTGATCAAACCCGCTCAAATAAGGACTCATAACCCTGCTTTGGTTCCTGTCAGTGAGGGTCTGGCCGACGCCTCACGTCCTTTATCCGTCTCTGAGGGTCTGACCGACGCATCGAGTTTTGAGTCTGTCTCTGAGGTTGTGGTTGATACCTTGGGTCCCAGCCCTTTTACCATGGTGGGCACCACAGTGGTTCCTTCACCGGCCCGTGAGGCAGAGACTCAGATGGGTTTTCCACCGGCCCGTGAGGTGGAATTCCAAGTGGGCTCACTCCCGGTCTGTAAGGTGGGGACCCAGACGGGATCTCTGTCAAAATAAATATCTTTTATCGGCACTCTATTTGTCTGGCTGAATACTGGGTCCACATTCTGAATCATTACACTGTGGGGAAAGGAGAGAGGAGAAGGTGAGTGCAGACAACAGCAAGGCTGGAATGGTAGAGAACAGATGCTGAAACTGTGGAGAATTTCAAATACCTGGGTGTTCACGTCAACAATAAACTGGACTGGACTCATAACACAGACGCCCTGTACAAGAAGGGCCAGAGCTGCCTCCACCTCCTCAGGAGGCTGAGGTCTTTTGGTGTGAGCAGACCCCTGCTTAAGACTTTTTATGACTCTGTGGTGGCTTCAGCCCTCCTCTACGCTGTCATCTGCTGGGCCCCTGGCTGTGCAGAGAGGGACAGAAAGAGGCTGAATAAGCTGGTGAGGAAGGCCACTTCTGTCCTGGGCTGCTCTATGGACTCTGTGGAGGAAGTAGCAGAGAGGAGGGTGTTGTCCAAGCTCACATCCATCATGGACAACACCTTCCACCCCCTGCACCAGACTGTAGAGGAGCTGAGCAGCTCCTTTAGTGACAGACTTAGACATCCTGTCGGTAAAAAGGAGCGTTACCGCAGGTCATTCATTCCTGCTGCTATCAGATTATACAATGCTGCACTATAACTGTAACTATAACTGTAACAACCAACGTGCAATAACTAATGTGCAATTCTATTTAATACACTGTGCAATAATCCTGAAAGAAGTGACTTCTGCTGCTATTGCCACCTTAATATATGTCAATACATATGTATATAAGTCACCGTGAATGTACATAAGACATCCTCTGCCTTATTTCTATTTTGTATTTTTATTCCTCTTATTTTTCTTATCTACTTCTTTTTTTTGATCCACTGTCTAAACGAGGACACACTGTATATAACTGATGCACCTTGTCCTACTTTTGGCACCTTCTTCTGATTATTGATCACTGAGCCGATGTGACAAGTGAATTTCTCCAATGTGAGATCAATAAAGCCTATCTTATCTTATCTTATCTTATCTTATCTTAATTACGGGGTAGTTGTAGGTGATGGGGTAGTCAGGCTGTGGTGATCAGTGACAGGCTGAGGTGCGGTTCCAGGTCTGATAAAGGTTTCCTTCATGGAGGGTGGACAGGCGGAGCTTCGGTCGACTGAAGTGTCAGGAAGGCCCAAGGGATTTGGAACTTTCAGAGGACTTGGATGATAAAGACCAAGGAGAGACTTGACTTAGCAGAGCAGGCACAAGAGTGTGTAACCCAGTCCAAAATGGTCATGGTGTGTGTTGTTATGAATTCGAATAGGGATAAATATTTGAAGTGTTAGTCAATGTTGTCATAAATAAGTCAAAACTTTTGTTTAGAAAGGCTAAGAACAGCATGCCTTAAAAAGCTAAAAAAAACTACTAATTTGTGGTTAAAGTTTTTTTGTTAAAATCGGAAGCATTGTCACATTGTTTTACTTTGATAGTTGGATAAAGGAAGTAGTGTGTGTGTGCACATTTGCACATTTGTATCGTATCCTGCAAAATCGCTGCTGCACCTTACCCGGAAACGTACTGCAAAACTGTTTACAATGCAACTGCCTACTTTTAAATCACTGCTGCACCTCGCTGCACAACTGTTTTATATTTCAACTGCCTACTGTTCACTGCTGCACTTTATCCGGAAATCTATTGAAACTTTTCCTGTAAGTGACTGCGATTTATCACTGCACTTTTTATCCTGTACTGTAATTCACTGCAAGGTATCCTGTAGAGTTACTGCAATCTTTCTGAGCTGTGTGAAAACGAAATTTCGTTCTGTATGCACTCTGTGCATACAAAATGACAATAAAGAAAGTCTAAGTCTAAGTGTGGGGGGGGAGGCAACTTTCAAGAACTATATGCTGGCTTAGGTGTGAGTTAGGGAGTGTGGGCCCACATATTTTGGTTTAAGTTGGACAATTGAAACAGAAACTTTATTAAAGAGTGCAATTTTATTTTATTTTTAAACAACTGTAAATTGCATTTTTTGGGGGCTTAATGTAAGTTCAAAGAGTTCTAAACTTAAATATGGTGTGTTTATTATTTATTATAAGTTAATGTTTTGAATAAGAAATAAGCAGAAGTAAGGTTGGGTTATAACTTTGATTTTGATGGCCTTATTTTGTATTCATAAGCTATTACTTCTATACTCAGTCAGAGAACATTGACGTACAAGTGTACTGGTGCTTAGAGGTAAGTGAAACTCATGTCAAAACACAAAGCATAAAGTAATTAAATGACACATTAAAATTATTCATTGTAAATTGAGTTTTGGGATTTTAACAAACTCAGGGGCCCTTACCTACTTCAATGGGGTATAGGTGGGCTACAAGTTGTTGTGTCATCAAGCCATGAGGAAAAATGAGACTGAGTTGGAAACAACATGAAATAGGAAACTCTTACAGGCACCAGGGACTGCCTGTCACAGCAAGAGGTCTTACTGTATAAAGCGTTGCTGCCCACAGACAAAAGCCCTCATTTTCCTGTTGCTTCGTTGAAGCAGCATTGGGGAGCACACTCTCCTCCTCCGCAGAGCGGAGGTTCCGACTGGAGTTTGGAGAACTGCCTTCTGGATCGAAGCTAAGTCTGCAGTCTTCCTCCTGTGTAACCAGACGTCAAAGTGAAATAATCCATCTATGCCAAAAACCAACCTTGTGATTTTTCTCAGCTGTTGCAGAAAAGCTGACTTGAGACGGCGCGGAGCGATCTCCTCGCCCGGGGCCAGGCCAAGCTCAGAGAAAAGCTGATCTGAAATCGCCCGCTGCAGCCGACTCAAAGACTCTCATGAAGGACCCCAGAGTCGCCTGCTCCAACAGCTACGTTTCGGCTAGCCCATAGCCGCCTACTAGCCGCATACCGCTGATCAGATGATCAGCCTTCATCCTGCTTCCAACTGGATGCCCAAAGTGAATCGAACTGACAGAGAGGCACCGACAGGTTTGGCAGATAAATAAACAGGGGATATTAAAAGGTTTATTTAGAATGGTTTACATTAATGCATTTTTGCGGTATTGTTAAAACACATGGGGCTTACAGGATAGCACCTGCTAGCTTCTTCGAAACCATGCCATTCAGATGTAATTCGAGTGTGTATTTACGGTTATTACAAACTTTATTTCCATAAGGGTTTTATACATTGATGGGATATTAATGTTTGTGTCATCCGGTTCACTCATTGGGACCAAAATAAAGCCGAAGCTTTTTAAAATTAGTGCCGGATGTCCGCTAGCCTAATGCTATTAGCTTCCGGATAACATTTGTTCTTCCCGGATATGCAACAACAGTTCGTTTCAAACATAAGGTTTGTTTCCTTTCGCTCCACCATTGTTTGATAGTGCTACAAGCATTGTTACCGCATTAACATGGAATATTAATGTTGATTTAGTGTTGGTTTTGTATAACTTTAGGATTAACCTATTTAGCGACTGATCGCTACAGTGACCCCTAGCTTCCCAAAAGTACAAACGCATTAATAAAATCAAGCGTCCCTAAAGTTTACTGACTTTTACTGAGCAATATCATTCTTTAAAATGTTATTTTATCATGTAATGTTTGTTTAACTCAGGATTTGCATTGTGAATGGGTTGAAATACATACCAAATGCTGTTCTGAATTTGTTAAGCTAATTTATCCTCATTCCACATTCTTTAAGATGAACTTTGGTTCTTTGACTTAGATCTGCAGTGAACCAGGATTCACTGATTTGTTGATTGAAATATAGTGTTAATTCAGATAAACAGCATTCTATAGTGATGTTCTCTGGATGTTCATTTTATTTCTGTTAATAAATTCTTCAAGTTGAAGAGAAGTTGTCACTCCTTTATTCTATATTTGTGCAGAGTTTGCTGTTAAAATAACGCCAGTGCACAAATCATTCCTTTCAACTAATACCAGCCCTTGGGCTGATATGCACCAGACAATACCTAACAGACAGAGAGTTATTTATTAAACATTAAATAACGTAAAACAGTGTGTAATAGCACAACAAAGTGTGAACGTAAAACAAGGAGTTAGCATGGAACAACATCAAGGAGATTTCTGGGAGCAAGGTTCAGGTCAGGTACTGCTCAACTGAGCTAATGCTGTGATGCCTTCCATCTGTCACGAGTCGCCTTAAATGCTTCTCTCGATTGGTGGCAATGGGAAACACCTCCTGCCAGCATCCACCTGTCGCACCCTGCAGGAGAAATGTAGAAGCATACCTGACAGATGCAGTATTGAAAGGAAATAAACTTTAGAAATAAATCCCAAATTTACCATTTCATAGATAAGGGTATAGTGTGCAGTTATTCAACAAGTGATTTAGACATTTCTTACCTGCATTTCCATAAAAATTGCACATGTGCATGACCATCTTACCTGCTCTTCCGCTCCTCAAGGGGACCGCGTGAACAAATCTCTCACCAGATTTGTTCACGCGAGTACACTAAGAATATACTTTGGTCGTATTCTTCCAAAGCGATCCTCTTCTCATAAACTTAAGACAGTTTCCTTCTTGTGATCCTCAGCCATTTTGAAAGTATATGGGGAGAGCAGTGGAGCTACAATGAACGGCTGATATATAAACACTAGAAGTGCGCATGCGCAGCCAACAAGAGGAAACTAGCAAGGAACAAGCACGTACATTGGCATTACGTGAGCATGTCACAATGATTGGTATGTGGGACAACCAATAAATAAGGTGATTCCCCGAACCTCTGACCTGAAAAGTAGATAGTGTCAAGAACAGAAACTGGACCCAAGATTCAACCAGGACAAGTAAGTGACGTTTAAAGTAGAGTTTTATTTAAAGGCGTGAGCATGGCAACTTGGAGCGCTTCTGCCCGCGCTATGACTGGAAACCCCTTGTTTTAGAGGGAATGCAGAGTGCCGACTTTTAACTGAAGAGCGGGGTCGGAGGCAGAGGTCCGAGTGACGGTGGGGATTTTCCGGATTCGCGGTCCAAGGGCAGTCCGTGGTCGAAGCCGAGAGGGCAGAGGTCCAACAGCGGTACAGAGGGGCAATCCAATGGCAAGGTAAGGTCCGGTCCGGGTCCGATAACAGGCTGGATGCAGAGGTACACAGGGGTTAGTCTGGCTCAGTTACTCACGGGCAGAAAGGGTCGGGCACACAGGCAGGCAGTCCAGGCTTGGCAGAGACAGGGGTCCAGAGGCAGATCCGATCCAGTTTCCAGAAGGGCAATCAGAGTCAGAATGGGGTCCGAATTCCAGGCAGGCAGTATCAGAAGAGGATCAGGCAGACTCAGTAACAGAAGGCAGAACACAGGTCGGGAAACAGGCAGACAGGCAGGTAGATTGATTTAGTACAAAGAATGCTGGATTGGTTTTACCGGGATGGCTAGAGGACAATCTGGCACTGGTGGCAGGTCTGTTGGCAGATTTTATACTGTTGAGAACAGGTGGAACTGGTGAAGGATGATTGCATTCAGGGTGGAGTGGGGCAGGTGTGCTGAGTTCAGGATCAGACCAGCACCAGTGCCAAGGTCATTACAGATTGTCCACTATACCCTAAATTATTTTTCCAAATTTGCGTAATATCTAATATCTAATATATATATATATATATATATATATATATATATATATATATATATATATATATATATATATATATATATATATATATATATAAATGAATTTCACAAGGATGTGATTTTACTCAAAGTAAAACATGCATACTATTTTATACAGTTCTTTATTAATATCTATGGTCTCGTTACCATTAATATTGGTAACGAGACCATAGATGGGAGTCCAAGAAAGCTCCAGCATGAGTGTCTGTTATATTTTAAACCCCAAAGGTTAACATCCTTTTCTCTACAGAAAGTGTAGTACATTGTAAACACTGTTCTAATGGCTCACATGCTCAGTGGAGAATAACAGACTTTGTTGTAAACAGTTTGTTTAAAATCTTTGGTATGAGAAATGAAAATAGTTTCTTCATAAGAGGATTGAAGGTCTGGACAGATGGCGTGGCAACAAAATGGAAAGGGTTCATGACAGAAGAAACATATTTAGAGGATCAGTTTTAATAAAATGTTTAGAAAGCCCTCAACATATTTAAAATAAATTTACCATTTGATTAGATTTAGGAAAATCTACGTTTACCAGTTTGCTTTTTTTAATATAACACATTACAGCCATGAAGACGCATAAGTTAAACACTTTGACGAGAGTGTAAAATCTCAAAAGGTAATTTATGTTGGTAAGACAGGAACCATATTTATTTGACCCTTACCAACCCTAATTTATCTGTGTTTTAGGAAAAAACCTCTGTCAGATCGAGCAGAAATTAAGATGTCTCTAAATAGCTGCCAATCTTATTCAGCAAAATATTTTTGTTTTTCATCAACCATGAAATTGTTCTCTCTTCCTTAGTCACAATTTTGGACCTGAGCCCTTGATGTTTCCATACTCTAGAAACCCCCCTGGTTATAGACCAACAAAAAGTAGTGCATAATCATGAAATGGAAAGAAACTGATACATTGCTTTCAAAAATGTAATGCTGGAAAGTGTTACAATCATTTGTATTGAGGACTTCTGAGTTTTTAGAAACACATTTCACTCTAAATACATCTGCAGCTCCAAACCATTCTATTGTAGTACTAGTTCCGTTTCATTATCTAGGGTCCGTTTCCTGCTGGAAAGTGAATCAATTCCAAGTCTGTTTTTTTTTTTTTTTTTAGTAATAACATGCATTTAATTCTATGCATCTCTCATTAAGTCTGATCAGCTCTGTTGTCCCTGCTATAGAAAACATCCCACACAAATATTAAATCTGGGGATTGTGTTTTCTCATTCTTCATTGGATCCGTTAGCCTTTGGGTCACCTTCCTGAATCAAATGAGTCCTTCGCCCCTCAGGCGCTCATCATCCCTGCCCTCAATGTTGTCATGGTTGTCTTTTGGTTGGCGAATAAATGTTGATGCATTTGATTTTTCCTCATACCTGCTGTATTTGGGATCTTACAAACAACACTTTTCAGATATTTAGTTGAAACCCCTGTATGCTATTCACAATTTTACATATAAAAGTATGTGCTACATCATAAAAATCTTATAAAAATACATTTTGTGTCTGAAAGGTAAAAAAAAAAGTTAAAAAAAGTTCCAAGTAAGTAAGATTTTATTTTAAACAATAACTAAGAGTCCTGAACATTCTGATATGATTAAATGTGCATATTTGCAGCTTGCAAGCAATGCTGCTGTGGATGCTAAATGTTGAGAGTTCAGTAATCTACAAAGAGACACACTGATGGTTACTATGGCAATAGAATCTAGTGAAGGCCAATTCCAACCCAAAATGTTAACAAAGAAGCTGTGGCAATACTGAAGAGAACTGACTCTGTGAAAGACTATGCTAATATGTCCAAAAATGCATTGCTCACAACTCATCACACAGTACCTAAAGATTCCATACACCAATGTTCAGATCAAAAGGCAACTTTCGGATGACTGCCCTTGCCACTGCGTTACCCCCAGCTGGACAATGTGAAAAATGGAGACACAATAATAGTGGACATGTATTAATATGACTTATTGTGGATTTTGCACCCTTTGTGGAGTTCTGGAGCATATTTTTACCCTTGCAGAGATGCGAGGGGGGGAGAGCAAAGGAATATGGTTTTCAATCGACATGTTTGTGGACTGGAAAAGGCATTTGAGGAGGAGGAATAAAACCTGGTGCATTTTTTGACCCACATGCAAAAAAAAGGAGGACTCGGGGAGTTTGGAAAGAGTCAATAATTTATTGGGGAAATAAGATTAGTGTGGGTTCAGAAGCTTTGGAAGAATTGTTTTGCAATGTCTGGGGAAAGAGAAAGGCAGAAGGAAGACAAGTAATAAGCTCTTTAAATCAGAGGTGTCAAACTCCAGTACCCGAGGGCCGGTGTCCTGCAATTTTAGATGTGTCCCCGATCCAACACAGAGTCTTGCTAATGACCTGAATATCTGAATCAGAATTACAATCAACATAAATACTGTTGATTGAGTACCATATAACTGATAGTACTCAGCTATATGTATCCATAAATCCTGATTAATCCAATCTTACTTAGACTACAGGCATATCTGGATGACATCAAAACCGGGATGACCTTAACATTTTCCCTTTTGACAAAGCTTCTAGTTAGAGTGGCTTAGGTTATCCTGAGCCATCTATGTAATTATGGTGCTACAGGCTTAGGCTGCTGGAGGACATCATTATCTATTTCTTTCAGTCTGCTGATTTCTCCTACTGTTCTCCAATTTTGCATTATTTGTTGTTATTTCAGGATTTAACTTTATTTTCTCTGTTTTTTTTCTCTTCATAGTAGATACATTCTGGTGTCATGTTACCTGTGATGCCATACTGGGGGCAGATCATCTGCCATTACCCTCTCTAACAGAAAATATTCCTTGATCAGTCCTTCTCTGCTCTTTTTGTGTCTCTGCTCGGTCTTCTTAAACCCCCACTCAGTCGTGGAGGATAACTGTTCACACTGAGCCTGGTTCTACTGGAGGTTTCTTACTGTTAAAGGGGAGTTTTCTACTCCACTTTGGCTACATCCATGTTCCGTATGAGAGGTTCCTGCAAAGCCATCAACAATGCAGACGACTGTCCACTGAGGCTCTACGCTCTTACAGGAGTGAATGCTGCTTGTCAAGACTTGATGCAATCTGCTGGATTTCCTTACATAGGAACATTTTTGACCAATCTGTCTGTAGGATTTGATTGGATTGATTTTGTAAAGTGCCTTGATATGACATATGTTGTGAATCGACGCTATATAAATAAAATTTAATTGAATGTTTAATTTTGAAATATTACACATTATGACCACTGATAAAACCTCCTACAGGCAGATATTAATTAGTAGAGTCTCATAAACATATTTCCTTACAGTAGACATGAATAGGTTCCTAGTAAATTCCATGAGTTAAGGGTTGTGTTTTTTTTCGGGCTTGATTCTGAACATGAAGTCGCTTATTTGGGCTCTATAATAAGCGACTATAAACATGAGTTATAAAGAGACCTGCTTGTGCTGCTGTGCTACAGACAATTGAACCGACTGAAATATCAGTCCACCCCTCCACGTACACACATACTCCCTGAGAGGGAGATGGAGAAGAAGACGTACAAACGAGCCGTCTCTGCCGGGAGGACAGAATATTTGCTGGACTACACCGCCCCGTTTCTAACATAACGCCAAAAATAAACTTCACTGTTCTATTGAATTAACTTTGGAAAGGCAAGGCAAGTTTATTTATATAGCACTTTCAGTACATTACCTGTCCAGCAGAAAGCCGGCAACCTCTACTTCCATTTTAAATCCTCGCTCCTTCGTGAATTCTCTCCAGTCCCCCTGGTAACAATAGCTATGCCGATGTAGCCTCTCATTTTCTCCCAGTTATTGCTTCTTTTTCTTTTCTTGGCTAGTTTCTCTTCATTTTTGTTGGGCAAAGAGTATGGCTTGTCCTCTTTTTCAACAGAAAATGGCAAATAGAATGATCTGTGGCTGTCTTTGCTTGTTTTATACTACTCCTCCAACACTAAGTCTTCATATTGAAGACAAAGTATAAGAATGACAAGTTTGTCCCCTTTTGGCTATGAAAAATAATATGCAACATGCCATCTTACAGTGGGTCCACTGCCACCTTTGTATTTATAAACTCTTTTTAAGCTATTAGAACAATTTCATTGTTGATGCAATTGTTATTAGACTTTGGCAGAAATATATTTAGGAAAGCAATACTTAATTTTTGCTAATGAAAAGACAAATTAGTTACACACTGTCCCTTTAAAGTACTTCTTGATTCTGAGATCGACCAACTCGGAAATACATGCATTAGTGACCATATTTTCAAAAAATGTAGCATTAAGATTGTGATTGCGCCGTTAAAAGTTTTTTTCAGGACTTAAAATTGTCCCTCGGCGACCGCTAGGCTGAAAATCCACACTTTGGGTCGATGACGTAGTTTGTAGGCATTGCCCAGGCTACGCTACAGAGAGTTCAATGAAGTACACCACGAGAAGTTCAGATGGCCATTCACAAAGTGATGATTTTAACACGAAAGACAACGCAAGCGTCTGTTACGACTCGGGTAAGTCTAAGAAAAACATTTTAGGAGAATAAACGGAATGGTTTGCTAATGTATAATTGGAATTGGTGCTCATAATCGCGGTCATGGCTGACCGTTCGGATGTCAACACGGAAACAACTCGTTGAAACTCGATTGTCTGGCATCGTTTATGACGACTGAAATCCGCCAAAACAGCACATAAAAAAGATGTATATTTAGCACAAACCATAGCATTAATTTAAGCATTATGTGTTCCCAGAATTTTACTAAATAATCTAGATGTGAGCGCTCTGAGAGCGGACGCGTATTTATCTGTTGCGCCGTGGCGCTCATATTCTCCGGGGGGGGGGGGGTTCCGAACCGAAAGGGCTGTGGGGATAGACCCATAGCCCTTTCGGTTCGGAACCCCCATGCCGCTCACTACCTCTCAGCACAGCAGCGCCGTGCAGAGAGGTAGTGTAGAGAGTAAGTGTAAGTGTAGAGAGCTTCTCAGCAGGCTGCTGTGATGACGGCGAGTTTCTCCGCTTCACTGCGCGATGAGTGAGGAGGAGAGGAGAGAATGGACATTTCAGCTGCCTGAAGACAGCGTTTATTTATTTTTATTTTACAATTTTGTAAACAACAGCTGCCGATTAAACTGAATGTTACAATCTTGACATGATTATATGAGTTGTTTTACCGAGAAACCGATCAGAAGCGCCGTGAAACCCCGCCTCTCTGGTTGCAGCTCCCGACACAGAGGGGAACAGATTTTCTCAGGGGAACTGAATTTCGCACAACACCGGGACTTTTTGGGTTCGGAAATGTGTGTAAAGAGACATTATCCTTGTTGGTATTTGACCAACCATAAGCCACACACTTTTTAGCGATGTTTAATCCGTCTATTTGTCTTTGAGAAAGCGAGTTTGCAACCAGGAAGTATCTTGTTACCATGTCAACAGATCAACGCCTACCCACATATTACGTCATCGGTCATGCAACATTTTTTTATGAGCCTTGAGCTAAAAAGCCTTAAAAATCCACTTTTTCATCGAATTTTTTAAAAAAAATTCCTCAGGTCATAATAATATGTGAACTTTCTAACATTTAGCAACTTGTATGATCTCAAAATCAAGAAGTACTTTAACATACTTTAGGGTCATCCCTTGCTCTTCTTCAGAAGGTTTGTTATTATGTGCCAAATCTTATACACCTGAAGGAAACATTGGTTTTGCTCAATATTCTAATCACAATTATTTAAACAGTAATTTGTTGAATTGGGAGACTTAAAGGAGCAATAGGTGAAACTTCATTATTTTAGATAGAACTAAAATAGTTTTGTGAAGAACTGAAGGTATCTTTTTAGATGGACTATGGTTTGACTTTACACCATCTCTCTGTGTTGTTCTCCAGTCTGTTGTTTACAAAGACGGGCCAGCCACGTGTGCATGTATACATCCATATCAACAGCTGCCACTAAGGGCTTACCCCTCTCTCCCCATAAAACTCTCAGTGCCATGTTCGCTTGAAGACGATCAGGACCCATTATTACCACACAAAAAAACAACGGTCTTTGGCAAATAAGTAGTCAGATAAAGAAAGAGGCAAAAACCAGGATTAACATTGGCCTCGCTTTACGAAGGTGGAGAGCATTTTGAGAGCAGAAACAACAACTGTTTGAGTAGGAACTAGCTTTTATGCTCCAGACAGGTGAGTAACAGCATGAAGTCAAATGTTTGTTTTTGTTTGTGTTACATTCTAGTAAAAGTTGTGTTGCTATGTATGTCTGTTATGTTTTTTTTCTATTCATGTACAGCACTTTGAACGTCTTGTTACTGAAAAGTGCTATACAAATAAACTTACCTTACTTATGTTGAATCAATTAAATGTAATGCTCCATTTGTGGTATGTGGGTTAATTGTTGGAGTTTGACCAGCAATTGGCCAAGTGTTACTGTTATGTGATGCAAGTAGCCAATAACCCAGCTAACACAGTTTGCATTGTGCATTGCAGCTTGTGAACTGCCCAACATGATCCTTGTGTACATTCAGGAATTCTTTTTTTGACAGAAAATGTAAAATTGAAACCAATAACTGGTCTAGTGCTTAGATTTTGAAGGTAGAGAGAGGTATGGCTTGGTCTACAGAAAGTGCTCAATAGCTCGATAAAAACATATTTTTCTTGAAACCTTCCTTAAAATATTTATTCACTAATCATGTGACACATTAAGCAAGATTTTGTATTTTATTTAGGTGTTCCACAAAAAAGGTGTGGAACATAAAGTCAAGACACCTATCAGATTTTTATTTTAAAACCAAAATTAACACCATGACTTACCATAGAGCATAATGGGTCACAACTTTGTATTGGTATATCAACAAACAATGCCCCAGTAATACAAGACAAATGCAATTTGTGGTTGTAATGTTACAAAATGCAAAATAATTTAAAGGGTTATGAACACATTTGCATCTCACCGTGGGTGGATAACATGCGAGAAACGTCCAAGAAGAAGCCAGAAGAAAGCCCCCCAGGATGATCTGGTAAGAGTGCCTAAGGTATCAAAAGATTGAGTAGTGTGGAGAACAGGTATCAGGGCTGATGTAACTCCCTCCATGGGATTTAGCATCAGCAGCTTGGGGAAGTGGCTGACATCAAGAAATCCTATCAGGCACAAGGAAGGGCTGGCCTGCAGGACACATGATCAGAGGGCCTGAATGTAGCAGCACAACAAGGTGCACTAAGCACCAAATCCACAGAGGAAGGGTTTTATTTTCCTAATGTGCTTTAATGACTGACATTGCTATTTAAAATCTGGGCCTGCTTTGAAATTCGAAAACACAGGAGTGTCAAAAATGAAATCACGTCATTATGTACGACTGAATAAACAACTCCAACATGTTGCCATTTTAAATTTTACAAACTACCCAATGGGTTTTATGATGCTGCTCTATTTGACACTACTTTTATGTGTAGCATTTCTCTGCAGTTCAAACATCTTGTTAAGAGACATGGTCCATTTTTGATATGACTGTTACATCAGTCTTTCCCCAGAATCACTGACTGCACCACAGAGGGAAGCAGCTTCCATAGCCTTAGCTGTCACACAGCTCGGATGAATGGAAATAATTATCATGCCACACACACACCTAATTTGAATGATGACTGAAGGGACATATTCACCAAAGAACACGTAGGCTCTCTATAGTCTCGGCTGTGCTAGACATCAGTCGGCTTTGATAACAGCAGCCCGGTGGTCACCTCAGCTGGGAGGCTCAGATCAACCACGACAGACAGCTGGGGGCCCAACAGAATAGACCATCCACAGCACAGCATGAACTCTCTGTCATTTCTGCCTGTTTTCCCTTTGCCTTCTCTGATTTTGGCCTTGAAAATCCAACTCTTGGGTCCTGAAATTCATTTGAATTAGAGAGAAATTAACTTAGCTTGGCACTGCAAATAAAACCTGCCATTTAGTTTTGTAATTATTTATCTAGTTCTTTTTTTCCTCCAAGCTTGAAAACATCTTTGTTCATTCCCTCTTGTGTGATTTGGGTTAATAAAATTTGAATACATTCCAACTTCGATCCTCACAAGAGCTTTTAATCTAAAAGAGATGAAGAGCACTCAGTGTGGAAGTGATGGAGGGGTGGTAATTACTTGTCAAAGATTGGGTTTTTTATCAACATATTAACAGGTACACAAAACCAGCTCTGTGCTCTCAGTGGAACAGCTAAGATAAAGCGTTGCTGTTTTTTCCACTCCCTGTTTGTCTCTTGACTGTAATCCCATCAAAGACTCCCCTGCTTTTGTTTTTCTTTGCAGAATGGCAAGATCCAACCCGAGTTTAGCTAACCGCCCCCAGGACCATGTCTTGGAGTACACGCTCATTCATGATTACTTCCTTCAAGCTGAATATATGGAAGCGTAAATCTGGCTAATCTATCATCACCACAGTTTCTCCAATGTATTCACCTTCACCTCAGACCAAATGCAAAAGAAAAACGTCCCCCGAAGAGGGGACAAAGTATCCACCGCTACACCCACTTGGTTTGAAGGGAAACATGAAAAAGATTTCTTAATGTTGTCAGGATGCAGCTTGTAGGCTGCATGCTGAGTCTCTCTCCCTCTCTCTCTTTCCTGCGCAGCCTGATTGGTTCCACCTGTCAGGCTGAAATCAACCTCCAACTGCTCCCACCTGGTTCCACCCTTATTTAAGACTCACCTCATTCTGCTCTCGTTGCCGGTCCGTAGTGTTCACTCCCGCTCAGTCTCTGCCAGAATCCTTTGTCAGCTCAGGTTTTTGTTACAGTCAGCCAGAAGACTTCCTTCAGCTTGTTTTTGTTACAGTCACTGCCTAGGTCCAGCTCAGCTCTGTTCCCACTCATGTTCTCAACTCCTGGAGAGACGTTCTGGTCTCAAGCCCTCGGCGCTGACGTTCTGGTCTCAAGCCCTCGGCGCTGACGTTCTAGTCTCAAGCCCTCGGCGCTGACGTTCTTGTCTCAAGCCCTCGGCGCTGACGTTCTGCTCTCAAGTCCTCGGCGCTGACGTTCTGCTCTCAAGCCCTCGGCGCTGACGTTCTGGTCTCAAGCCCTCGGCGCTGACGTTCTGGTCTCAAGCCCTCGGCGCTGACGTTCTGATCTCAAGCCCTCGGCGCTGACGTTCTGGTCTCAAGCCCTCGGCTCAGATGCTCCGTCCCGGTCTCAGGCCTTCGGCTCCAGAGTTCCTCCTGGTCAGTCACCTCACACTCCTCCTGTCAGCCAGCTTCTGCACCCTTCATCTCCGTCCATAAAAGACTCTGGTTCCTCTCGTCATTCACCTTCCATCCTGTTCAATAAAACTCACTTTAAGAACTAGCTCTGTGTGTGCGTGCTGTGTCCGGGTTTATCCAAAGACAAATCATGACAATTACGGACCGGCCAAAAGGATGAACCCGAGCACGCACAGAGCTTGGTGCAGAAGTTGGCAGGGTCTGCTCCACCTCTGCTCGGGGACTTCATGGATGCCCCGCCCGTGGTCCGTCTAGTTTGGCTCGCTGTGTTGCGACGTCCACCTCTGACTGTGTTTCCGGGTTCGCTTTCCGTGCGGCCCACCTCGGACGTAGCCTAGCGTCACTTCCTGTTGCCCAGCGTTTTCTAGTTTCTGTTGTGTTTTGAATTATTTTTTGGGTCCTTGTGTTTTGAGTTACTTAACGTTCCTTAGTTCTTCAGTACCCCTTAGATTTCTTAGAGTTCTTCAGTTTCGTTTTTTTTGTTTGTGTTCAAGTCCCGCTTTAGTTCTAGTCTTGCCTTTTGTATATTCTTTACTTATTTAGAAGATTTGTTTCTGCTTTCTGTTAATTTATTTAGGCTTAAACCGTAGTTTTGGTTTACCTAGGATTTTTTGTTTTTGACTTATTTAGGAGTTTTTCATTTTCTTTAGAGTATTTGAGTTTCTATTTTGCTTTGGTTTTTCCAGTTCTGTTCTAGGTTAGCCTTTAGTCTCCGGGTTTAGCTTTAGAATTTTAGTTTTTACCCTAGTTTCCCGGTGTTTACTTGTTATTTGTAGGTTAGTGATCTAGTTTTAGTTACCAGTATTTTGTCCTTGTCTCCCGGTTTTGTTTTATAGTTTCTCTCTGGTTTTTGGGTTCTCTTCCTAGATTCTTGGTTTTGTTTTGATTTTCTAGTTTTAGTCCTGTGTACCTGAGATTTCTTAGAGTGATTTTTAGTTTCGACTTGTTTTGAGTTCAAGTTCTGCTTAACTTACTGAGTTTTTGTTTTGCTTTTGGTTTTATTTCTTTTCATCTCTGTTTAATTGTTCTAGGTTTGCCCTTAGGCTTTCGAATTTTGGTTCAGAATTTTAGTTTTCACCTCAGATTTCCTGTTTTTCTCGTGTTCTTATTTCTAGCTTTAGTTATCTAGTTTTTTTTAATTAGTTTAGCTGAACCTGCCCTCGTCCCCCTGTTTTGCTTTGTTTATAGTTTAGCTCTAGGTTTCGGTTCCCCTCCTAGTTCTCTGGTTTTGTTTTGTTTTCCCTGTCTAGCCCCTGCAGTTCCTCTCAAGTCCTGTCCTAGTCTAGTAGTCCCTGTCTTAGTCTAGTAGTCCCTGTCTTAGTCTAGTAGTCCCTGTCTTAGTCTAGTAGTCCCTGTCTTAGTCTGGTAGTACCTGTCTTAGCCTTGTATCCCTGGCCTTGTCCTCTTGTCTTCATCTGTGTTTAGGCGCTGCCAGAGCCCTCCGGTGCTTCTAGTCGCCGGCTGAGCCCTCTGGTGCTCCAGCCTGTCGCTGCCCAGCGCATGCAAGCCGCCGCCAGAGCCCTCTGGCGCGCGGCCAGTTGCTGCTCGGCGCACTCCCTGTGCCCTGGCGTGTTAGGACGCCCTCTGTTTGTGTTCCCTGGCGTGTTAGGACGCCCTCTGTTCGTGTTCCCTGGCGTGTTAGGACGCCCTCTGTTCGTGTTTCCTGGCGTGTTAGGACGCCCTCTGTTCGTGTTCCCTGGCGTGTTAGGACGCCCTCTGTTCGTGTTCCCTGGCGTGTTAGGACGCCCTCTGTTCGTGTTTCCTGGCGTGTTAGGACGCCCTCCGTTCGTGTTCCCTGGCGTGTTAGGACGCCCTCCGATCTTGTTTTCCCCGGTCGTTTCCATACACTAGTTCTTTCCCCAGGCGTTACCATACACTAGTTGTGCTCCAGCGTTTCTACACGCTGTTGAGCCCTAGTGTTATGGTCCGCCTGTACTTTTCCCCTGGCGTTTCCATACGCCAGTTCTTCCCTTGGCGTTTCCGTACGCCCGTCCTCTCCCCTGGCTTTTCTGTACGCTAGTTGTGCTCCAGCGTTTCCGTACGCCGTTGAGCCCTAGCGTATCAGTACGCCTGTCTTGCCTCTCTAGTGTTCCCGTACGTCTGTCTTTTCCCTGGCGCTGTGAAGCGCCCGCTCCTTTCCTCTTGGCGTTTTCGTACGCCCGTACCTGCCCCTTGGCGCTGTCGTGCGCCCGTTCCGCCTCTGCGTTTCCCTCACGCCCCGGCAACCTTTCCCTTGCGCCCCGGCGTTTCCCTCATGCCTCGGCGATCTCTTCCCTTGTGTCTCGGCGTTTACCTCACGCCCCGGCAATCTTACCCTTGCGCCCCGGCGTTTCCCTCACGCCTCGGCGATTTCTTCTCTTGCGTCTCGGCGTTTACCTCACGCCCCGGCAATCTCTTCCCTTGCGCCCCGGCGTTTCCCTCACGCCCCGGCAATCTCTTCCCTTGCGCTCCAGCGTTTTCCTCACGCCCCGGCGATCTCTTCTCTTGCGTCGTGGCGTTTTCCTCACGCCTCGGCAATCTTTCCCTTGCGTCTCGGCGTTTACCTCACGCCCCGGCAATCTTACCCTTGCGCCCCGGCGTGACCCTCACGCCTCGGCGATCTCTTCTCTTGCGTCTCGGCGTTTACCTCACGCCCCAGCAATCTCTTCCCTTGCGCCCCGGCGTTTCCCTCACGCCCCGGGAATTTCTTCCCTTGCGCCCCGGCGTTTCCCTCACGCCCCGGCGATCTCTTCTCTTGCGTCGTGGCGTTTTCCTCACGCCTCGGCAATCTTTCCCTTGCGCCCCGGCGTTTCCCTCACGCCCCGGCGATCTCTTCCCTTGCGCCCCGGCGTTTCCCTCACGCCCCGGCGGGTTCCTGGCGTTTCGTTTCACTAGTAGTGCTCCGGCGTTTTCGTACGCTGTTGAGCCCTAGGGTTTCAGTACGTCCGTTCCTTTCCCCTGGCGTTCCCGTACGCCCGTTCCTTTCCCTTGGCGTTTTCGTACGCCCGTTCCTTCCCCTTGGCGTTTCTGTACGCTAGTTGTGCTCCAGCGTTTCCATACGCTGTTGAGCCCTAGCGGATCAGTCCGCCCGTTCTTTCCCTCTGGCGTTGTGTGCGCCCGTTCCTTCCCTTTGGCGCTGTGGGTCCTCCGTGTTCTCTAGCACTTTTGGTTCCCAGTGTTCTCTAGCCCTTTGGTTCCCAGTGTTCTCTAGCCCTTTGGTTCCCCGTGTTCTCTAGCCCTTTGGTTCCTCCGTGTTTTCTGGCCCTTTGATTCCCCAGTGTTCTCTATCCTTAGGTCCCTAATGTTCTCTAGTCTCTGGTCCTACGTGTTCTTGATCTTTTGGTTCCCTAGATTCTCTGGTCCTCTGTTCGCTGGCTCTTTGGTCCCTCAGTATTTCGGTTTTGACTCTGGTCTCAAGGTCTCAAGCCCTCGGCGCTGACGTTCTGGTCTCAAGCCCTCGGCGCTGATGTTCTGGTCTCAAGCCCTCGGCGCTGACGTTCTGGTCTCAAGCCCTCGGCTCAGATGCTCCGTCCCGGTCTCAAGCCTTCGGCTCCAGAGTTCCTCCTGGTCAGTCACCTCACACTCCTCCTGTCAGCCAGCTTCTGCACCCTTCATCTCCGTCCATAAAAGACTCTGGTTCCTCTCGTCATTCACCTTCCATCCTGTTCAATAAAACTCACTTTAAGAACTAGCTCTGTGTGTGCGTGCTGTGTCCGGGTTCATCCAAAGACAAATCATGACAAATGTGAGTTAAAAGCAGGTAGGTAAATTTATTTCAGCTGTGCTTCATTGCATTATGCAGATGGAAAATTAATATTTGATCCCAACCCAAATATTGGAACAGTCTGTGACTGTCACATGTGAAGCTGTGCTTGTTGTTTTCAACTCAAAACATAAATCCCAGAAAAGATTTCATACCCCTTGAACTGTTCATACATCGGCATATCCCAAAGACAAGCTTCACTAAAACCAGAAAAGAGTATGTCATCCGTATTAAGACAATAAAAGACATGAAGTATTTCAGTTAGTGTGCAATGAATCTAAAATATATGAATGTTCAACTTTTACCATTACATTATGGAAAATAATGAACTTTTTCACAATATGCAAATTTTTTGAGAAGGACCTGTATTGTCAGAAATGCGATTCTCTGAGCCAGGATACTTGCCTATGTCCAGGCTCCCTACCAGCTCACACATTTGTCCCACTGTTCTCTGTCAGCTGTGTGTTTTCATCTTTCAAGAGCACAAACAGAAGAATACAGATGCTTGAAATATGAAACACATCTTACAGTGTGATCATCAAAACCAAATAGTGGCCTATTGGTTGGAGAAGGGCGCTTATGTCCTGGAAAGGCTGCAAGCTCCCTTGTTTGAACCCCACGGACCGCTATTCTGAATCACTGGGTAAGACCCTTAGCCACAGTATGGTTGCAAAGCTCCACACAGTGGCAGCCCTCTTTACCCTGAAGGAAGGGGGTAAAAGCAGAGGACATGGTTTGTTGAAGTGTACAAAAGTTACAATGACAAATAAAGATAAAGATTATTATTATTATTATCATCATCATCATCATCATCATCATCATCATCATAAATCACAAATAACTAAACCTTTATTTTTGCACTGCATCTCAGTACTAAATGACCCATTGACACTTGAATCCATATGGGTCTTTTGCTTGACAGCATCACAAAAGACACAGAAAGGTCAGGGATAAAGTTGAGTGAAATTTAAGAGACAGTTAAGATCTAAAAAATCTTAAACTTTGAACATCTTATAGAGCTCTGTTCAATCCATCACCTGAAAATGTATGACACAACAGCAAAACTACAAAAAAATGTTGTCTACCTAAACCGACAGGTTACACAAGGAGAGCATTAAAGGTGGAGTCGGAGATGTTTCCAGAAGTTTCCCAAAGTCCCTTTTTGAATGACTACGCATGCGCAAGACTGTCTTACCTGCTGTTCCGCTCCTCAGGAGGATTGCATGAAAAAACTCTCCCAAATCCACTTTGGTCTTGTTACTTTCTACTGAGGCCTTCCTCTTCTTCTCATAAACATGTACGTGGTTTGCTTCTTGTGACTGTCAGCCATATTCAAAGTATACGGTCAGAGCAGCGGAGCTACATTGAACGAAGCTAACCACTAAGCTAACCTGATACATTAACACTAGAAGGGCGCATGGACAGCCAGCAAGCGGAAACTAACCAGGAACGTGCACGCACACTGGCACTACATGAGCGCTTCAGAATGATTGGCATGTGGGACAATCAATAGATAAGATGATACCCCCGGAACTTGAGGGACAGAGGGTAATGAGAGCAGGAACAAAACTCAAAAACAAATCCCTGAATACATAATGTATGACTACTATCCGGATGAAAGGACGATTTTACCCAGTATAACAAAAAGGGTTTCTGAGCAGGATTATCAACTATAGCTTCAATCATACAAGTGGCCAATGCTAACTGTGGGGGATCTGCAGAGATTCATAAGCTCAATTAACAGATGAGTTTATATCACCTTTTAGTTGTGCACTCCAAAAATTCTGATCTTTATGGAAGAGTGTCAGGAAGTAAGCTTTTGTTGATAGAAGGTTTGAAACAAGCCAAGAAGTATAAGGCAAAAAAAAAAAAAAACTTTCCAATGGGATGTATCAACATCAGCAGACATTTAGAAGAAGGTGATATGGTACAATGTTGCGAAATGTTACTTTTTAGCTTAGAAATAAATGTGTGGTGTAAAACTAACACTGCAGATGACCCTGAACACACCATCCCCACAGTGAAACATGGTGGTGGCAGCATCATGCAGCATGGTTGACTTCCTCCAGTAGGGGCAGAAAAGCTGGTAATAGTTGAAGGTACCATGAAGTAAGGTAAATACAGGGCAATGCTGCAAAAGACTGGAAATCGGGTCGGAGGATCCCCTTTATTGTGTACATATCAACTATAGATGTTTATGAGATACAGTATGTACAGTATACTGGAACAAGAGTTCTAAACATGCTCACATTCTTCCCATAACAGTGTGACTAATTGGCTGGTGAACCCGATATTCAGCCGGACACAGAGATACGTTTAAAAGGTTTATTGTGCAGATGAGTAGTGGCGGGTGAGACAGACAAACAGAATCAGACTTGACAGATGCACCTTGGCTGCAGGTACAGGCAGGCAGGGACGAGCAGGAGACCAGAGCAGGCGGTGTAGACCAGGGAACCACCAGAATGGGCAGAGCAAACGGCTGGGACTCCCAAAGAAACCAGCAGAACTGCAGCACGCAGACACAGGCTACTTAATTGAAGAGTCCCGCTGACTGAGCACACAGGATCTGGTAGAGCAGGGTACATCACACAGGGCGATCAGACATGAGAAGCGAGGTGAGGAGACGTTCTGGCGGGGATGAGTTTGCTATGGCGGGTATATGTGGGCTCGTGAACAGGTGACAAGAGGTGGAGTTGATGTCGGTTAATTGATTGGGACAGAGCTGACAGGATAGTGGCTGGTGGCTGAGAGGTGACAGGCTGAAGAAAAGTCCTAAAGCAAAACAAGCAAAAACCCAAATCATGACTTTTGCATTTAGTCTAAAAGTGTTATGCAGGTATTCTTCTGTGTCTTTATCCCCAGAGGAAGATAAGGTAATTGAAAAAAAGTAGAAACTGCATTTGACCATGACCTCGCACATGCTGGGAAGAGAACACTAAATTACATTATTATATACTGGATGTGTCAGTTGCAATCATCTTAAATGAGCTCACTTTGAGAATAGCTTCTGTTTTTAATATTTCAGAGTAGAGAAGATGTATGCCTGCGCAACAAGGAAGGAAGGAAGGAAGGAATATATACAATACCTCGCAGAAGTAAGTTCAATATAAGTTATTTAGTTTATCAACACTGTAATCCATAAATGTAGAGGGAAAATGATGCATGGTTTTGTAATTTTTTGTTAATACAAATCTGAAATGTGTGGTGGGCATTTGAATTCATTACTATGCTAAAAAACTCTTTACTGTTTCCTTTTTTTTTACTTTGCTTATAAACTACAAACAGCTGGACTCATAACAAATTGGACGACCTCCGGAAGGAGTTGACTGCAATTGATTTTATTTAGGGGAATAAGAGTAAAATGGGAATGGATACATATACATTATATATTTTCACATTTTTATTTGTGAACAATTCTGAAAGCCATGTATGCTTCTTCCTTTGATCCATTCGAGCTTCATTGTCATTTTCTCCTGTCTTCCTCTTCTAGATTGTATAAAAAAAACTTTTTAAAAGAAATATGGAGAACAATCAAAAAGTAAATAGACACTTTTTATAATGCGTCATTCCTTGACAAGCTGCACCTTTATTGGTGCCGAACTCAACAGCAGGGTTCAATTCAATTTTTCAATTCAATTTTATTTATATAGCGCCAAATCATGAAACATGTCATCTCAAGGCACTTTACAAAATCAAGTTCAATCATATTATACAGATTGGGTCAGATTATACAGATTGGTCAAAATGTCCTATATAAGGAAACCAGTTGATTGCATCAAAGTCCCGACAAGCAGCATTCACTCCTGGGGAACCGTAGAGCCACAGGGAGAGTCGTCTGCATTGTACATGGCTTTGCTGCAATCCCTCATACTGAGCAAGCATGAAGCGACAGTGGGAAGAAAAACCACCCATTAACGGGAAAAAAAAACCTCCGGCAGAACCGGGCTCAGTATGAACGGTCATCTGCCTCGACCGACTGGGGTTACAGAAGACAGAGCAGAGACACAACAAGAGAGACAAAAAAGCACAGAAGCACACATTGATCTAGTAATCTGTTCTACATTAGATGGTAATAGTCGGTGATCTGTCCTCCCTGGATGATTTCACAGTCAACAGAACGTCAGACCAGGTGTACCTACTATGAAGAAAAAAGAGAGAGAACAAAAAGTTAAAAGCTGAAATGACAACAGTCATTTCAATGTAATGCAATGCAAATCTGGAGAACAGTAGACTGGAGAACAGTAGAAATCAGTAGAGTGAGAAAAATAGGCCCTGATGTCCTCCAGTAGCCTAAGCCTATCGCAGCAAAACTATAAAGGTAGCTCAGAGTAACATGAGCCACTCTAGTTATAAGCTTTGTCAAAAAGGAAGGTTTTAAGATTAGTCTTAAAAGTAGACAGGGTGTCTGCTTCACGGACCAAAACTGGGAGTTGGTTCCACAGGAGAGGAGCCTGATAGCTAAAGGATCTGCCTCCCATTCTACTTTTAGAGACTCTAGGAACCACCAGCAGACCTGCAGTCTGAGAGCGAAGTGCTCTGTTAGGAACATACGGAGTAATCAGAGCTCTGATATATGATGGAGCTTGATTATTAAGGGCTTTATACGTTAGAAGAAGAATTTTAAATTCTATTCTTGATTTAACAGGAATCCAATGAAGGGAAGCTAAAATTGGAAAAATATGATCCCTCTTGTTGATTTTCATCAGAACTCTTGCTGCAGCATTTTGGATCAGCTGAAGACTTTGAATTGCATTTTGTGGACTTCCTGATAGTAAAGAATTACAATAGTCCAGCCTTGAAGTAACAAATGCATGGACTAGTTTTTCAGCATCACTCCTGGACAGAATGTTTCTAATTTTGGCGATATTCCGGAGGTGAAAAAAGGAAACTCTGGAAACCTGTTTAATATGGGATTTAAATGACATGTCTTGGTCAAAAATAACACCAAGGTTTTTTACTTTATTATCAGAGGCCAAGTTAATGCCATCCAGATTAAGTGATTGGTTAAGAAGTTTATTTTTTGAGGACTCTGGCCCAAAGATTACAACTTCGGTCTTGTCAGAATTTAGATGCAGGAAATTTAAAGTCATCCAGCTTTTGATGTCATCAAGACATGACTGCAGTCGAAGTAATTGATTGGATTCTTCAGGATTTATGGATAGATATAGCTGAGTGTCATCAGCATAACAGTGGAAATTAATCCCATGCTGTCTGATTGAGAGAATAAATTAATTCCATCCATCTATTCATCCATTTTCTGACTGTCATGATTTGTTTATGGATGAACCCAGACAGAGCACGCACACACAGAGCTGAACTTGAGAGTTTATTGTAACAGTGGATGATGGATGACATGAAGAACCAGAGTCGATTACCAAGCGGAGTTGTAGGGGGCAGAAGCTGGCCAGCAGGTACAGAGCAGAGCTGATAGTCCAGATACGGGGGAGCTGCACTGCTGCAGAACCGAGAGTGAAGCCAGAGACCATGGAGACGGGAACGGAGGTAAAGAGTCCAGCAGAGCAGCAAACAGGAATACAACAGGACAGACGGGAACCAAGACGGGAGGACAGGCATGGTGTTGGGTTGACTGAAGACGAGCCGGCAACGAAGAACAAACTGAGGTGAGCTTATGTAGGAGTGTGAACAGGTGGAACCAGTCATGAGTTGATTGCAGCCTGACAGGTGATCCTAATCAGGGCTGCGCAGAGAAAGGAGGAGTCAGGAAAAGCTTAGAGTGCAGCCTTCAGGCTGCATCATGACACTAACATTTTTGACGTAAAACATGGATAAAAAGGGGAAAAAAACATCAAGCATAAAATTAGGCTATATTTTATTGTGAACCATGATTTCAATGGCTGGTTTACCGTTTCATAATTTTTTGGTGCAGGACCCAGACTAGTACTTTACTCCTTTCTACATTTAGATGAAATATGTTCTGCTTGCTGACTGCAATAGACAAAAGATGATGATCACAGTTGGGGCATGTGAACATGCCACAACCCCCCACCCCCTCAGTCTTTGATAGAGTTGAAGCAAGCTTATAGGGGGGTTGTTTCTATCTATTTAGATTTGCCCTCCCCATTTTTACCAATAAGGCACCTGTGATTGCAGGCTTATATATTTGCAGAACATCTCTGATAAGGTTTTCTGCTATGTACTCTGAGCTTAAATCAAATTAATTATTGATGTTTGCCTAATATACCAAGCATTCAGTATTGATAGAGGTATGATCATGCATTATCTAAAGACAACCAATCATGACACATACTTTCTTTCAGAACTTCTGGTTTAAATTTGAGTTGAGATGAAAAAGAGCTTCTTTAAAAACAATGATTCAATTCCCTTTGAGTATGTGAAAATTCCACAGAGGAGAGTTGCTAAGTGCTTATCAAGGTACTCAATCACACAAAGCTGTTCATCAGCGCTTTTCGCGTCGAGACACAAAATGAAAAACCCTTAATGTAAATCATATCATGCTGACAAAAGGTTTTTGTTGAAGAGGTACTTTTGAAGTGTGAAAAGGTGCTGCATGTAACAATGTAATCTGATTTTTTTAAACCTAAAATCTGATCAATTTTGTTCAGTTAAATGGAACTTAAAGCCAGCCAATTTTATGATGAAAACACGTGTGCTTGAGATTGTGGTTCATAATCTGACAGATTAAAGTAGCTCTTGCTTACACCCATCACACTCTGGTGCATTTACCTTTTGGTTTAGAGGAGGACATGATGCCACAGGAAAAATAAATGCTTCTGCATCACATCCAGCTAGACATTTGACTCTGTAACATACACATTTTGATGACTGGATAAACTGTGGTGCCACTGATCTTTTTTGATATGTCAAACAATTGCCCCATATGAGCACTTCTGCTTTCACACCAAGCATAGAATGCACTACTTCGACAGAACTGATGTAACTAGTGGTCTAATATCACAGCAATGACCCAATAACAAAATAACTGTATCCCAAACTATGCTGTCTGCACTGATGAAGATACTGGCATGCCAGGGGCTTGAAACTGAAAGTGAAACTCACAGCTTGCTCTACTTTCTGATTAGTCTTGCCAGTTCTTGCCTGACCACCTGAGGGCACCCAAAAACCATATAATATTCATACCCAGATTATCAGCTGTTCCTTGAATCTGCAGTAGGTAACTTTTGTAAAAAAAAAAAACAAATATACATTTTCTACATATTTGTTAAAACTGTCACTTTGTCCTTACAGTGAAATATGAGACAATCTATGAAAAATAAATCCAGCTCCTCTGGCTCCTCCCAGTGGTCCTACTGCCATTTGCAGAAATACATGCTCCCTGTCTGAAGCAACCAATCAGAGCCACTAGGAATGTCAGTGTCAATCACACTTGCATACACACTGCTCACACCCCTCCCTCTCACAGTGCACATAAACAATCTAACGTTACAGGAAAACTGCCAGTTTCTCGATTGGCAGCATCTCAGTAAGTAAAGACAGGTAAACAAAACCCGATGACGAAAAGCAAGCTAAAACGAAAGAATTAGACTGAGCCCGAAATAAAACAAGGATAATCATTGGAGCAGCTTGGGAGACTCCACTATGGGGGAGGAGCTGTGGAGTAAGGGCTGTGGAGCAGCAGCGAGCAAGGAGGAGGGACCTGTAAGGTGTGGCGTGCTGAAGACTTAGGCTGTTTCTCAATATGCGTTCTTGAGCGTCCCGTGTGCTCGTGACACGTCATCGGCCTCAGCCCGAGCGCTGTTCCAATTGCCGAGAACGCCAAACCGAGAACGCACCACATCCCAGACGTTGTTCTCGCCCCGCCCTCTTTATCGAGCATGCATCAGAGCAGACTTGTGCGTTCTTCAGACTGACTGCTTGCCCAGAATGCACCGCGGCTGCAGCTTGATTCGAGACAGCGCAAACAGAGCTCACAGCGGTAAGTTAAAAATTCCCTTTTCTGCTGCTGTTGTTCTTCAAAAGTACGTTTTCAGATTGTTTGAGGCGAGAACATCATACTTTTAAGCTTCCCTATGTGGCCTGTTTACAGAGTTAGTGCGTAATTAAAAAACAAAGTCCGACGTTGAGTGTAACGGAGTGACCCGCAGACCTCCGAGGGAAACCGCAGCCCGGGCTGATGTTAGTCCGTCTTTATTACACTTCTGTCGACCAAGTAGTGTGCATAGTACCGCTGGTTATGATTTATTTGTTTTGTGTTTATCTGACTGACGTGTGTTACTTTATTAACTCAATACTTGCTGGAATAAATTGTAAATGTCTCCCAAAGACGACAGCATCATATAAAATTAATAAATAAATACAATCTACAAATGTTTTTCCTATCTTAGTGAGTTTCTTCTGAGTGAGGACACGAAGAATTGAGAGGAGAAAGAGGGAAAGAAAACAATAGTAACAGTATATGAAAAAAACAGACATTTATTTTATACAAATGTTTTATCTTTGGAACAGAATCAAGGTGTAATATATTCAACAAATTATTAACAGTTACTAACATGGTTTAAAACAAAGAAATAACTCCTATTAAGATCTTATACAAATAGACAACACATATAAACTTAGAATTAAAAATAGTTGGAATGGAAATTAATGTACTGATTATTTAATGTATTTTTACAGGTGGTGAAAAAAATGAAATGAACCAATTCAATTCAATTCAATTTTATTTATATAGCGCCAAATCATGAAACATGTCATCTCAAGGCACTTTACAAAATCAAGTTCAATCATATTATACAGATTGGGTCAGATTATACAGATTGGTCAAAATGTCCTATATAAGGAAACCAGTTGATTGCATCAAAGTCCCGACAAGCAGCATTCACTCCTGGGGAACCGTAGAGCCACAGGGAGAGTCGTCTGCATTGTACATGGCTTTGCTGCAATCCCTCATACTGAGCAAGCATGAAGCGACAGTGGGAAGAAAAACCACCCATTAACGGGAAAAAAAAACCTCCGGCAGAACCAGCATGTGTACATGACTCCAACTGATCTAGGTTAGGTCAGATGTAGTCATGTTCACTTAAACATGCAGCCAGCTGGAGCCGCTCCCTGTCTTCAGCCGCTGGATGGCCGTCCTCCTCTGGGTCAACCTCCTCGTCCTCCACATCAAGCTGGTCCCCTGCCTCTATACAAATACTGTGAAGGATGCAGCAGGCGATTACTTTTGGGGCAAACGTCAGGCAGACCTCCAGCGCCCTTAAGAAGATGGAACGCCACCGTGTCTTCAGACCACCAAAGGCACGCTCAACGATGTTTCTTCTTGGCGTGGTGTCTGTTCACTTGACCTGTACCAAATATAAAATTAACTTGTAATTTAGGTAATATGCTGATATGTCTTAATCTTCTATCCAATTAATATAATCTATTTATCAATTGTGTGTCATTGTTGGCTCTATTTAAGGACAAGAAGGTAAGAGATCTTACTGGCAAGCTGTTTCCCTATAGGATGCACCGCAGGCCAGCCAGTAGAGGGACACCAGCACCTCTATCTCCAGTGGCCATCCATGGGCCTTCTGGATGGGCAGCAGCTGAAGGAGGAGGACGATGGGGGCCTTGTTTAGCCTGAAGGCTGGTTTCAGGTCCCCTTCATTAAAAGATATTTGGAGGATTGGCACAGAGGTGTTTATCCTCACATATTTTGTTTCTGTTTCTTCCTGTAAATAAAAAAATGCCAAATGTTACCATAATTGTTTTTTTCAATTCTCACCTTTTCACAGCATAAAACTATACCTGCTTAACATGCAGATTATTATAGTTCTCAAGAAAGAAAAGGTAAAATGTATAGTAAATGTAACAAATGGCTTACCTTCTCTGGTATTTTCACCATTTCACTGAAAAAATGGGCTGAACTAACTGCACATAATTTATAGATTAATCACTGTAAAGGTGGGCAGACATAAAAATGTTTTTTTTTCCTTTATTAATGATCAATGCTGTGAAGGTCAGTAGGTGCAATAAAGTAGCTTAACCCTACTGTCATACTGTTACTAATGTTAAAATTGGGTTTTCATTTTAATTATTTATAGAAAAATAGTCACAATTTCAACCTGATCACGTGTTTAATACCATCCTCAATGTTTTTTTAAAGATAAAAGTAGGAAATAGGCTGTCAATCTTAAAATGCCTACCAGTTGGCAATAGATGGGCTTGCAAAGCCTGCCTTCTGAGCCTCCTCTGCCGCACCAATCTTCTCCTTGCTCGGATTTGCCTCCTTAATTGCGTCACCTCCTCTTCAGCCTGCTGGTAAAGCTGACCAACGACCGAAGCAACAACACTATTGCTCGTATTGCTCATTTTGCTTCTACAAAGTGCTGATTTTTTTAAAAAGACTGAATCGCCTCTACAACTACAATAATTAAAACTCCCAACAAAGAAATTCCCGCTATTGCTGGTTTTATACCCACAGTTCTGTAATTTTTTAGATATTTTTTAGACTTTTTAGAAATTAATTAAAAAAAAAACCATAACATAACATAATTTGCTTTTATTCCCAAGGTTTGGATAAGGGGAAGCATATCATCAACATGTTTGACAACCCTCTCTCTGGGCAACCAGAGAGATGCATTAAACACCAAACTGCCACACTGTCCCCACAAAAATATAAGTATGTTATCAATGTTTATCATTTGTGTAATAGCAGTAGTAATGTACTGAATTCAGAATATCTTTTCAGCCAAATTCATAAAAGGATAGCACAGAGCAGCAATTGTACCAGCAACAAAACATACTGCATAGCACATCCCAGAAGCATGTGCATCATTTTGTGTATTAGACCCTTGGATATTTATCTAAAAAAATGAAATACACCTTTTATAATATATCTTTTTTAATGAATGCAAGTGTTTTAAAAATATTTTATCTCATTCACAGATTTGATGTAAAGACTCTCAAAGTTGGCTCATTTGTGGAGAAAGCCCCCTTCAATCCAACCCATGTGAATGACAGTGACAGGCAACCAGTGAAAATCACAACCATATGGGCTACAATCTCTGGTAAAGTAGTTACATCTTGAATATAATGTGTAAGCAGGATTATAGAGAAACCGGGCATAATGCATAACACTAGGTTAAGTTACAGTTTTACTAGAGATAATTTTTGTATCCCATGGCTACATGCACAATGTTTCTCCCCAGATATTCCACTAGTCCTGTTTGAGGGTACCACTTTCTTGCTGCAACTCACAGAAGACCCACTGACAGGCTGCAAACAGTATAAAGAAGGGGGAAAAAATAATTTTTCCAACATCAGCTATCACTGACACCCTCCTGTTCCTCCACCACAAATGCTTTTGGGAGCCAATTGAAAACCTAGGGATCGGGACAAAGTCTGCTGCCACCAATGGACAGTACTGTCAATTCGTTGAAAAAAAAATCCTTCACAATCCAAGGAACAAATTGCATCTTAGAAACGCATATCTACACTCTTATATAGAGTAACCTTACCAAACACACACACACACACACACACACACACACACACACACACACACACACACACACACACACACGTAACTTGATGTCAATTTTGTAAACCTAATCCTCTTAACATGTTCATACTATGTGCAATAACTGCAATACATTGAACTGTATTTTCCTATGTTTTATTAAATTCTCAGTGTGTCATATAGGGTTTGTCATTCTTTTCTATAAACAAAAAATATATAAATTATTACCAAGGAATAGTGGATAGTGATATTTTACTAAATTTTATTTCTAAGACATCTTCAGATATCTCAAGACATCTTCATATTTCCAAGACATCTTGAGACATCTCAAGTCATCTCAAGACATCTTAAGACCCATGTCTATAGACACGTCTTATAGACACGTCTTGACTTACCAAGACATCTTAAGACATCTCAAGACATCTTAACAAATGTGTCTTGAGACACATCTTAAGGCGTCTTGAGATGCGGTGATGGCTGGGTATGAAAAGTATCATATCCCATCTTGATGGAGTTGAACACCATATATTCGACACCTTTTATCCCAATATAACACACACTATTCAGAATGGGAGCACTTTGAAAGCAACATACTTAAATTAAAGCCGCAAGCGGCGATGAGCGGCCCTCGCAGCCAAGCACCGCTGGGGTACGCGCACCTCCTGCCGCCAGCCACCGCAGAAGCTGTCACGCATTTTCCCCGCCCGTCCACTGGGCGATTCACACGAACCCTTTCGGCAGCGCTCCCCCACGACTCACAAAAAATCTGGTGCAGATTGGTGGATGCAGCGAGGAGATACAGCCGTTGAATAATGATAATGCATTTGGCCACCGGGCCGGACCGCTGGGGTTGTAAAGAGATGACATGTTGGAACTATATAAATAAAATTGGATTGAATTAATTTGTCTTTATATAAAACACATGAGTTGCCTCTTGGCATGGCATGCACTAATATATATATATATATATATATATATATATATATATATATATATATATATATATATATATACATACACACATTTGACCTAATAAAATACATTATTCATGTTTTTATTAGGTCAAATGCAATAATTCAATTCAATTTTATTTATATAGCGCCAAATCATGAAACATGTCATCTCAAGGCACTTTACAAAGTTACGTTCAATCATATTATACATATTGGGTCAGATTATACAGATTGGTCAAAAATGTTCCTATATAAGGAAACCAGTTGATACATATTGGGTCAGATTATACAGATTGGTCAAAAATGTTCCTATATAAGGAAACCGGTTGATTGCATCAAAGTCTCGACAAGCAGCATTCACTCCTGGAGAAGCGTAGAGCCACAGGGAGAGTCGTCTGCATTGTACATGGCTTTGCTGCAATCCCTCATACTGAGCAAGCATGAAGCGACAGTGGGAAGAAAAACTCCCCATTAACGGGAAGGAAAACCTCCAGCAGAACCGGGCTCAGTATGAACGGTCATCTGCCTCGACCGACTGGGGGTTACAGAAGACAGAGCAGAGACACAACAAGAGAGACAAAAAAAGCACAGAAGCACACATTGATCCAGTAATCTGTTCTACATTAGATGGTAATAGCGGGTAAGCCGTCTTCTTTGGATGATGTCACAGTTAACAGAACGCCAGACCAGGTGTACCTACTATGAAGATAAAAGAGAGAAACAGAAAATTAAAGCAGAAATGACAACACGTAATGCATAATTGAAGAACAGTAGAACTCTATAGAGTGAGAAAATTAGATCCTGACGTCCTCCAGTAGCCTAAGCCTATAGCAGTAAAACTATAAAAGGTAGCTCAGAGTAACATGAGCCACTCTAGTTATAAGCTTTGTCAAAAAGGAAGGTTTTAAGATTAGTCTTAAAAGTAGACAGGGTGTCTGCTTCACGGACCAAAACTGGGAATTGGTTCCACAGGAGAGGAGCCTGATAGCTAAAGGATCTGCCTCCCATTCTACTTTTAGAGACTCTAGGAACCACCAGCAGACCTGCAGTCTGAGAGCAAAGTGCTCTGTTAGGAACATACGGGGTAATCAGAGCTCTGATATATGATGGAGCTTGATTATTAAGGGCTTTATACGTTAGAAGAAGAATTTTAAATTCTATTTTTGATTTCACAGGAAGCCAATGAAGGGAAGCTAAAATTGGAGAAATATGATCCCGCTTGTTGATTTTCATCAGAACTCTTGCTGCAGCATTTTGGATCAGCTGAAGACTTTGAACTGCAGTTTGTGGACTTCCTGATAGTAACGAATTGCAATAGTCCAGCCTTGAAGTAACAAATGCATGGACTAGTTTTTCAGCATCACTCCTGGACAGAATGTTTCTAATTTTGGCGATATTCCGGAGGTGAAAAAAGGAAACTCTGGAAACCTGTTTAATATGGGATTTAAATGACATGTCTTGGTCAAAAATAACACCAAGGTTTTTTACTTTATTACCAGAGGCCAAGTTAATGCCATCCAGATTAAGTGATTGGTTAAGAAGTTTATTTTTTGAGGACTCTGGCCCAAAGATTACAACTTCGGTCTTGTCAGAATTTAGATGCAGGAAATTTAAAGTCATCCAGCTTTTGATGTCATCAAGACATGACTGCAGTTGAAGTAATTGATTGGATTCATCAGGATTTATGGATAAATATAGCTGAGTGTCATCAGCATAACAGTGGAAATTAATCCCATGCTGTCTGATAATTTTGCCGATCGGAAGCATATATTTAGTAAAGAGAATTGGTCCAAGGACTGAACCCTGTGGTACTCCACAGGTGACCCTAGAGTTTAAGGAAGATTTATTATTAACATGAACAAACTGGAATCTGTCCGACAGATAAGATTTAAACCAGCCTAATGCTTTTCCCTTAATCCCTACAGTATGCTCAAGTCTTTGCAGGAGAATATTTTGATCAACTGTATCAAATGCAGTACTGAGATCTAACAGGACAAGTACAGACACAAGTCCATTATCTGAGGCCATGAGAATATCATTAGTGACCTTCACCAGAGCTGTTTCAGTGCTATGATGAGCTCTGAAGCCTGACTGAAACTCCTCAAGTAGGTCATTGCTTTGTAAATGTTCACAAAGTTGATTAGCAACTACTTTCTCAAGAATTTTAGATAAGAAAAGAAGATTAGATATAGGTCTGTAGTTTACTAGCTCATCTTGATCAAGAGAAGGTTTCTTAAGTAAAGGTTTAATAACAGCTACTTTAAAAACCTGTGGTACATATCCATTTACTAAGGATAGATTAATCATGTCTAAAATAGGACCACTGATCAAAGGGAATACCTCCTTAAACAACTTAGTTGGGATTGGGTCTAACACACAGGTAGAAGTTTTAGATGAAGCTAAGATTTTAGATAGCTCAGAAAGCTCTACTGCTTCTAAACAGTTCAAACACTGTGCAGGTTCTAAAGATTCCTCCAATGCTGCCTTACTTATAATAGATAATAGATATAATAGATTGTATTTTACGTATCAGGTACATAATACACACACACACACATACGATATTATACGTAATATAATAACCATTATAACAATTTAAGAAACTAGTTATAATGGTTATATATCAAAAAAGAACATGGAACACAAAAAACATGGTCCATCATATGGGAAGGAGGGACCTGTTGGACCTTTCTATTGCATCCCCTGTCCCTTGATCCGATCAGCCATTTCGACACTGCCCTCTCCAAATCCTTCCTGGTGATCTGTCTGGTTAATGTGTTGTTCTTTAAAGCTCCTGCGGGAAACATATCTTATGGTCACTTTATATGTACCAACACAACTCTCAACTACAATTGTAAAGTCAACTATGTTAAGGTGAAATTTACCAACAAATGATCAGTTTTATATCAATTACCCAAGATTTAAATTGTAATTTTGGGTGAAGTATCCCTTTACATAATTGACTTTACAAACCTGCAAACGTCAGAATGAACTGGGAAAAAGCTAAGAAAAAAAGATCAAAATTCAAAGCTGACTGGCCAAGGCTGTCACATTTTTTTACTTCTTTCTAAAATCTGGCTTTATTAAATTGCCCATAAAAAAATTAAAAACCAAGGAAAAATTACAAAATGTAATTTTTTTGATAAGAACAGCTGTTGACTGGAAGATCTGTGCAAGAAAATCTTGAAAACATTTCTTATATGATAACATTTCTGGAGCACCTGTTTTGAGGGGACATTTATGTCCTTAAGGTGAGGGTATTATTGACATTAGAAAATTAAATTCATAACATACATAAATTTCCCTCGACAGACACAAATATCCTAAAGTTACTATATTACAGTTATTATCCATTATGCACTTACCAAATATGACTTCAAACAGATTTAAAGTCCTGAATTCCTACTTTCCATTCCAGCCCACAAAGTTGTACTGCCTTGACAGGCCATAGTCCATGATGAAGAACATCATACGTCTCGTGGCCTCATCCACAGTCCTCCCACCAATGTCTGACACTGCTGTGACCTAAGGGGGAACAAAAACAGTTCAAAGCTAATTAATTTTTATATCTTACAGGAGTAAACACGATGCAAAGACAAACTCTGGGTCTAGATTATTTCCATTGTTGATTAATCTATTGATTATTTTAACAATTAATTGATTGGTTGCTATAATAATAAAATGTTACAAAATTTTGAAAAATGTCAGTGTTTCCCAAATCTCTTGTTCTGTCAACAAAACATGGAGATACTCAGTTTATTGCTTAAGACTTTTTATGACTCTGTGGTGGCCTCAGCCCTTCTCTACGCTGTCGTCTGCTGGGCTCCAGGCAGCGCAGAACGGGACCGAATGAGTCTGAATAAGCTGGTGAGGAAGGCCACTTCTGTCCTGGGCTGCACTCTGGACTCAGCGGAGGAAGTAGCTGAGAGGAGGGTGTTGTCCAAGTTCACATCCATCATGGACAACACCTTCCACCCCCTGCGCCAGACTGTAGAGCAGCTGAGCAGCTCCTTTAGTGGCAGACTTAGACACCCTGTCTGTAAAAAGGAGCGCTACCGCAAGTCATTCATTCCTGCTGCTATCAGAATATACAGTGCTGCACTGTAACTGTAACCAATGTGCAATAATCTAATTCACTGTGCGATAACCCGTGCAATAATCCTGAAAGAAGTGACTTCTGCTGCTATCAGTAACTGTAACCACAACTGTTATAACTTTGGGCAATAACTAATGTGCAATAATCTATTTAATACACTGTGCTATAACCTGTCCAATGATCCAAAGAACTTCTGCTGCTATCACCAGGTATATATGTCAGTACATGTGTATGTAGGCATATGTATGTGTCACAGGACAGGTTGCCCTGTGACTGGCAACCTGTCCAGGATGGACGAGCCCCCACCCCCCACGACCCCGTGTGACGCCGAGCTGCGTTTCCCCATCAGATACGGCTTGACGTCACACCTGTAGGGAAAAGCCGGTATAAATCGATGAAGGATGGGATGTTAATTTTTTAAAAAGTTTAATAAAATTGCTCAAAGTTTATCAGAAAAAAACATAACTTGCTTTTAAATATGGACATTTTTAATAAGCAAAATGTTAATGTATTTCGTAAAGTTATTGTTGAAGTTAATCTTGGCTGCAGTACTCTGTTTGGCAGATGTTTTGGGGTTGGAGTAAAACGAGTCCATAGATCCACAGACAGGAGGCTTGTTCAGTGGTTTCTAGTACGACTTGCTTCTGCAGTGTCGCTCAACTGCGTGTAAAAATAAAAAAAATTACTTCATAAAAGCTCTCTGAGAATAACCTCTGGCCTCACCCAGTTAGAACCCGCTCTCCAGTCCATGTTGTAGCTGCAGTTTTTTTTTTACGTCGTTTCCTTAATAATCTGTACAAATCAAAATCCTTGTCATTTTATTAAGAGTGTCGTGGTGCGCAGCGGCTCATCAGGTGGAGCTGCTGCATATTGACTGATAGCCGCTCTGACTGCAGCTCTGCCTTCTTTTGTTCAGAAAAGCGCAGGTGAAATTATTTAATTTATTATTTAACTTTTTCCAAATCGGACCCTGTCAAATGCGGGACAAATGCGCGTCATGGTAAATTAGCCTTTACTCTTCGAATTTTAAATAAAGCGTTACAGCGAATATTGAGGAGGTCCCTGATTGGTTTATCAGCTAAGTTGCTGGAAGCCAGTGAATACACGCTGAAAGGTGACATGGCCACAGGTGGAAATAATTCATTAATTAACTGGAGCAGCGACAGTGTGTCTGTCGACAGAAACGCTTACCGAGGGAAGTTGTTGTCAGATGGTCAATCCGCTCCACTTCCTGACTTGCTGGTTCGCATAAACCCAAAGAAAACCTTTGACCACCACTGCTTTCATTCATGCATCTGTGGCCAGTTTGAGATGTTCTTCCAAAAGTTATGATTGAACACCGATCATAACTTTTGGTCTACGTATACATCTCTGTGCTGGTAGCAAACGCAGAGCCATAGAGAGAAAGGCTCTGAGCCAGCGGAACCCGGATGTTAACAAGAGCCTTGCTCGTTAGCCTTAAGGCGCTAGCATTAGCGCTAATATTAGCGCCTTAAGGCACTAGAATTAGCCGCAGAACTGAGACTGCTCATCCCACCTCAAGTTGTGGTGGGGGATATTACACTACATGCATATATAATCCAAAAAGCCTTACCTGTTTGTCTGTTTCCCCTCCTAAATTCTCCAATGTGTGGTGCTAATGTTGTTAGCTGTGACATCACGGACTTCTTCCTCAGGCAAACGGACACGTTTCAGATTGTTGGAGTGCGCCCCCTGCTGTTGGGAAGTCTTCTTCTTCTCTTGATCTTTATGAACTTTCTCACAGTGTGTCATATACGTTCAACTGTCTGTTGTTCCTCACAATATTTACATATGCCAGTGTTATGCTTCCCTATTTTGAATAATGTACCATCTAATCCTGTGTGGGCAAATCTAAGTCTTGATATGAGATAAGATAAGATAGTCTTTATTGATCTCACATTGGAGAAATTCACTTGTCGGCTCAATAGTGTGTGTGTATATATATATATATATATATATATATATATATATATATATATATATACACATGCCTACATACACATGTACTGACATATATTCACTTGGTGAAAGCAGAAGAAGTTCTTCTGGATCCTTGCACAGGTTATAGCACAGTGTATTAAATAGATTATTGCACATTAGTTATTGCCCAAAGTCATAACAGTTGTGGTTATATAGAACAGATTACTGGATCACTGTGTGCTTCTGTGCTTTTTTTGTCTGTCTTGTTGTGTCTCTGCTCTGTCTTCTGTAACCCCCAGTCGGTCAAGGCAGATGACCGTTCATACTGAGCCCGGTTCTGCTGGAGGTTTGTCCTTCATGTTAATGAAGGAGGTTTTTTTCCCCTGTTGCTTCATGCTTGCTCAGTATGAGGGATTGTTGCAAAGCCATGGACAATGCAGACAACTCTCCCTGTGACTCTACGCTTCTTCAGGAGGAAATGCTGCTTGTCAAGACTTTTATGCAATCAACTGGTTCCCTTATATAGGATTAAAGATTCAAAGCTTCTTTCTTTTAAAGGCCAGCTAAAGATATTTTAAAGCTGCTTCCACTTTTGGACGAATGTGTATGAATGGTTTGGTAAAATATGTACCGTGACTTACAGATGACGCCCAAACATTTGGGTTTGCTGCCATCTAGTGTTGGAAATAATAAATGTTTTTTCCTTCAAAACACAATTCATGTTATAAATAATTGTCAAAAAAATATGGTTGGACGTAGCAAAAATGTTTTTGATAACTTTTGATCCTCTATGTGTGATGAATTTTTTGGAGTAACTTTGAATGCCATAAGTGTAACGGTTTAGGAGTAGTTTATTCAAATGTAACACCCAAAAATATGGGAAAATGACATCTTTGATGAGAAATGAATGATTTCCTGTAGGAGGTAGCCCATTGCTTCAAGAGGCTTTTTTGTAGGGCCTATGAAGTTACATGCACTTACTGAGTTTCATAATTCTCAGACAAAGCATGGCTTGGGGCTTACTGATTTAATGCGTTTTTAATGGTTTTCCACAAACCTGATTTTTGCAATGCGACAGCTCAGGCAAATATGCATATTTCATAAAACCTTTGATAACTTTTAAAAGTCAATGTCTTAACTGCATGCTGAAAAAAATTGAAAGTAATAGGTTAAAATGCCTAGGACTAGTTCGTTAAAGTTTGAGGCAAAAACGGCCAATATTTTACCCTTTGACCCAAAATAGCAGACTTCCTGTGGGTTTTAGAGCATACACCCAAGAGACTTTTTTTCATAATTTTAAAAAACCTACCTAGGTAAAAGATTTCAGCTTTCTACGTGTTACGGTTTGGCCCAACTCACTCTAGTTGGCGCTGTTGAGCAGGTTTGCCACGCCCGTTTTCAATTACACTAAAATCATGCGATTTCTCACGGGGGACAATTTTGGGCAAAGTTTGGTGAGTTTTCATGCATGTTTAGGCCTCCAAAAAGCCGTTTCAAAAGTCCCAAGAATAAATAATAATAATAATTAAAGCCGCAAGCGGCGATGAGCGGCCCTCGCAGCCAAGCACCGCTGGGGTACGCGCACCGCCTGCCGCCAGCCACCGCAGAAGCTGTCACGCATTTTCCCCGCCCGTCCACCGGGCGATTCACACGAACCCTTTCGGCAGCGCTCCCCCACGACTCACAAAAAATCTGGTGCAGATTTGTCGATGCAGCGAGGAGATACAGCCATTGAATAATGATAATGCATTTGGCCACCGGGCCGGACCGCTGGGGTTGTAAAGAGATGACATGTTGGAACTATATAAATAAAATTGGATTGAATTCATTTGTCTTTATATAAAACACATGAGTTGCCTCTTGGCATGACATGCACTATATATATATATATATATATATATATATATATATATATATATATATATATATATATATATATATATATATACACATTTGACCTAATAAAATACATTATTCATGTTTTTATTAGGTCAAATGCAATAATTCAATTCAATTTTATTTATATAGCGCCAATTCATGAAACATGTCATCTCAAGGCACTTTAAAAAGTTACGTTCAATCATATTATACAGATTGGTCAAAAATGTTCCTATATAAGGAAACCGGTTGATACATATTGGGTCAGATTATACAGATTGGTCAAAAATGTTCCAATATAAGGAAACCGGTTGATTGCATCAAAGTCTCGACAAGCAGCATTCACTCGTGGAGAAGCGTAGAGCCACAGGGAGAGTCGTCTGCATTGTACATGGCTTTGCTGCAATCCCTCATACTGAGCAAGCATGAAGCGACAGTGGGAAGAAAAACTCCCCATTAACGGGAAGGAAAACCTCCAGCAGAACCGGGCTCAGTATGAACGGTCATCTGCCTCAACCGACTGGGGGTTACAGAAGACAGAGCAGAGACACAACAAGACAGACAAAAAAAGCACAGAAGCACACAGTGATCCAGTAATCTGTTCTATATAACCACAACTGTTCTAACTTTGGGCAATAACTAATGTGCAATAATCTATTTAATACACTGTGCTATAACCTGTGCAAGGATCCAGAAGAACTTCTTCTGCTTTCACCAAGTGAATATATGTTACAGAAGACAGAGCAGAGACACAACAAGAGAGACAAAAAAAGCACAGAAGCACACATTGATCCAGTAATCTGTTCTACATTAGATGGTAATAGCGGGTGAGCCGTCTTCTTTGGATGATGTCACAGTTAACAGAACGCCAGACCAGGTGTACCTACTATGAAGATAAAAGAGAGAGAACAGAAAGTTAAAGCAGAAATGACAACACGTAATGCATAATTGAAGAACAGTAGAACTCTATAGAGTGAGAAAATTAGATCCTGACGTCCTCCAGTAGCCTAAGCCTATAGCAGTAAAACTATAAAGGTAGCTCAGAGTAACATGAGCCACTCTAGTTATAAGCTTTGTCAAAAAGGAAAGTGTTAAGATTAGTCTTAAAAGTAGACAGGGTGTCTGCTTCACGGACCAAAACTGGGAGTTGGTTCCACAGGAGAGGACCCTGATAGCTAAAGGATCTGCCTCCCATTCTACTTTTAGAGACTCTAGGAACCACCAGCAGACCTGCAGTCTGAGAGTGAAGTGCTCTGTTAGGAACATACGGGGTAATCCGAGCTCTGATATATGATGGAGCTTGATTATTAAGGGCTTTATACGTTAGCAGAATTTTAAATTCTATTCTTGATTTAACAGGAAGCCAATTAAGGGAAGCTAAAATTGGAGAAATATCATCCCTCTTGTTGATTTTCATCAGAACTCTTGCTGCAGCATTTTGGATCAGCTGAAGACTTTGAAAAGATCATGAAAGAGGAGGTGAAGATAACATTAAAATTCAAAAAGAAAGATGAAAATATTGCTCTGAGCCAAAAAATTGTTTCTAAAGAAACAAAAAAGAAAATAGGGGAAGTTGAAATGGCTAAAACGCTGAGAGATGGAAGCTTGTTAAATGTTTGTAAATTGGAAGATCAAAAAAGGAAAGCAATGAGTGTTGAGAGTATTGGAAATAAAAGAGTGGAAAGTAAAAGAGTGTTGGGAGAAAAGAAAGGATCCCGAGGAGTTATTTATGGAATTCCAGTTAATGAAGATCTAGAGAAATTAAAACATAAAATCATGTTAAAGTCAAGGATATAGAGAGAATGCAGAAAACAGTTAATAATGAGCGAGTTGACAGCTTATCTGTGCTTCTGGAATTTTCTACTCCAGAAGTTCCAGATAGAGTCAAAGTGGGTTTCTTGTGTTATTCAGTTAGGCCTTATGTTCCACCTCCACTTCGGTGTTTCAAGTGTCAGAGGTATGGTCACATTTGCTGCAGTGTGCAGGGGCAAACAGAGCTGTTTAAAATGTGGAGGGGACCACAATATACAAGAATATGGTAAAAATGTTCAGGATAAATGCTGTAATTGTGGTGGGGAACATAGGGCAACATATGGAGGGTGTGAAAGATTATGTAACTGGTAATTTAGTAGAGCAGATTGGGAGAAATATAAGGAAATAAGTGAAGATAAAATTAAGGAAATTGACATGAATCTTGGTATTGATTCATTAAACAAAATCTTTTGTAGTTCAATCATAGAAGCTGTTCAACAGTCAGTTCCAAAGAAAGGAGGGATACATAAAAAGAAGATAATTCCATGGTGGACAATAGAATGTGACCAGGCTATTAAATCCTGAAATAAAGCTTTTAAAATTCTATAAGGAAATCAGAATTTTCAAAATTTAATTGAATACAAGAAGATGCAAGCTATAGTAAAAAGAGTTATAAGAAATACAAAAAGAGAATATTGGAGAAATTATTGTAATTCATTAGGAAGAGAAACAGATATAGGGAAAGTATGGAAAATGATTAAACGAATGAATGGTATTAAAAGGGATTATAGTTATCCAGTTTTAGTTAGTGATAGAAAAACGGCAGGTATTAATGAAGAAAAAGCAACAATGTTGTCACAAACATTTGTACAAATACATAGTTCCAATAATATTAGTGAAGAGTAGAAAACGGATAGAGCTATAACTTTATTGGAAAAAGGACATATGATAAACAGAGAAGAAGGAAATAGTATTATTAAAATTGATTTTTCTATAGCGGAGTTAAGACGAGCCATGAGGAAAGTTAAGATGTCAACCCCAGGGAGTGATCAAATATGGTATATAATGATAAATAAGCTAAGTGAATACTCAAAATTAATATTATTAGATATTTATAATAGAAAATGGGAAATGACCTAGAAGTTGGAAAGAGGCTATTGTGGTTCCAATTCCAAAAACAGGTAAAGATAGCTCAAAACCAGAAAATTCTAGACCTATTGCTTCAACATCATGTTTAAGTAAAATTATGGAGAAAATGGTAATTGAAAGATTAATTTATTTTGTTGAATCAAAAGGGTACTTATCAAATTATCAAAGCGGTTTCAGAAGAGGAAGGAATACTATGGATCCAATTGTGTGTTTACAACATGAGGTACTAACAGCAAACGTTAATAAAGAAAGTGTTTTGGCAGTGTTCTTAGATATAGAAAAGGCTTATGATATGATGTGGAAAGAGGGATTATTGATCAAATTGAGGAAAATGTGAATTTGTGGAAGAATTTATCATTGGGTAGAGAACTTTTTAACAATTCAATTCAATTTTATTTATATAATGCCAATTCATAAACATGTCATCTCGAGGCACTTTACAAAGTCAAAATCAATCATATTATACAGATTGGTCAAAAATTTCCTATATAAGGAAACCAGTTGATTGCATCAAAGTCCCAACAAGCAGCATTCACTCCTGGAGAAGCGCAGTGCTACAGGGAGAGTCGTCTGCATTGTCCATGGCTTTGCAGCAATCCCTCATACTGAGCAAGCATGAAGCGTCAGTGGAAAGAAAAACCACCCATTAGCAGGAAGGAAAAACCTCCAGCAGAACCGGGCTCAGTATGAACAGTCATCTGCCTCGACCGACTGGGGGTTACAGAAGACAGAGCAGAGACACAACAAGACAGACAAAAAAGCACAGAAGCACACATTGATCCAGTGATCTGTTATACATTAGATGGTAATAGTGGTGATCTGTCTTCCCTGGATGATGTCACAGTTAACAGAACGTCAGACTAGGTGTACCTACTATGAAGAAAAAAGAGAGAGAGCAAAAAGTTACAAGCTGAAATGACAACAGTCATTTCAATGTAATGCAATGCAAAACTGGAGAGCAGTAGACTGGAGAACAGTAGAAATCAGTAGAGTGAGAGAAATAGGCCCTGATGTCCTCCAGCAGCCTAAGCCTATAGCAGCATAACTACAGATGTAGCTCAGGGTAACATGAGCCACTCTAACTATAAACTTAAATTCTATTCTTGATTTAACAGGAAGCCAATGAAGGGAAGCTAAAATTGGAGAAATATGATCCCTCTTGTTGATTTTCATCAGAACTCTTGCTGCAGCATTTTGGATCAGCTGAAGACTTCGAACTGCATTTTGTGGACTTCCTGATAGTAAAGAATTACAATAGTCCAGCCTTGAAGTAACAAATGCATGGACTAGTTTTTCAGCATCACCCCTGGACAGAATGTTTCTAATTTTGGCGATATTCCGGAGGTGAAAAAAGGAAACTCTGGAAACCTGTTTAATATGGGATTTAAATGACACGTCTTGGTCGAAGACAACACCAAGATTTTTAACTTTATTTCCAGAGGCCAGAATGGATAATACAGGTAAGAGTTGGTAAGAGTCTTTCAGGGAGAAATTAAAAAGAACCACACAAGGCAGTATTATCAGTCCTTTATTATTTTCAGTTATGATAAATGATGCACTTAAAGAAATAGAAAATTAATTGGGTTGTTCATTGTTTGCTGATGACGGAGCTATTTGGAAACGTAGAAGGAATGTTAAATTTATTGTAGGGAAAGTCCAAAAAGCAATTCATAAGATTGAACAATGGTCTTACAAATGGAGTTTTAAATTTTCGGTAGATAAAACAAAAGTATTGCTTTTTACTCAGAAAAGAAATCAAGAAGTACAACTGAAGTTATATAATCAAGATTGTACTGTTCTCTCTATGTGTTTTACTCTTGCGTGAACACAGATAAACAGCCAGCCAAACTCCTTATTCAAGAGCCAGGAAGTGAGCGGCTTGCTCCTTTATTATCTTCTTACACATTTAGTCAGCATTTCTGACTGCTTTGAATCCAGTGTAAAACTAGAAAAGAAAGATACAAAAAAAATGGCTTAATAAACAGCCATGTAAATATCAGTATTAACGTATCAAAGTATCAGCTGCTTAATATTAACTCAACAGGTATTTTCACAGCCGGCTAGAAAAGCGGCAAATTAGCAAGTAAACACACACACTCTGCTGTCACACGGACCACGACATTTTACCGTTGCTTTTATACACAAAATAACCATAAAAGATATTAACATATCTTATCGAATCTGTAAACAAGAGCAACACTTACAACCATTGCTTTCGGAGAGATTAACTGCATTGTTGCTGCCCTGGGACGATGCACACACGCTGTCTTCCTCTTGTTTGCGTCTATACTTCCTACTTCCGGTTCGGAAGATTTTCAACATAAAAGCACCGCAAATTCATTTAAAACAGAGAACGGTATATTAACATTTCAAAGTAGTTTTTAAATGTCTTTTAAACATATTAAACATATTCAGGGCAGAACAAAGATCTAGAGAGAGTAAAGCAATTTAAATTCTTAGAGTATGGTTTGATGAAAAACTATCCTGGAAAGTGCACATAGATAAGGTTATTGAAAAATGTAAAAGGATACTTAATATATTGAGATGTTTAGTTGGGTATGAATGTTACATTCCTGCAGTGAAAAATAAAAGGGTTCATAATAAGGTTGGACATACATATACATATATATATATATATATACATACATACATACATATATATATATATATACATACATACATATATATATATATATATATATATATATATATATATATATATATATATATATATATATATATATACATATATATATACATATATATATAAATAAAGGCAAGGCAAGGCAAAGGCAAATTTATTTGTATAGCACAATTCAGTACAGAGACAATGCAAAGTGCTTTATTCAAATACAGGAAAAGAAAACAGAAAATGTAGACATCAATAAACAGCTGGACTAAAAAAGTTGAACTAATGCTGTTTCAGTAGAACAGTTTAACTAGAACAGTCAAAAACAGTCCTAAACAAATGTGTTTTTAATCTTGATTAAAAAGAACTCAGGTTTTCCGCACTTTTACAGTTTTCTGGAAGTTTGTTCCAGATAAGTGGAGCGTAGCAACTAAATGCTGCTTCTCCTTGTTTAGTTCTGGCTGTAGGTACGCAGAGAAGGCTGGAGCCAGAAGACCTGAGTGCTCTGGATGGTTGATACACTGATAACAAGTCTGTGATGTATTTAGATGCGTTCAGCAGCGTTCTGGATCAGCTGCAGCTGTCTGATCCACTTTTTAGGCAGACCTGTGAAAACACCGTTGCAGTAATCGATTCTACTAAAGATAAACGCATGGATTAGTTTTTCCAGATCCTGCTGAGACATCAGCCCTTTAATCCTGGAAATGTTCTCCAGGTGATAGAAAGCCGATCTTGTAATTGTCTTTAGACTATATATATATATATATATATATATATATATATATATATATATATATATATATATATATATGCCTACATACACATGTACTGACATATATTCACTTGGTGATAGCAGCAGAAGTTCTTCCGGATCATTGCACAGGTTATAGCACAGTGTATTAAATAGATTATTGCACATTATTTATTGCCCAAAGTTAAAACAGTTGTGGTTATATAGAACAGATTGCTGGATCAATGTGTGCTTCTGTGCTTTTTTGTCTCTCTTGTTGTGTCTCTGCTCTGTCTTCTGTAACCCCCAGTCGGTCGAGGCAGATGACCGTTCATACCGAGCCCGGTTCTGCTGGAGGTTTTTCTTTCCTGTTAATGGGGAGGTTTTTTTTCCCTGTTGCTTCATGCTTGTTCAGTATGAGGGATTGTTGCAAAGCCATGGACAATGCAGGCTACTCTCCCTGTGGCTCTACGCTTTTTCAGGAGGAAATGCTGCTTGTCAAGACCTTTATGCAATCAACTGGTTCCCTCGGCTAAAATGTTTATCCATTTTAGCCGCGCAATCCTCCATAATTAAAGTCCGACAGTCCACAGATAGCAACAGTTTGTTGATTCAAAATTAATTGTTCATCCACTTCAGCAACCAATGCATTGGAATTACGCCCTTATGTGTGCACACTATATTTAGATGGTCATCATATCTGTGGTAGCGCTACACATACCTAATCCAGACGAATGATTGTTCAAATCCAGCACCGAGCTGATCAACGGCGTCCTCACCGATGTCTATCCTGTCCGACGTCACCTCAGGTGAGCTGAGTTCGATCAGCTGATGCTCCACTCCAAACACGTAACCTCCAGCCCAGTCTTATCTTGCGCAATCACCACCATCAACCATGCAGAAACACGTATCTTTACTTATGCACAGTTCGTGAAGATGCACAAACAGTTTTTGACTGGTTTTGTAGCGGTCAAGCCAATACTTTAAGCCACTGAGGTGCTGCATCGGGGTAATAGAGTTGATGCGCTTATTGTTACCTTTTTGGGATGAATTAGAGTCCGAGTCGTCAGGGTATGTTGAACGCTTCGTCCATTTATTTTCCTCTTTGCATATCAAATGTCCATCATACATGAACACATCTCCAGACAACATATAAAGCAGACTTGCTTGCTTGTATTTATCTTTTTGCGGTCAAAAACTGTTTTCCCCTTCCGGGTGGAAAAACCTACCTATCAAAGAAAAGTTCCCCCCTTAAATAGACATGAACGCTAATTACCCAATCAATGCATTTGCGCTCCTACATATAGGATTGAAGATTAAAATCTTATTTCTTTTAAAGGCCAGCTAAAGATATTTTAAAGCTGCTTCCACTTTTGGACGAATGTGTATGAATGGTTTGGTAAAATATGTACCGTGACTTACAGATGACGCCCAAACATTTGGGTTTGCTGCCATCTAGTGTTGGAAATAATAAATGTTTTTTCCTTCAAAACACATCTCATGTTATAAATAATTGGCAAAAAAATATGGTTGGACGTAGCAAAAATGTTTTTGATAACTTTTGATCCTCTATGTGTGAGGAATTTTTTGGAGTAACTTTGAATGCCATAAGTGTAACGGTTTAGGAGTAGTTTATTCAAATGTAACACCCAAAAATATGGGAAAATGACATCTTTGATGAGAAATGAATGATTTCCTGTAGGAGGTAGCCCATTGCTTCAAGAGGCTTTTTTGTAGGGCCTATGAAGTTACATGCACTTACCGAGTTTCATAATTCTCAGACAAAGCATGGCTTGGGGCTTACTGATTTAATGCGTTTTTAATGGTTTTCCACAAACCTGATTTTTGCAATGCGACAGCTCAGGCAAATATGCATATTTCATAAAACCTTTGATAACTTTTAAACGTCAATGTCTTAACTGCATGCTGAAAAAATTTGAAAGTAATAGGTTAAAATGCCTAGGACTAGTTCGTTAAAGTTTGAGGCAAAAACGGCCAATATTTTACCCTTTGACCCAAAATAGCAGACTTCCTGTGGGTTTTAGAGCATACACCCAAGAGACTTTTTTTCATAATTTTAAAAAACCTACCTAGGTAAAAAATTTCAGCTTTCTACGTGTTACGGTTTGGCCCAACTCACTCTAGTTGGCGCTGTTGAGCAGGTTTGCCACGCCCGTTTTCAATTACACTAAAATCATGCGATTTCTCACGGGGGACAATTTTGGGCAAAGTTTGGTGAGTTTTCATGCATGTTTAGGCCTCCAAAAAGCCGTTTCAAAAGTCCCAAGAATAAATAATAATAATAATTAAAGCCGCAAGCGGCGATGAGCGGCCCTCGCAGCCAAGCACCGCTGGGGTACGCGCACCTCCTGCCGCCAGCCACCGCAGAAGCTGTCACGCATTTTCCCCGCCCGTCCACTGGGCGATTCACACGAACCCTTTCGGCAGCGCTCCCCCACGACTCACAAAAAATCTGGTGCAGATTGGTGGATGCAGCGAGGAGATACAGCCGTTGAATAATGATAATGCATTTGGCCACCGGGCCGGACCGCTGGGGTTGTAAAGAGATGACATGTTGGAACTATATAAATAAAATTGGATTGAATTAATTTGTCTTTATATAAAACACATGAGTTGCCTCTTGGCATGGCATGCACTAATATATATATATATATATATATATATATATATATACATATACATACACACATTTGACCTAATAAAATACATTATTCATGTTTTTATTAGGTCAAATGCAATAATTCAATTCAATTTTATTTATATAGCGCCAAATCATGAAACATGTCATCTCAAGGCACTTTACAAAGTTAAGTTCAATCATATTATACATATTGGGTCAGATTATACAGATTGGTCAAAAATGTTCCTATATAAGGAAACCAGTTGATACATATTGGGTCAGATTATACAGATTGGTCAAAAATGTTCCTATATAAGGAAACCGGTTGATTGCATCAAAGTCTCGACAAGCAGCATTCACTCCTGGAGAAGCGTAGAGCCACAGGGAGAGTCGTCTGCATTGTACATGGCTTTGCTGCAATCCCTCATACTGAGCAAGCATGAAGCGACAGTGGGAAGAAAAACTCCCCATTAACGGGAAGGAAAACCTCCAGCAGAACCGGGCTCAGTATGAACGGTCATCTGCCTCGACCGACTGGGGGTTACAGAAGACAGAGCAGAGACACAACAAGAGAGACAAAAAAAGCACAGAAGCACACATTGATCCAGTAATCTGTTCTACATTAGATGGTAATAGCGGGTAAGCCGTCTTCTTTGGATGATGTCACAGTTAACAGAACGCCAGACCAGGTGTACCTACTATGAAGATAAAAGAGAGAAACAGAAAATTAAAGCAGAAATGACAACACGTAATGCATAATTGAAGAACAGTAGAACTCTATAGAGTGAGAAAATTAGATCCTGACGTCCTCCAGTAGCCTAAGCCTATAGCAGTAAAACTATAAAAGGTAGCTCAGAGTAACATGAGCCACTCTAGTTATAAGCTTTGTCAAAAAGGAAGGTTTTAAGATTAGTCTTAAAAGTAGACAGGGTGTCTGCTTCACGGACCAAAACTGGGAATTGGTTCCACAGGAGAGGAGCCTGATAGCTAAAGGATCTGCCTCCCATTCTACTTTTAGAGACTCTAGGAACCACCAGCAGACCTGCAGTCTGAGAGCAAAGTGCTCTGTTAGGAACATACGGGGTAATCAGAGCTCTGATATATGATGGAGCTTGATTATTAAGGGCTTTATACGTTAGAAGAAGAATTTTAAATTCTATTTTTGATTTCACAGGAAGCCAATGAAGGGAAGCTAAAATTGGAGAAATATGATCCCGCTTGTTGATTTTCATCAGAACTCTTGCTGCAGCATTTTGGATCAGCTGAAGGCTTTGAACTGCAGTTTGTGGACTTCCTGATAGTAACGAATTGCAATAGTCCAGCCTTGAAGTAACAAATGCATGGACTAGTTTTTCAGCATCACTCCTGGACAGAATGTTTCTAATTTTGGCGATATTCCGGAGGTGAAAAAAGGAAACTCTGGAAACCTGTTTAATATGGGATTTAAATGACATGTCTTGGTCAAAAATAACACCAAGGTTTTTTACTTTATTACCAGAGGCCAAGTTAATGCCATCCAGATTAAGTGATTGGTTAAGAAGTTTATTTTTTGAGGACTCTGGCCCAAAGATTACAACTTCGGTCTTGTCAGAATTTAGATGCAGGAAATTTAAAGTCATCCAGCTTTTGATGTCATCAAGACATGACTGCAGTTGAAGTAATTGATTGGATTCATCAGGATTTATGGATAAATATAGCTGAGTGTCATCAGCATAACAGTGGAAATTAATCCCATGCTGTCTGATAATTTTGCCGATCGGAAGCATATATTTAGTAAAGAGAATTGGTCCAAGGACTGAACCCTGTGGTACTCCACAGGTGACCCTAGAGTTTAAGGAAGATTTATTATTAACATGAACAAACTGGAATCTGTCCGACAGATAAGATTTAAACCAGCCTAATGCTTTTCCCTTAATCCCTACAGTATGCTCAAGTCTTTGCAGGAGAATATTTTGATCAACTGTATCAAATGCAGTACTGAGATCTAACAGGACAAGTACAGACACAAGTCCATTATCTGAGGCCATGAGAATATCATTAGTGACCTTCACCAGAGCTGTTTCAGTGCTATGATGAGCTCTGAAGCCTGACTGAAACTCCTCAAGTAGGTCATTGCTTTGTAAATGTTCACAAAGTTGATTAGCAACTACTTTCTCAAGAATTTTAGATAAGAAAAGAAGATTAGATATAGGTCTGTAGTTTACTAGCTCATCTTGATCAAGAGAAGGTTTCTTAAGTAAAGGTTTAATAACAGCTACTTTAAAAACCTGTGGTACATATCCATTTACTAAGGATAGATTAATCATGTCTAAAATAGGACCACTGATCAAAGGGAATACCTCCTTAAACAACTTAGTTGGGATTGGGTCTAACACACAGGTAGAAGTTTTAGATGAAGCTAAGATTTTAGATAGCTCAGAAAGCTCTACTGCTTCTAAACAGTTCAAACACTGTGCAGGTTCTAAAGATTCCTCCAATGCTGCCTTACTTATAATAGATAATAGATATAATAGATTGTATTTTACGTATCAGGTACATAATACACACACACACACATACGATATTATACGTAATATAATAACCATTATAACAATTTAAGAAACTAGTTATAATGGTTATATATCAAAAAAGAACATGGAACACAAAAAACATGGTCCATCATATGGGAAGGAGGGACCTGTTGGACCTTTCTATTGCATCCCCTGTCCCTTGATCCGATCAGCCATTTCGACACTGCCCTCTCCAAATCCTTCCTGGTGATCTGTCTGGTTAATGTGTTGTTCTTTAAAGCTCCTGCGGGAAACATATCTTATGGTCACTTTATATGTACCAACACAACTCTCAACTACAATTGTAAAGTCAACTATGTTAAGGTGAAATTTACCAACAAATGATCAGTTTTATATCAATTACCCAAGATTTAAATTGTAATTTTGGGTGAAGTATCCCTTTACATAATTGACTTTACAAACCTGCAAACGTCAGAATGAACTGGGAAAAAGCTAAGAAAAAAAGATCAAAATTCAAAGCTGACTGGCCAAGGCTGTCACATTTTTTTACTTCTTTCTAAAATCTGGCTTTATTAAATTGCCCATAAAAAAATTAAAAACCAAGGAAAAATTACAAAATGTAATTTTTTTGATAAGAACAGCTGTTGACTGGAAGATCTGTGCAAGAAAATCTTGAAAACATTTCTTATATGATAACATTTCTGGAGCACCTGTTTTGAGGGGACATTTATGTCCTTAAGGTGAGGGTATTATTGACATTAGAAAATTAAATTCATAACATACATAAATTTCCCTCGACAGACACAAATATCCTAAAGTTACTATATTACAGTTATTATCCATTATGCACTTACCAAATATGACTTCAAACAGATTTAAAGTCCTGAATTCCTACTTTCCATTCCAGCCCACAAAGTTGTACTGCCTTGACAGGCCATAGTCCATGATGAAGAACATCATACGTCTTGTGGCCTCATCCACAGTCCTCCCACCAATGTCTGACACTGCTGTGACCTAAGGGGGAACAAAAACAGTTCAAAGCTAATTAATTTTTATATCTTACAGGAGTAAACACGATGCAAAGACAAACTCTGGGTCTAGATTATTTCCATTGTTGATTAATCTATTGATTATTTTAACAATTAATTGATTGGTTGCTATAATAATAAAATGTTACAAAATTTTGAAAAATGTCAGTGTTTCCCAAATCTCTTGTTCTGTCAACAAAACATGGAGATACTCAGTTTATTGCTTAAGACTTTTTATGACTCTGTGGTGGCCTCAGCCCTTCTCTACGCGGTCGTCTGCTGGGCTCCAGGCAGCGCAGAACGGGACCGAATGAGTCTGAATAAGCTGGTGAGGAAGGCCACTTCTGTCCTGGGCTGCACTCTGGACTCAGCGGAGGAAGTAGCTGAGAGGAGGGTGTTGTCCAAGTTCACATCCATCATGGACAACACCTTCCACCCCCTGCGCCAGACTGTAGAGCAGCTGAGCAGCTCCTTTAGTGGCAGACTTAGACACCCTGTCTGTAAAAAGGAGCGCTACCGCAAGTCATTCATTCCTGCTGCTATCAGAATATACAGTGCTGCACTGTAACTGTAACCAATGTGCAATAATCTAATTCACTGTGCGATAACCCGTGCAATAATCCTGAAAGAAGTGACTTCTGCTGCTATCAGTAACTGTAACCACAACTGTTATAACTTTGGGCAATAACTAATGTGCAATAATCTATTTAATACACTGTGCTATAACCTGTCCAATGATCCAAAGAACTTCTGCTGCTATCACCAGGTATATATGTCAGTACATGTGTATGTAGGCATATGTATGTGTCACAGGACAGGTTGCCCTGTGACTGGCAACCTGTCCAGGATGGACGAGCCCCCACCCCCCACGACCCCGTGTGACGCCGAGCTGCGTTTCCCCATCAGATACGGCTTGACGTCACACCTGTAGGGAAAAGCCGGTATAAATCGATGAAGGATGGGATGTTAATTTTTTAAAAAGTTTAATAAAATTGCTCAAAGTTTATCAGAAAAAAACATAACTTGCTTTTAAATATGGACATTTTTAATAAGCAAAATGTTAATGTATTTCGTAAAGTTATTGTTGAAGTTAATCTTGGCTGCAGTACTCTGTTTGGCAGATGTTTTGGGGTTGGAGTAAAATGAGTCCATAGATCCACAGACAAGAGGCTTGTTCAGTGGTTTCTAGTACGACTTGCTTCTGCAGTGTCGCTCAACTGCGTGTAAAAATAAAAAAAATTACTTCATAAAAGCTCTCTGAGAATAACCTCTGGCCTCACCCAGTTAGAACCCGCTCTCCAGTCCATGTTGTAGCTGCAGTTTTTTTTTTTACGTCGTTTCCTTAATAATCTGTACAAATCAAAATCCTTGTCATTTTATTAAGAGTGTCGTGGTGCGCAGCGGCTCATCAGGTGGAGCTGCTGCATATTGACTGATAGCCGCTCTGACTGCAGCTCTGCCTTCTTTTGTTCAGAAAAGCGCAGGTGAAATTATTTAATTTATTATTTAACTTTTTCCAAATCGGACCCTGTCAAATGCGGGACAAATGCGCGTCATGGTAAATTAGCCTTTACTCTTCGAATTTTAAATAAAGCGTTACAGCGAATATTGAGGAGGTCCCTGATTGGTTTATCAGCTAAGTTGCTGGAAGCCAGTGAATACACGCTGAAAGGTGACATGGCCACAGGTGGAAATAATTCATTAATTAACTGGAGCAGCGACAGTGTGTCTGTAGGCAGCTTACCGGGGGAAGTTGTTGTCAGATGGTCAATCCGCTCCACTTCCTGACTTGCTGGTTCGCATAAACCCAAAGAAAACCTTTGACCACCACTGCTTTCATTCATGCATCTGTGGCCAGTTTGAGATGTTCTTCCAAAAGTTATGATTGAACACCGATCATAACTTTTGGTCTACGTATACATCTCTGTGCTGGTAGCAAACGCAGAGCCATAGAGAGAAAGGCTCTGAGCCAGCGGAACCCGGATGTAAACAAGAGCCTTGCTCGTTAGCCTTAAGGCGCTAGCATTAGCGCTAATATTAGCGCCTTAAGGCACTAGAATTAGCCGCAGAACTGAGACTGCTCATCCCACCTCAAGTTGTGGTGGGGGATATTACACTACATGCATATATAATCCAAAAAGCCTTACCTGTTTGTCTGTTTCCCCTCCTAAATTCTCCAATGTGTGGTGCTAATGTTGTTAGCTGTGACATCACGGATTTCTTCCTCAGGCAAACGGACACGTTTCAGATTGTTGGAGTGCGCCCCCTGCTGTTGGGAAGTCTTCTTCTTCTCTTGATCTTTATGAACTTTCTCACAGTGTGTCATATACGTTCAACTGTCTGTTGTTCCTCACAATATTTACATATGCCAGTGTTATGCTTCCCTATTTTGAATAATGTACCATCTAATCCTGTGTGGGCAAATCTAAGTCTTGATATGAGATAAGATAAGATAGTCTTTATTGATCTCACATTGGAGAAATTCACTTGTCGGCTCAATAGTGTGTGTGTGTATATATATATATATATATATATATATATATATATATATATATATATATATATATATATATATATATATATATATATATATATATATATATATATATATATATATATATACACATGCCTACATGCACATGTACTGACATATATTCACTTGGTGAAAGCAGAAGAAGTTCTTCTGGATCCTTGCACAGGTTATAGCACAGTGTATTAAATAGATTATTGCACATTAGTTATTGCCCAAAGTCATAACAGTTGTGGTTATATAGAACAGATTACTGGATCACTGTGTGCTTCTGTGCTTTTTTTGTCTGTCTTGTTGTGTCTCTGCTCTGTCTTCTGTAACCCCCAGTCGGTCGAGGCAGATGACCGTTCATACTGAGCCCGGTTCTGCTGGAGGTTTGTCCTTCATGTTAATGAAGGAGGTTTTTTTCCCCTGTTGCTTCATGCTTGCTCAGTATGAGGGATTGTTGCAAAGCCATGGACAATGCAGACAACTCTCCCTGTGACTCTACGCTTCTTCAGGAGGAAATGCTGCTTGTCAAGACTTTTATGCAATCAACTGGTTCCCTTATATAGGATTAAAGAATCAAAGCTTCTTTCTTTTAAAGGCCAGCTAAAGATATTTTAAAGCTGCTTCCACTTTTGGACGAATGTGTATGAATGGTTTGGTAAAATATGTACCGTGACTTACAGATGACGCCCAAACATTTGGGTTTGCTGCCATCTAGTGTTGGAAATAATAAATGTTTTTTCCTTCAAAACACAATTCATGTTATAAATAATTGTCAAAAAAATATGGTTGGACGTAGCAAAAATGTTTTTGATAACTTTTGATCCTCTATGTGTGAGGAATTTTTTGGAGTAACTTTGAATGCCATAAGTGTAACGGTTTAGGAGTAGTTTATTCAAATGTAACACCCAAAAATATGGGAAAATGACATCTTTGATGAGAAATGAATGATTTCCTGTAGGAGGTAGCCCATTGCTTCAAGAGGCTTTTTTGTAGGGCCTATGAAGTTACATGCACTTACTGAGTTTCATAATTCTCAGACAAAGCATGGCTTGGGGCTTACTGATTTAATGCGTTTTTAATGGTTTTCCACAAACCTGATTTTTGCAATGCGACAGCTCAGGCAAATATGCATATTTCATAAAACCTTTGATAACTTTTAAAAGTCAATGTCTTAACTGCATGCTGAAAAAAATTGAAAGTAATAGGTTAAAATGCCTAGGACTAGTTCGTTAAAGTTTGAGGCAAAAACGGCCAATATTTTACCCTTTGACCCAAAATAGCAGACTTCCTGTGGGTTTTAGAGCATACACCCAAGAGACTTTTTTTCATAATTTTAAAAAACCTACGTAGGTAAAAAATTTCAGCTTTCTACGTGTTACGGTTTGGCCCAACTCACTCTAGTTGGCGCTGTTGAGCAGGTTTGCCACGCCCGTTTTCAATTACACTAAAATCATGCGATTTCTCACGGGGGACAATTTTGGGTAAAGTTTGGTGAGTTTTCATGCATGTTTAGGCCTCCAAAAAGCCGTTTCAAAAGTCACAAGAATAAATAATAATAATAATAATAATAATAATAAAATCTGCAGTTACAATAGGCCTTCGCAGCGCTTAGCTGCTCGGGCCTAATAATAATAATAATAATAAAATCTGCAGTTACAATAGGCCTTCGCAGCGCTTAGCTGCTCGGGCCTAATAATAATAAAATCTGCAGTTACAATAGGCCTTCGCAGCGCTTAGCTGCTCGGGCCTAAAAATGCTACAAGACTTTATGTCCCATAAAATCCCCTACATATAGACCCATACAAACCACATATTTAAGAATACCAGCATACATGGAACAAATTAAAACAGTGTGACAGCAGCTTTACAGATGAGAAAGCTTGCTATCAACCACCATCAAATCACATTTACCCTGGTATTTCCACCACAACATAAGGAGTCTGACTGGAATAGGGTGATGAATGGCTTACAGTAAGCACTGGACTCAAATGTCCTGTGGTCAGTCTGGAACAAGGAAGTAACAAATGGATAGCTTCCATAATGTGACAGTGATCAACAGAAAACCTTATATTCCACCACAAAACCTCAGAAATATGAGCTTCAGCTTTTAGAAAGTCCATGCTTTCACCAAAAGTATCATAAAAACACAGGCTTCAGACAAAACTAACAACCGGTTTTGCTGCCACAGTTCAGGAGTCAACTATAAAGAGATTTCTGATTGGTCATTGCTCCTGTACTGCCTACCTGTAAATACAACTCCTCACAGAGCTCCACAGACCTATGACAGTCATCTACTTAAACTACAGTAAAGAACATCTATATGCCATTCAAATAAATTCTAATTGATTAGATTTTAAGCTTTGTGTGGAAATCAAAGCCTTTTGAAACATTTGGATTGCTTGTTTATTGCCTCTAAACAAGCAAGAAACACTGCATACTTGCTTACATGGTTGTGTGGGCTTAAATTAGAAAAGTCTTATAGCAACATTTATACATTTATACTTCAAGTTTATTAATATTACAGTGCCTTGCAAAAGTATTCATGCTCTTTGAGCCTTTTCCCATTTTGTCATATGACAAACACAAGCATAAACGGATTTTATTGGGATTTTATGTGACAGATCACCTAAAAAGCAGGATATTGATATGTACAAGGATAATTTTCGTTTAAATAGATAAGAAACTGAAGAGATAAGTGTGTATTCAGGTTTCATTGTGGGTCTCTGTCTGTATGATTAGCATCATTTTCTTGCTGGAAAGTGAACCTCCACCCTAGACTTGAGTGTTTTACAGATCGTCTTTTGGTCATCTTCTTGTCATTCACTCTGACTCATTTCCCTCTCACTGCTGAACAAAATAATTCCCACAACATGATTCTGCCAAAACTTAACGTTTAACTTTGGGGATGGTAGGCTTATGCGGAAGTGCAATGTTAGTTTTTTGTTTGTTTATTTGCCACAGTTAGTGTTTTGCATGTATGGGAAAAAAATGAATTTAATCCGATCTGGCTAGAGGACCTCTTGCCTTATGTGTTCCCCAGGTGGGTTGTGGCAAACTATAAAAAAACTTGGTTTCTTATGGCTTTCTTTCAACATTGTCTTCCTCTTACCATCATAAAGGTCAGATTTTTGGAGTTCATAACAATTAGTTGTCCGATCAAAGTTTCCCACACCTGACCTGTGAATCTTTGCAGCCCCTTCAGAGTTACCATGGGACTGTGGCTGTTTCAGTGTTTGATGCATTCCTTACTTGGCGTTTCAGTTTAGGTTGATGACTATCTCTTAGTAGGTTTACATTTTCAGATGATTGACTGAACAAAGTTCTGAGATGTCCAAAGCCTCTGCTGGAGGTTTTCCTTCCCATTAATGGGGAATTTTTCTTTCCGCTGTCGCTCCATGCTTGCTCAGTATGAGGGATTGCTGCAAAGCCATGGACAATGCAGACGACTCTCCCTGTAGCTCTACGCTTCTCCAGGAGTGAATGCTACTTGTCTGGACTTTGAAGCAATCAACTGGTTATAGGACATTTTTGACCAATCTGTATAATATGATTGAATTTGACTTTGTAAAGTGCCTCGAGATGACATGTTTCATAAATTGGCGCTATATAAATAGAATTGAATTGAATTGAATTGAATAGGATAATTGTTTTAAACTTCTCCAGAATTTTTTGTCCAACTTGTCTGCTGTTTTACTTTGTCTTCATGAAGCTGTTTGTTGACATTCTTTAACACACCTCTGAGGCCTTCACTATTTTATACACTTTATTATAGTTACTGTATGTAACTAATTTAGGGGTTTCACAGAAAATGGGTCTATATATAAATGCATGATGCACCTTTTAGTTATAATTAAGAAAATGCATGAAATAATTCAAAATTTTGCTTTAACTTTAACTATAATATGCTACTTTATTTTGGTCTATCTAATAAAGGCCAATAAACTGCACTGAACATTTGTAGTAGAGTCCAATGAATACTTTTGGAAGGCAACGTCATTAGAAATGATCTACCTGAACCAAAGAACAATTACCTGCTAAAGCACTGCAAGCTCATTGGTTGTTTCTTCACAAGAACATATGAAGGAGTCCCACATCTCCTCCAACAAATAGAGTTTACTGATGTGTGTGGTTTAGTGTTTTTTATACTCCAAAAATATTTAAATGCCACTATTTAGTCAGCATAACAACAGAAAGTTTGTTTTTATGCTGCATAAACCTTCACTCTCTCCAGAGTCGAGATTGATATAAAAAGTGGTTATTTTTCTGAAAAAAACTGTCCAAAGCTCCTGTGACGGATTACTTGTTGGCTCTAAGAGACAAATCTTCTGTAAGGTGATTTACATGGTCCAGAAAAGCACATGGAAATCTATTCCAGCTGGAAAATTGCATTTTATAAATATCTCTGATATGTTTTTCAAAACAATCAGCAGTTTTATTTTCTATTTCGTTAACAGCATTTTGTAAAAAGAGTTCAGACAGTCCCACTGGCAACAACTGTCACTGATCACATGGGCAAATGCAATGAGACTTTGAAATGCAGGACAGAGAAAATTTACAACTGGAACCAAAGGGTTGTATGATTTGTTATTTCAGTATTAAAGGTAATAGTGATGTCACTACATAATAACCCTGAGGAAGACAGTTTGTGGCTTTGTGTGGGCGATTGCCCAAATCTACATCCAGAGATATTAGTACACAAACTACACTAAATAAACCGGCAGGCTTTGACAAACAGACTCTGGGTCACCTCTTTAGCACCTAGTTTAGCTGAAATACAACCAAACCTCATTTGGTGAGCGTATAACAGTTACACAACAGGCCTGCATGTTGGCAGTAGTCACCGTAACAAGCAGGTTTTTGGAGTGTGGGATGAAAGCTGTGATATGTATATGTATATGAAGATCATGCAGTGTGACTGCATGATCTTGCGTCTGTGATTATGCAGGTTTCCCAAAGAGTTCTGATTTTCTCCCACACTCTAAAGACATGACTGTTACATTGAGTGACAAGAATTAATTGGACTTAGGTGTGAATGGGAGAGTGCATGATTGTTTTGTCTTAAGTGTTTTTTTAATGTTGGCACTGTGATAGACTGGCAACCTGTTTAGTGTACAGCTAGCTATGCCTCTGGCTTTTTATACTCCAGTCCTGTATCACTGAATTGGATTTTATGATTGTACTCTTATACTGTACTATTTATGTGCTAATTGTTTCAGTGGTGTGTGAAGACATGATTGCAACAGAAACATAATGTGCTGGCAATGCCTGCCTTACAACACTTTTGAATTTGTAGCAAACACAATTTGCTCTCCACCTAGGCCAGTGTGCAATAGAACTTTTTTGACATTGCAAAAGACTCAGCTAAATGAGTGGAGGCTGTCATGTTTAGCAAGCACAGAGCATGGTAGTACCAAAAAATAAGTTTAAAAAGAAAAAGAAAACTTACAAAATAGTCTCACATAAGGAGATCAGACATGAAGCACAGGGGGTGGACTGGGCATGAAGAAATTGTTAAACATATGAACAAGGAATAAGGTAGAGCAGGAGGCAGCAGAAAATCAGGTAGAACAGGAAATCAGCAGAAGAAACCAGCAGGGACCAAAGACAACCAGCGAGAATATATACTGAAAAAAAATGACAGGCAAAAGAGGAGCTAATCAGGAGGGATGAGAAACAGCTTGGACAAAGGTCAGGGAAAGCAATTCCCTCATTTCCATGAGTGAATAACTAAGGAAAGCACAATCCAGGAAACATAACATCAAAGAAATAGTCAAAATACATACAAAAAAGAAAATCAAAATCCAAACACCTGACAGTGATACTTCTAAAAGATCAAAGCAATTGATCCTCAAACATCCCTAGACTGACTCAATATAGGAAAATTACTTAATCTTAAGCGACTCTATTGAAATACTTCACTTAATTCCTCCTATGCTGAAGGTTTGAATGTAAAAGTGAAACTAATGACATATAAATTTGGATAACAATTATATCACCACTTGACAGCACTTATAGAACATTGGAATTTCATTCTCAGATGGTCAGATAAACCTAGATATGAAAAAGGTAATGGCAAAAGTAAGGTTAACCATCAGGGTTCAGCAGTACAGAGTGAACTCACTCCCTCCAATAAATCCACTTTTGAGAAAGCGGACATATCAAAAGTGACTTGTTTACTTTAAAGATGTGACAGGAATTCCCAAAAATCTCTTTAATTTCATCATATTTAGACCCTTGTAAGTAGTGTTCTGCAATATGTCAGCAAACGTGGCATAATAGGAAATGGTGTGTCAGCAGCTTTAGAGTAAATGGATGAGATGGGGTGTTATTTTAGCATTTTTTTTTTAACTGTGAAGCAAGTGGGGGAGTGGTGGCCTAGTGGTTAGAGCATTGCGTTTGAGTCCCGGAGGTTCTGAGTTCAACTGCCACTCTGGGTCCCTGAGCAAGACCCTTAACCCCAGACTGCTCCCCAGGCACCGCACAGTGGCAGCTCACTGCTCCACAAGAGGATGGGGTTAAATGCAGATGTGAATTTCTCCATTGTGAGATCAATAAAGTTAAATTATTATTAAACATACACTGAGATATAAACTAATTTCTTAATTTGAGTTTCACCACAACATTTTACTAGTGGCAAGAAAGATACACATGTCTTGCAGTTTGAACAACAGAACACAAAACGATGTTAGTGTCAAATAAGGGGGCAGATGCTAAACTTAATAATTACTGTTTTAATGTCAGGTAATTTTCTGTGCCCTCTGGCATTGGCGGAATTCATCTTTGACTCTTTTTTAAAACCTGATTGATTTACTTGACCTTTTGTTCTTTTGTACAACATCCGATGTTAAATTCACAAACAAAAATAACAGTCAGCTATTATTACCTTACTTTTTTTAAGCTGTACATTTTTTAAAAATCTCACTGCTTAGTTAGTTAATTAGCGCAAAGAATATTGCAGCTAATTATTTCTTATAATAAGGTAAAACATTCTGTGGCTTTTCTACTAAGCTTACAAAAATGCTTTGAAACGCAGGGAAATAAAGGACAAAAAAGGCCCAGAAAAAGGAGGTGGAAGACATGAAACAAATGTTCTGAGGTAGGGAGTCATACCCCAGAGTAGGAATGTTACTCCTAAATTCAACACAACTGAACAAGTCCAGAGATATATTAAGATGCTTGGAACAAATATTCGGCATATATCTAGACATGTTTAGCTCATCTGTAGTCCAAAATTTAAAGTACCGAACTTCAACTGCTTGGACCTGAACCATCTACTGTGAACAGTCATACTTACAGCTAATTTTGTAATAACAAGCTTTGAGTTGCCCTCTTTTGCTGCAATTGCCCAGTTGATCCTCTTAGCTGTTTTAAACAAGTTCTCTTGTTGCTGTTTCTGTTTCAATACTGAATACATTTACTCACATTGTGACATCAGTTTTTGAGAGGACATGTGTGTTCAGACCAAGGCCTTTGGCACATATAACAACAATAAACCGTGGTTCACTTCACATCTGATGAAGTTGCGTCAAATGAAATGAAAGGCTTACATCACTGGGGACAGGGCCCTGACAAGCACAACAAGGAGATCACAACTAAGAGAAGATACAGTGAGATTTACTGGCAGATCTAGTAAAACATTAAAAGCTATAGGAGCCCATGCTGAAATGAACATCTGTACAGGCTTCACACATCCTGCACCTAAACTGTTTAGACTTTTTCTTTCAGGTTGATGCTACAGAGCTCTATTTGCAAAAACCATCCACCACAGAGATGGTTTCTTACACCAAGCTGACTCTCTGAACACCTTACAGCCTGATTAGTCAGCTACACTGCTGTGAAACTAAATAAGTATATTGCACGTTCAACTCACAACCTCACTTTTTTTTCTTTACATACAAAATGAACGAAAAAAAAATACCTTTTATATATGTACTGTATACCAAATATATCTACACTGTGAAAGCTGTAACCTAAATGAAATTCCTGATTGCGCACAATCATGGCTGAATAAAGATGACTTTGATTTTGATTTTTTAAAAGGTAATTATGGCCGCTAATATATTATTTTTGACAACCAGTGTTGTGTATGATCAGGAGCTGGACCAAAACATAGACAAGGACTTGGGAGCCACATGATGAGATGAACTTAGATTTAATGATTTAAATAAACAACTTACAGAAGTAGACAAGGCACTGTGCAGACACGGAGCAGTAACCAAATAGGAGGTGACATAACGGAGGATCTAACAATTGAGAATGATGACTGGGATGTATATTTACAGGGAAGAGATGAGAGCAGAGTAATATAGAACAGGTGAAGTTAAGCAGATGGTATGGAACACAGTGAGAACAAAGGAGGCTGAAGGAACAGAGGCAAAGTGCATGCAGAGACAGACATGGAAGAAAACAGGAAGAAAATTAAGATAGAAAAATAAGAACCTAATAAAAAACTAAATCAAAGCACAAACGCCTAAGGATCGTTTTACTAAATCGTGTGTACAATTTACTATATTGTGCTCTCGTTTTACTATAGTGTGAGCTAATTTTACTAAATTGAGCTCTCATTTTAAGCATAGTAAAACGAGGGCACAATTTATTAAACGAGTGCACTATTTACTCAAACGAGCGCACAATTTACTAAAACGAGGGCACAATTTATTAAAACGAGAGCACAATTTAGTGAACATGGTTATAGAACATTGTGTGCATGATCTACTTAAACGTGGCCACAATATGTAAAATGTGCACTCAATATTATCTTGACACATGTAAACATGAGCACGTTATAGTATATTCGAGATCTCGATCTACCAAAACGCACCCACGAATAATTGAAACGTGTGCTCGAATAAATTGTGTGCACAAAAAGGCTATAGTCAACAATCCAGGAGATAGTGGAAACTGGTCGAATAGCTTACATTTCCATTTCGTAGCCTTTGAGATGGATCTGGTCAGGATATACCATGGTTTGGGTATGGCGTATAAGGAAATATTGAGAACTCTAGCCACCCAGCATGGGATGGTTATGAGTTTAAGCACATTAAAAAGGATGCTGAGGGCGAACCGTCTCCGCCGTCGTGAGTATGACTCTGGGAGGTTACATGGGTACCGCTGGATGTACTATAAATGTATAGAACATGGTTTGCACGTGAGAAAAGAAGATGTGAGCATCATTCTCAGCGCAGTTGACCCTGAAAGCACCCAGTGCCGCCGCAGACGACGACTGAGACGCAGACAATACTTTTCCCATGGGCCTAATTTCATATGGCACATCGATTCTTATGACTAGCTCTAGCCTTATGGCATATGCATAAATGGTTGCATTGATGGATATAGCAGAAAGATTATTTGGCTCAGGGCCGCCTTCACAAATAGTGATCCATGTGTGGTTGGGGTCTACTATACAGAGGCGATAGAAAGGGTGGGGGGCTATCCAAGACTTTTGTGCACTGACATGGGAACCGAGAATGTGGTCTTGAGAGACATGCAGGTGTACTTGAGACGGAATGATGAAGACAATAGAGCAGGACAATCAAGTTTTTTAACAGGAGTAAGCACTGCTAACCAAAGAATAGAAAGTTGGTGGGGAGTGATGAGAAGACAAGGAATTGAACACTGGATCCAGATGTTTAGCGAGCTGAAGGATGAAGGTCTTTTCACAGGGGACTATCTGGACAAGGCGTTAATCCAGCTGTGTTTCATGGGACCCATTAAGGTAAGTAGGCTAATGCATGCACAGTAATATATTAGATAACCTCTGATATAAATAAAGAGAGGGACGGAATAGCCTAGAGATAGAGAGCATCTTCATTGTTTGTAAAGGAAAGTTTTCACCGTCCTAAGTGATTTTGTTTTACTGCGCATCTTAAATACAATACATTTCTTTCATCCAAACATTCAGGGTTTTCTTGGGATTCTAAATATCACTGACCTATGTGTATTTCCTTTTTTCAGGACGAGTTAAACAGCATCATGAACATCTGGAACGCACATCGCATCCGCCCCTCTACAAACGCGAGTGTGCCGTCTGGCGTACCTGATCTGATGTATGTGTTATCACATTTGTGGGGAGCTGATGATCTTCTCGTGCCTGTTAATGCGGACGATTTAGCTGTATGTAAGGAAAACTGCACATTCTTAAGTTCTGTTCCATGCGATCCTGAAATATTTGATTTTTGCGCGAATGTGATGTTGAACAGGGGATTGGAGTTTTCTTCACACTGTCCACAGGCACAGGAATTGTACATTACTTTGAGGGACTTTGTTCGTCCACTACTAATTGAGTAGGTGTCTGTAGAGAGAGACTAACAGACATCCCTTTCACCTGTGTTTACAGCAAATCTGAAGAAAATTAGCCTAGGATCTGAATCTATTTATTTTGAACACATGATGTATCCCCCAGCTTAAATACAGTAATAAAAAGTACAGTACACATAAGATGACTTCTGCAAAAACACTACATTATTTATTGTTTAAATGGCACTGCTTTTCAGTTGAACAAGTAACAGTTCCTCAGCATGACAAGGAATACAGGGCATACTATATATAAAGAACCCTGTTAAAAATGTTTTCTTTTAATCGAAAAAACATCTGCCCATATGTAAAACATTGCACATGGTTCAGAAAAAAAAATTATTTTTAGACATAAAAACAAAATAAGATTTGTTGTTTCTTTGCTACACTAAAACCTGTAAATGTGTTACTCACAACTGCTTGTTTTAAACACTTGTGCAAGAATTTAAAAATAAAGTTGACACCTGTTTTATCCAGGAATGTTTACAAAATGTGTCATTCAAAAATAAAATGTTTTGCACATATTCAATTTACTTAACATTATTATTTAACAACTAAATAACCTGAGTTGTTTAGTATCAGAACAGCTTACCAACTTGTCACCTTTTTTGAGACATGGCAGTTTTTCATAAAGCTAACCAAACTATTGAGAACTGCAAACTGACATTATGTAGCTGATTAGACAATCTACACTATATCCTTTACCCAGACATAACTGGTCAGCACACTATTAAAATCATTTCTGAGGTCTGGGTAATTGTAGTAACCAACAGGCAATTTAAGAATGCACCCACATGTGTGAGCCTGAGGCCTGCGCTGAAAATCAGATGTTTCAGTGAACTCAACCTTAATGGAATGCCCAACCAAATTTGAGCCAGTGCAAAACCTCAGGAAGTTTTGTAAAGTTTGATGGTCAGCTTCCACAATGTAACGTTTCAGATGGCGAGCAACTGCATGCTGTATTGCGGTCATCACATCTGGGAACTGGAGAAGCTCCTTCACGGCCTTCGAAGTTGTTTTTTTTTGCTCTAACAGTTGATGCAGCACATCGATCGGGAGAGTGCGGGCTAAGGTATCAACTACGGGGCGCCAGCATTCAATGATGAAACTAAAAAGGCTTTAATTAACCACGGTAGTCACCACTTACCAATATTGAACTGTAATGTTACAGAGAATAGCCCAATCTCAACAGCTTGAGTAACACGAAGTTGCGACAGGCAGCAGCGGTGAGAGCATGTCGGAAATGACTAAATGTGAGCGCGAAATCGGCCTACATATTTCGAGAGCTCAAGTTAGGCCTACAACGGGATCACGTTTTATTAATTTGAGGGCTCAATTTAAGGAAAACGTGCTCACGTTTTATTAATTCGAGGGCTCAATTAAATGAAAACGTGCTCACAAATGATCACGACCTGAAAAAGAATATCACTTAGAGTGAGCTCTCCTGGGCTCCGTACAAAGGCAATCCTAAACAAATGTGTTTTTAATCTTGATTTAAAAGAACTCAGGCTTTCTGCACTTTTACAGTTTTCTGGAAGTTTGTTCCAGATAAGTGGAGCATGGGAACTAAATGCTGCCTCTCCGTGTTAAGTTCAATATCCCTGTTAAAAGTGAAAACTGTTTCTTGGTTTTGTCCTTAACAATACCCCTGCTATGTTTCAGGCTCTGGTTAAAGATGTCTTGTGAGACATGATCAATAAGTATGTCTTTATCTGCCTAGATGACATACTTGCTTTTTCCAAAGATGCCAGGCCCCATGAGCTTCATATCAGATCAATTCTTCTACACCTATTACAAAATGTGTTTTTCTTCAAGGAGGAGAAATGCGAGTTTCACAAGTCACGCAATTCCTTTCTGGACAAGAGACTTGTCCGTAACTGCAGATGGATCGTTCTAATATCAGTACAAGATTGGCCTGTTTCATAGGATTGCAAACAACTCTAGAAATTCCTGGGATTCACTCATTTTTACTAGTGGTTCAACCATAACTAAATGTATTTTGCAACACCATTATAAAACTTCACTTCTTCCCAGACTCTTTTTAAACGGAACAACACAGGGTTTGCCTGCCAAGAGCTTAAGGAGGCATTAATTACTGCTTATACTCTCCTGACCCCTATCATTATTTTAAAGGTTGACGCCTCTCATTCAGGAGAGGTGACTGTTCTATTTAATGCTTGGTTCACTCTGCAAGATTAGATAAAATAGATAAAATAGTCGGGTTATTTTAAAAACGTGGTAGAACCAACATGAGACAATAAAAATTGTGTATATATATATATATATATATATATATATATATATATATATATATATATATATATATATATACACACAATTTTAAATTGCTAAGACTACGGGTCCATTCCTACTCCATTTTACCATGGCCCATCTCACCCATCCGGTTCGATGATTTGGCAGCAAGGGAAGAGACAATTATCAGAGACCAAACACTTAAAACATACATATATTTATTACAATTCGTAATTCCAAAATTGGGAGACAGCACTTACAAACTTATCAGCGACGAGCATAGCCTATTTTATCCCGATGTGCCTTCAACACAATTGCAAGTTGTTGTCTCGTCGTACAAACCCAAAACATGTCTTTTTAACCCCTCCAGGACTCCTGAGGGGGTTGGGCTAACCCCCCTCTGGAGACATCCAATCTCCAGCAGATATGCGGTTCCTGACAGTTCGGCCATTAGCTGTAAGTAATGGCCCTGGCCTTTTTCTTGGGAGTGGACTAAGATAACCTTCAGGGCCATGGGAAAGTTTTAAAAACCGTTAACTAATTTACAAACCCTCATAAATACCTCCCGTGATGTTCTGCGCCTGGCACCATTTACTGAAGCCTGAATGCAGTCCTTGTTCTGCAAAGAATCAGAATCAAGTTTATTGCCAAGTAGGTTTGCACTTACAAGGAATTTGACTTGGTGTTGATGGTGCAGACAAAATAAAATAAGATAGAATAGATATATATACAGAAGCTATATACACACAGTAGACTGTGCGTTAATGTAACGCAGAAGTTTGTAAGTCCTGAACGGGGGAGAGAGGCAGTGTCCATTGTCACAGGCGGCTCTGGGCCTTGTTGATAAGGCTGGTAGCAGATGGGAAGAAACTGTTCTTGTGGCGTGAGGTTTTGGTCCTGATGGACCGCAGCCTCCTGCCAGAGGGAAGTGTTTGAAATAGTTTGTGACTGGGGTGCGAGGGATCAGCCACAATCTTCCCTGCACGCTTCAGAGTCCTGGAGGCGTACAGGTCCTGGAGAGATGGAAGATTGCAGTCAATCACCTTCTCTGCAGACCGGATGACACGCTGCAGTCTGCTCTTGTCCTTCGCGGTGGCACCAGCGTACCAGATGGTGATGGAGGAGGTGAGGATGGACTCAATGATGGAGGAGTAGAAGTGCACCATCATTGTCCTTGGCAGGTTGAATTTCTTCAGCTGCCGCAGGAAGTACATCCTCTGCTGGGCTTTCTTGGTGAGGGAGTTGATGTTCAGCTCCCACTTTAGGTCCTGCACAGTAAAAAATGTGGTGTTAATATTTCAGTGTTAACCTAATTTAATCTAAATAGAGTATTTATAACTAAATGGAGTGTAAATCGGCTCTGACATTGGAGTTAAAAGTCAGAGTAAATGCTACATTCACGCAGTGAAACTTTTGACACTGTCAAGTGTCAATAACGCGCCACTGGAAAGATTTTTTTGGAACCGCCAAGAGGAGGAGGAAGAAAAAAGACGAAGCACCAGTTTTCAGAAGTTCGTGGGGATATTTCCATTTAGGATTCTGAACGGAGTTTTGCTACAGAAAACGTAAGTAACTTTTAACAATCTGGTGTTGGTAACTTATTTTGATAATAATTGTGAAGAAGAACGATATTATAGCTTCTGTTGTTATCCTTTGAATATGTTTGAAACTATATGCGTGAGTACTAGTGTAGCAAATGGTTTTGGCACCATATTTTTGTTCTGAAGGCTGTCAAGGTAAGAATACGTAACGTTATAAATGGTAATAGTATTAATCACTGTGCCTTATGCCATAGGCCCAGATTCCGTTGGTACTTCGGGGTCGTAGCACCCACCGAGTCATGTTAGCATGGTTAGCACCATGGATGTAGCAGCTAATAGGCGCATGGTTAGCATCATGGTTGTAGCAGCTAATCCGCGCCATACATACAGATTATGTTCAAGTGTATCGGGAATATGAACTCAGTTTTCAAATGGCGTTACCGTTGAGGCACATTTATTAACTATTAAAATATGTCTGTCATGGTTGTTTTTCATTATTAATATATATATATATATATATATATATATATATATATATATATATATTTTTTTTACACAGATCATGCTGCTGCGTGTTTTGTTTGGTGGGGAGCAGAAGTACGTGAAACTTTCTGATCTAACATTTGATGCATTCGTGAGAGAAGGTTAGTACGTTAGTAAAATATTTTCACTACTTTTTTCTTGCATGAGAAACCCATCTTGCATTAAGTAATTTTTTCTTTGCTTTAAAGGAAAAGTCCAGTCATCAAGGAAAAATCAGTGGGTCATTATCTATACCTTAAATGAATACTTTCGTGTTGATGTAATGAATTTAGCGTAAAAAAGTTAAGTTAAAAAAAAAAAACATAAATTGTCGTCTCGGTCACTGAGCCTGGAAGCGGATATTATTGCCCAAATATGGTAACTCCTCACTCCTGACATCACATCCTGACATTCCGTTGCGGTAAGGCACTGCACTTCACAAGCTAAGGAACTATTCTACACAGCTGTGATCAACAACAATTATTTCCGATTTTGAGAGGACTTCACAGTTGAAATTCGCGAGAGCTATTGTTAAATTAACAATGCCCACGTGCATGGCAGTTGGACGTTCCAATACATTGGGTAAAAGTAAAAAAAATAAAAAATAAAATTGTTTTTTTCCTTTCCAATTTATGATCCACCACGGGTTTGTCAGCAAGAGGGAGGATTTAAGTTACTTTCAGCAGTTTCAATTCTGATTATGACCGGACTTTTCCTTTAACATGTAAAATGTTGTACTGGACTGAACTCACTGGCATTTTGTAAAATTAGATGGGTTACTTATTTCACCCTTTGTTTATCAGCAGTAAATGTTTTTATTTTCACTTCTTTAATATATATATATATATATATATATATATATAAATATATATATATATATATATATATTTTTTTTTTTTAATTTTATTTTTTTTTTGCTTTAGTGTGCCTGAAATTTAACATTCCAGAAGGCAGACAGCAAGATCTGAAGGTGTATGACCAGTCTGATACAGAAGTTGATGTAGATGTTTTTGATGAAATAGTGGATCAGTCACCTGGAACCTTTCGAGTTATGTTGAGCAACAAAGAAGATCCTGGTAATCACTAACAATTCACCAATGCTAATTTAATTTAGGAGCTGGTTTGGGAGCATTAGAGTTCTCCTAAACAGGCTGTTGCTTTACTTTTTGCAGGTGCTGTTCTATCATCATCATCTTCATCTTCAGTCGCATCTGATGATACTATCATTCTGAATTTCACAACGTGTGACCCATCAGAAGAAGAAGCCACTGCTGAAGGAAGTCAACCTAAAAGGCCATGTCACATAAATTATGAGGCGAAAGCGGTAAGTTATTACATTTAATTTATCATTGTTTATGTTAGGGCTGGACGATATAGAAAAAAAGCTTATCGATAAACAAAAATGCATATTGATCGATATCGATAATTATTGAAAATATTTAAAACCATATTTATGTGCAGCTCTGCCTGGACATTTTATGATATTGCTAAACGATTTAATTTTAATAAAGAACACAAACACTGAATTCCAATTAAATCTTTATTTAACCAACTTTTTTAACCATAACAGATTTTTTTAAAGAAAAATAACCTAAGAGACCTGAGTTATGTTATTAAATACTGACAAAGAATAAACTAAAGTGACCAGAAAAGTGACCAAAATAAATAAACCAAATAAATAAATAAAATAGCCTATTTAGGTGGGAATAGTACACTAGTTACTCTTCAGGTTTCATTCTCTTTTTATATAGTCAATTGAGAGGCTGACGCAGGGCTGAGGTCTGAGGTTGTGGCATGTAAGGACACAGATTGCAGCTCATTTTGCACTGATTCTCTGCACTAGTTGCACAATTTAGGGAGCGCTGTTAGAGAAAAACTTGCGTCCCAGAACGTCGTATTGCGGATCAAGAGTGGCGAGGATTTGTTTGAAGCCAGATTTTTCAGCTGCAGACAACAGCAGTATGTCCATCACTATTAAGCATGTTACTGCATGCGTGATGTCCTTATGCCGCCAGGATGCTTTGTCATGTTATCACAAAGAAGGGAGTCCAGTTTAGCTGCTATACCTGCTTTGTTTTGGAAGAAATTCCAGAAGATTCCTACGAAGACGCGGAGCGGCGGCGGGGCTGCACAGCTCGCGCTGCTGCGGGTGTGAACGGCTTACGTGATGAAACAAGTTGGTTGCGTTACCAGACTTTGTTTTTACCGGTTCCTTGTCAGTTTTACAAATCACTGGTGTATTTCTGTCAGACTGGCGAACTAGTAAAACCCCATTTTGGGACCGCTTCCTCCGCCGCTCCTTGCTGCGACATATTCACATGCTCTGTGTTGTGGTTTGAGAGGGCGGGCTTTGTGACGGCGTGCCTGGGTCCGCGATTACGATTGGTCGAGAGGAAGTAGTGACTGTAGCATCAACTAATATGATAGGCTAAGAGGAAGGAAGGAAAACTGTCTATTGAAGTTTTATCGAACCGTTTTTTTTCAATCACGCCTATCGATCGATATATATTGTTATTGAATTATCGTCCAGCCCTAGTTTATGTCCTTTCTACGTTTATTGGTTCAAGAGTTTTTGATTTTTTTCCTCTTTGAAATTGAAGTTGATTGAAAAAATCTTGACAACTAAGCCTGGTGGTGAGCGTATCATGCAAGAGTATGCAAGAACTAAATGCTTGACAGATGCAACCAGAAGACAGATGATAAACATCCTTACAGCTGCAATGACAGAAGCACATGGGCAAGAATCATACACTTAGACTATAAAGAAACATTTTGGTTTTGAATTGGTTTTTCATTCTTTTTTCAAACATCAGTTTAGTGACTCATTGTTTGATCATATATCAGATCATCCCCTCCTAAAAGCGTCAGAGTGATGTATGCTCAGGGGATCGTTGCCCTATTTCCCTATCTGGAGGACCCGTTTTCCAAACATGGATATGTAAGTAAAAGTGTCTTAGCAACATTAAGCATGTATATTTACCTTCAATGATGTTTATGGAGTGGTAAGTCTGCTTGTATTTATTGACATAGGAGCATTACTATGATCCAGAGAGCGGTTCAGGATACCTTGCATGGCGTTTAAAGACCATTCAAAGAAAAACTGCAGAGGAAAGGGATGCCTCAGGTAGCAAATCTCCTAAAAGTAAGTTTTCTCAATAGTGAGTATATGTAAAAAAAAACATTAAAATCTGTGGCTTGGAGTAAGAAACTTTTTTGTTTGTTTGTTTTTAGGTGGTGGACCAGGTCATGGTCAGTCCAGGGTTTTCACTGCTGTAAAAGTGCTGTCAGATGAGGAAGTGGAAGCAGCTATTGCTGTTTTGAAACACTCTGCTGATGATGACACTGTCCGTGAGAAGATGAAGGCTACCTTCCATTACCGTCATTCAATGGTCAATGATGAAAAGAAAGCAGCAAATGTCTTCTCTGTCTTTCCACGGTTTCTGGGCACCCTAGGACTGGTAAGACAGCTTTATCTTTTACACTACTAAAATATTCAGTGACAACATTCATAGAAGTTTGTCCTGTAACCTGTGTATTACCAGTTTGAACCCAAACTCTTTCTAAATTGTTATGTCCTTGGGGATGACACTTTACCCGCCTTGCCTGCTGGTGACGCTCAGAAGGCCCGGTGGCACAAGCCACATGGCAGCATTGCTTATGTCAGTCTTCCCTTGTGCAACTGTGGCTACAATGTAGCTCACCAGCATCAGCGTGTGAATGACTAAATGTGGTGTAAATCACTTTGGGGTCCTCTGGACTTCATAAAGCACTGTACAGATACAGGCCATTCACCGTCTTATCACTGTGTGAAATGCTTTTATTTATGCATTTCAGATAGAACAAGATTTCAGACTCCTGTTTGGCGAAGGCACTGCCAACAAATTTTTGGAGAAGTGGCCCACCAGTCTCAAATCCAAGGTTATAAAGGAAAGCCATGGCCTGGTACCCACCAATGAGCTCTTGAATTTATTGCGGAATGCAGAGTTGGCTGCTGAAGCTGAGAATGGTATGTTGGTCCTCTACATAATTGTGACAAATTCATATGTTAGTGGGATGATGGTAACCTGAAGCATTTGCCCTGTAGGTTGGGATAGTGACATGTCTGCTATTTTGCTTCTGCTGCATCTGCTACCACCATCTGCACAAGGACGAAAGAGGCCGGGTAAGATGTCTGCATCTCAAGCAGTGGATCACCTCATCAGATTTCTAAAGGTACTGGTAAGCAGTTGTTTAATGAGAAAAATGCATAATTCAGTCTCTTCATTTTCATAATTAAAATTTTTTATTCTGTCTGATCTTCATTCAGAAATTTGTCACTAAATACTTTTGTCATGTTTTTATTTTTTTCTTTTAATGTAGGTTGGAACCAGTGTACAACTGCATCTTGACAAGATCACGCATCGTACCCAACCCTACCTCCTTGCCCAGGGATCCATCCAAAGCAGTATTCACACATTCTTCATTGTGATTGACAACTATGCTATTCCATGTAAGGCAACATGTTCAGTTGGAGCTCTTGATGAGCTCTTTAAGGCCCATTATGTGTTTGGTACGTCATACAGTGCTCCCTTGACCAACTTCTTCACCTTTCTCCAAACAACTGTTTACAACATAAATGTTGGAGAAACAAAGGAAACTCCCAGAGTAGCCGAGTTGAGGGCAAGAATGCTCCATTAGCGTGACATCAAACAATGCAGTGTTTCATCTGCAAATGTGACAGTGACACACCAAACAGCCTTGTTAAGCACCTTAAACTAATCCATGGCCTTTGTTCTGGCAGGACTCTCCATATTAAATGTGGTCAAGTAGGATGTTCACGTTCTTTTGGTAGCTTTTCTGGTTTTAGAAAGCATCTAAATAGATGTCATCTTAGTGGTTCATTTGAATCTGTAGAAGGTGGGGAGTTTTCACCTTACAAAAATGTTCTGGACACAAGATATGCCAGAGATGTTGAAATGGTGACTGAATCTTTAGAAGTTGACACAGATTTATCTTCAACAAACATTGTAAATAGTTGTGCATCGGTAATTTCAGATATGGAGGCTGCAGGTGTTGGCCAAAGTTTGGTGAATTCTGTTGTGATTTCCATGGAAGAGATTGTAAAAGACATCCAACATCACGCTAAAGAAACTGTAATAAAGAATGTATTTAGCAGTGAAAGAGACACTGTAATGTGCAAGAAAGTTGAAGCATGTTTTGAAGAACTTGAGAATCCTTTCACTATTCTTAACTCGGAATACAAAAGATCAAAATTTTTGTCAGGCAAGTGGGAAACTGTAAAACCAATTGAATATGTAATTGGATCAAGATTTGACACTAGACGAAATAAGAAGACGGGAACATATGATCAGGTTGTAGTTCAAGACAAGTTCATGTATGTTCCAATTCTATCTACTTTGGAGTCAATATTTAAAAGTCCATATTCTACCGAAATGTTGAAAAGCTCAACTTTTGATGACTCAACACTTAAAGATATTGATGATGGATCTTTTTTTAAGGGTCATTCTTTGTTTTCAACTGAAACGCACTCAGTGCAAATCCAGATGTTTTATGATGATTTTGAGGTAGCAAACCCTCTTGGTTCCAAACGAGGTATTTACAAATTGGGTGCAGTATATTTTACATTACGTAACTTCTCTCCAAAATGGAATTCTCTTTTGGCTAACATTCACCTTTGTGCCTTGTTTCATGCACAAGATGTTAAACGGTATGGCTTTAGTGAAATTCTTGCACCTATTGTTAAAGACATTAGAGTTTTGGAAACAAATGGAATTTTTATTCCACTGTACGGTTGCCATGTTCTTGGAAGTATTGTGCAGGTTACTGGGGATAATTTAGGCCTACATAGCTTGTTTGGTCTGGTTGAGTCTTTCAGTGCAAGGTATTGTTGCAGGTTCTGTTTGGCTGAAAAAGATGACTTCCAAACAGAATTTTCCGAAGATTCTTCCAAAATAGTGCTGCGCACCAAAGAAATGCACACTGCACACTGCCAAGAAATTTCTTACAATCCCTCTCTTCCTTATATTTTTGGTGTGAAGCGTTCATGTATTTTAAATTCACTTATGTTTTTTCACACAACTGAAAACTTCTCAGTTGATGTGATGCACGACATTTTTGAAGGTATTGGCCAGTATGAGTTGAAAATTTTGTTTGAGTATCTTAAAGAACACATTACATTGGAGGAACTGAATTTGAGAATACTAACTTTTGACTATGGATTCATGGAGAGGAGCAACAAGCCAGTGGCTGTGAATTTATGTGGAGAATCAAATGATCTGGGACTAAATGCAGTACAATCATGGTGCTTGCTGAAGAATGTTCCTCTCATGTTTGGAGATCTGGTAACATCTGATAATCCACACTGGGGCCTCCTCCTTTTACTACTACAAATTGTGAATATTGTTCTTTCTCCAATGTTAACCCAAGGTATGTGTGTATATTTAAAACATTTGATTGTGGATCATCACAAACTGTTTAAAAAGTTGTATCCACAGAAAAAACTTTTACCAAAGCACCATTTTCTCATCCATTACCCTAGGTGCATTCAGAAAATTGGCCCTGTACTTCATAGTTGGTGCATGCGCTATGAAGGTAAACACAATTTTTTTAAGAAGCAGTTAAAGTCATTTAAAAACATTACCAAAACACTCGCTAAAAAACATCAAAACTATATGGCACATGTTTGGCAAGCTTCATCAACTTTTAATCGATTGGACATTGGACCAGGGAAAATGGTATCTTTAAACATGGTAAAAGGAGGTTCTGACATTGCTGAGGCAGTGCGAGTGCCTCTAGAGGTTCAAGTTATGAAAGTGAACTGGGCAAAACACAGTGGATTTATTTACCGTCCTCATCTGGTTATTTGTGGCAAAGTTGAATTTGAAATGCCTGTCTTTTACCAGATTGAGTCTGTCTTCATAGTTAAAGACAAATTGCTGCTGCTTACATTGCCTTTATGTACAGTATCCTTTCATGAACATTTTCATGCTTATGAAGTTACTAAAATGATGCAAGGTTTTGTTGCGTTTGATGTCAACCATCTATGTTATCCGAAGCCCTTTGACATACAAATGTCATATAAAGCAAATGACACTGCTCTTTTTGTTGTCCCATATTGCTATCTTTGGTGAACATTGTTTTGAAGATGGTTAAAATGACACTATTACAGTAATGTCACTGGATCATAAAGTTGAATAAATGTCTCTGAACTTAAAACTTTGTGATCATTGTGATTGGTAGATTTTATTAAAGCCATATAAAGCTAAATTTTAGCATTATGCTTTTAGCATTTTAGCATTATGTGTTAAAAAAAAAAAAAAAAAGGGGGGCGGAAACATTATATATTTTTAAGTAATTTTAGTGTAAAATTTACTCTATAAACATAACAGTATTACTCTGAAGGGTGTAAACAAACAATAGTGTTAAATAATTTGACTCTGACTTGTTGATTTTGACACTAAAATGAGTAAAATTAACTCTGAAAATTTGACACTGGCTATAGAGTACATTTTACACTATTTTTGAGTGGGACCAAATATTATCTGAAACGGAGTTAAACTCAACTCTATAGGTGTTAAAGTGACACTTTGTTTTTTACTGTGTGGGAGATGATAGTTCCCAGGAAGCGGAAAGACTCCACAGTGTCAATTGTGGAGTCACAGAGGGTGATGGGGGTAGCTGGGGCTGAGTTCTTCCTGAAGTCCACAACCATCTCCACTGTTTTTGCAGCGTTGAGCTCCAGGTTGTTCTCCCTGCACCAGGTCACCAGATGGTCAGCCTCCCACCTGTAGGCGGACTCGTCACCATCAGAGATAAGTCCGATTAGAGTGGTGTCATCCACGACATCACTCTCCAAAGAACTCCCCATCCCAGGTTACTGTGTTAAAGGTTAAATCTGTATAACTTTAAAATACACTATTATCGTATAAATTATTATATATTTTCATAACAAATCCCGCTTTTGATCTCTCAAAAAGAGAGATCAATAAAATCTGTGTCACAACCTGTCAGGGCTTTGTGGAATGAACCCAAATTCAACCACACACAGAGCCACAATTAAAGAGTCTTTATTGCAGGGTTTGAGCAGTGGATGAAAAACCAGGAAACTATACCATACTGGAGCCGAAGTGTGAAGATGGCTGGAGCTGGACGGCGGAGCTGAGGCTTGGCAGGTGAAGGGAGCAGATGCTTGGCAAACGGAAGGCAAGGACGAGGAACACACGTAGACTGAGGGCATCTGGTGATTGAAGATGGACCAGCGGTGGGGAACAGACTGAGGGAGTTTATATAGGAGAGCTGGCAGGTGTATTGAGTCCAGGATAACTAGAGCAGCAGGTGAAACAGATCAGGCTTGGAGTGGGACTGAGCAGAGTGGAATGATCCACAACTGTCCATGATGCATCAGGGAGAACTGCACCCTGACACAACCAATACTGAATATAATCACCCAGCTAAGAAGGTGGGATTCTCAGAAACATCCTCTTCTTACTGCTAAACCAGTGACGTGCGGTCAGGGGAGGCAGGTGAGGCAGTGCCTCACCAGCCATCATGGAAAGAAAGAAAATATATAATCATAAAGTAATTTAAATTGTTATATTCATCCGGTGGTTTGTACTAAAAAATATTTTTCATGTAGCTTCACCAATTTCGATTTTTATTTATTCAAAATCGCTGAATTTTCTTATTTTCCCATTCAAATGCTTGGAAGCGATGCCGGTGAGGCAGCAGCGAGCTCTGCCTCACCTTGGATTGCGCAACCCCTGGCTCTGCGCTGGCTGCTAAGCGGAGAGAGCATGTTGCTGTATTGCGTCAATAAAAAGGTTTAAACAAATTTAATATGTGAACTTATTTCCAATAATTTAGCTTATGTATATAATGTACAGTGCTTTTTGTCACCAACTGTGTTTGTGTAACGTGTTTCGTGTAATGAGCGATTATAAACGGCAGAGAACAGGTTCGAGGTGAAGCAGGCAGTTCTCTTGCCTCATGGCAGGGGGTGCTCAAGATCCCAGACGTTCGTCTTGTTCACTCCTCAACTGCCGAGTAAGTGACAGCGAGCTAGGCTAAACGATTCGGGAAGCAAGTTAAGTGCAGCGATAGATTATAATAGAGATAGTGATTTTTTCCCTCTCTTGCATTCATCCCTCAAAAACGGTGAGGGATGAATGCAAATCTCCTGGACAGCTTCTCAACTTTTTGGCCGAGAAGGCCCTTGTTGTAACTGTTCCTGAGGCGACAAAGTTGCTCCAGCTCGTGCTCACGGTGCCAGCTACTACAGCGTCAGTGGAGCGGTCATTCTCAGCCCTGAAGAGACTGAAAACATACAGCAGGAACAGGACGGATCAAGGAAGGCTTTCTTCCCTGGCAGTGATCTCCATTGAGACAGAGAGACTTTTAAAACTGAAGGAAGATAAGGAGGACTTCTATCGCAAAGTGAAGGATGTTTTTGTGCAGAAGGAGCGACGCATGGACTTCATTTATAAGTAAAGGTAAGACAGTAATAACATTTATTTTGTTTTGTTTTTTAAGGAAATGTGTGTTTTGTGAGCTACAGTTCGTATGTGTAAGGATGCAGAAGTGAAACATAACCTGTAAACTGCTGTCAATCTATGCATCTGTTTGCAAATCTGATTCTGATGACGTCAGTGCTTCACCAGCTATGAACCTCACCGCACGTCACTGTGCTAAACATATTGAGGCAAATCATCATAGAACAAAACATGCAGCACTTAACATTAACAAGTAATACAAGTTAAAACCATCATAGTGAAATAAATCTGAAAAAATTAAATGAGTAACTTATTATTATCATTATGATTAGAGAATCTCTACTAAACCGTACTGCATTAGCTAATAGGGCAGTATCTCAAATCCAAACACATGTGAAACAGTATTTATTCATAATACAACACAAAATCAATTCCGAATTTCCCCTGAAATTCCCCGCTAAAAATCATATCACCCCATGATATTGTACCAACTCCAATCTTGTATCATCCAAAGAATGCATTTCTCCCATCTGTAACATCTGAGTATTGTGAGGTGAAGAGGTAAGCGTGCCCTTCTCAATAGTGGCTACAATGAATCAAACAGCAAGTGAACGAATACAGGGAATGCAACAACACCCACATGTAACCATAATTGCCAAAAATACTGATGTCGCCACTATCCCACCGTGTGGATCAGTGCAGTCAGGTTGGCACGAGCGGTGGAACAAACAAGGTTGGTACCAATGAACAAAAATTGGGAGGTCAAGCAGTTTTAATGTCCTCAGTTTCCATGTCCTTTTATTTTCCGTTCAAAAAAAGTCCAAAAAGTGCAAGTGCATTCAAAAAAGTGCAAGTGCAGTCAGTATATGCATGGAGGTTAAGCAGTTTAGTGTTTTTACCTAGTAGCAGCAGGTGGCATTCAGGAAACTCCAACAATCCAACTCCTGACTGAATGAACAAGATGGCTTTTTAAAGGGGCCACGCCCAACTAGGTAAAAACCACTTAAAACAACTAGGGGTGTACAAACATTAGTTATTTTAAAACTAATGTAAAATTCCTCCAATAAAAACCCACCAATAATTATGTAGAAATAAACCCACTAATTAAATAGACAAAATCCTAAAATAAACACAATTGCAATAAATAATTCTCCAGCAATTCTAAAACCAGTAAACCACTCCCCCCTGTCTTCTTTGTTCTTGGTCTGGCCCGGAAGGTTTCAAATAGGTGTCTGGTCTCTGGGGAATCTTTTTGCCAGACACCTGGACACAAGAAGAAGAAGGTTAGAAAAAAAAAACATTACACCACTCTAAAACCCTTTAAAACATACCACATACACTACACACTGACACTTAAAAGATATCACCAAAATTACATTCATCATTCTTATTTCTACAGGCTGGAGCCTGGGGATGTGCAAATTAGTAAAAACTTTAAAGTGCAGTGTGCCATCCAAAGTGCTATGTGCATGTTCAAGCGTTTCAGGTAAGAGCTATCTTTTTACTTCACAGTAACGAACCGGGTCTTTGTTACAACTGAAATCATCATAGAAATAATCAAATTCTTCCATTTATCCAGAGCATGTGTCAGCCATTTATCTAAAGGATTATCTATACAATTCAATTTCAAAAGTTTATTTCAAACCTGCACACATTTTACAATACATATAATGATAAACAATACATATGCATGGCTTGAAGGGGGGATAGAAGAAGCAAAAGCTTATACATGTCCAATCCCCTCCTGCTCATCCCAGGGACACTCCCAAGACCTGCAAACGACAAGACAAAGACAAGACAAACAACACATCCACACTCATGCATACAAGACAACACACCCTTATAGAACATCACTCACTCTCTTCCAGGTATTTTCTCAGGACATCCCGCTTAAATATTTTTTTGAAACGGTTTATGTCTTCACAACACTTTTGTTCCTCCGCTAAACTATTCCAGAGGGTGACACCACGACTTGAGATGCACATTGATTTCAGGGTAGTTCTTACTTTTGGTTGGTATAATCGATTTTCACCTCTAAGATTTTTTTTTTCTTTCTTTAGCTTTATTGTGATTCCTGTAGGGAGAATTTCAAATTATATGGACACTACAATGGGAAAGTAGGAGAGTGAAGAAAGAACAAGAAGAGAAAAAAAAGAAAGAGAAGAGGTGAAAGAAAGAAGAGACAAAAGGGAGAGAATGATAAAACGTCCTCCGTCTGCTCCATCACCTGGAAAGAGAGACTCAAAAAGAACAGCACAACCAACAGACATAAAGCAACAGATACAATCGAGTAACACCTTGATGCCATTGCTAAATCATATGTATTATTATTTAAGCTGACATGTGTAAAGTGATACCTGAAAAAAGGAAGTGACAGAAAATAAATAAATAAATAAATTACGGGCTTTCTGTATATAAGTGAACACTTAATACCTGGAACCCTGCACCTGTGGGAGTTTGTGAGAGTGCACTAGTTTAGGTGAAAATTATCCAGAAGGAAATAGCTCGATTGTGGTTGTGGAGAACCAAAGCACAGAGGCAGGGGTCATGGGACCCATAACCCCGGACTCCCAAAGGGGCTCCCAAAGCAGGGCGCCCAAGAGGGGCCAACACAGGAAATCTGCAACCCGCCCCCCCAAGGAAAGAGGAGAGAAAAGCCCGAGGAAATCCCCCAGCCACCGCAATGCCGACGCCCCCAAGAGCCGCGGGGACGAGCCCGTGGGCTCCGCCGGCAGCCAGCCGCGCTGAAGTGGTCCCGGCCATGGGCCCTGAGGGCCAGAGGCCCCAGGGGCGCCCCGCCCCCGCGGCGGGGGCCCCGGCCGACAACCGGGGGGCCAGGCCCCGCGAAGCAGCCACCGGGAATGGGCCGGCACCCACCCGGGAACCCACCCCAAACCCGAGGACCGTCAATGCGCCAGAGGGCCAAGGCGCCTGCCAGCGCGGCGGAGGGGGGCAGGACATGGGGGGAGCGGGAGTGGACCGGACCCATACCTGGAAGAAAAGAAAAGAAAAAAAAAAACTCATTCACACCATCCCTCCCTAGTGCCCCACTCACCACACACAGACTTACAAAAAAACGCTATACACACATTCCCACATAACACTCACATCCAACAATCCCAAGTGGGGGGGTCACCACAATTCAACTATACGACTGCCTGTGCCCGACCTCCGGCCCCGCCCCTGGACCAGACGCCCCCCGGACCACGCCCCCCAGAGAGGGGGGCCAACACGACCCGTACGGGCCACCCAACCAGAACCCCCCTCAACCCCTAAATACCTAATAAACCCCCTCCCTCCCCCACCTTACCCTAGCCACCCCTGCCCCCCACCCCTTTCTGGGGGGAGCAGAGGCGTCAGCCCCAGACCCGGCAAGCCGCTGGCTACCCACAGCAGCCCCCCGCCAAGACTCCGGACCCAGTGGCCCACTCCTCCTCCAGGCCCCAGACTCCGTGCCGCTATCGGAGATCGGGGGTGTGCAAAAGAACCTGATCCTCCCTACGCCCACTCAGATGTTGTGTTGTTGCATGTTGTTCTCAAGTGTGTTTAAAACTGGGAGTGCCGAAGAGGGTACACGGCACAGCCCACCCTCCCTCCGGAAGGAAACTGGTGCCAGCGCACCCCCTCCAAGCAACTGCCCAGAACCCTCAATGTCTAAATGCGAGAGGAGGCTCACACAACATAAGCCCCCCCAGACGTCTTCACCCCCACCCCCCATACCATGGCCTACATGAATGTGCGTTGTGAAAATGTTTGGAGTGACAGTGTCTAAAATGCATGATAAAATTGGGGAGAGGGACGTCATCAGAAAGTGGCAACCTCCAGTAACGCCCCCCTCCCCAAGGACCTACATGTGTGGCGATGTGATGGAGCAGGCAGAGGGAGGAGTCCGGGGATGGGGAGCAAAGGACTGTGGAGCCATCCCAGGGAGCCAGCTCCCCTACTGACTCCAATAGGCACCCCCGCTCCCCGAAAGCCCCACCCGGAGAAGGGGGCCCCGCCAGCGGCACCACCATAGCCCGGGGGCCAGGGAGAGGCCGCAGGGCCCGCCAGCCAACCCCCCACCAGGAGCAACACCTCCACCCCCCCAGCCCACCCACCAAGCCTACTGGCTTTACCCCCCCCCCCAAAAAATAAATAAATAAATAAATAAAAATAAAAATAAATAAATAAACAAATAAATAAATAAATAAGAGGGGGGACCCTGGCCAGCCAGCCCGCACAAGTCGTCCCAAACCCCACCCCCCAGGCGAAACCCGCACCGGGAGACTACACGGACCAGGACCGGGACAGGGGGCCGGATACAAGCCCACCAGAACGTCCATTCCACCCCCCCACCCGTAGATTTAATTCAAACAACTCACCATACATTCGACAGTAGACATCCAGGCTGGGTTAGTCCCTACTCCCCCTCCTTCCCCTCCCCCCACTAGCAGAGTGCCCATCCAATGAAGGGGAAGAGCATCTGCCCTGAGATGTTAATGTCCATGCCCCCCTACCAGCTCAACAGGCCCCGAGGCCCCCCAGTGCACCAGAGGCCCCGTGCAGGGGCTGACACCCGGGTGCGCGCCGGCCCAGACCCCAAGCGGCACACCCCCCGGAACCGGAACCCCCGAGGCCCTGCCGGGGCCCCCGCCCGAGGGCGGCGTGCCCCAGGGACCCCAGACCCACCCCGGACCCACCCAGCGGCAGCACAGCTACCAGGTCAGTAACCCACGTCCGTCACTGCGTAGCTCCCCAAGAGCGCCGCAAGCGGCTGCTGTAGGCCACCCGTAGGCCTCCCAAGCCCCTCCCAGATGGGGGCAACAGACCCTGGAGTCAGACCCACCAGGCGCCCCACTCCGAGTGCCCCCAGAGCCCCAGGAACCCCTCAATCCAGCCACTGCGCCCTGCAGGAATCAACCCACCGCCCCCCATTCCACTAAGTGATGGTGCTGATCAAAGGAGCCCAAAGAGATCGATCAGATGTGGATGCAGATGCTGTCTCAAGATTAATATGATCCAACAAAAGATCTCTATACTGATTGATACTGAGATTTTCCTTACTTTTCCAATTCATGAGGATAGTTTTCTTTGCGATACATAATGCAGTGAAAACCATGTAAACAATTTTTTTCCCCAGAGGGCTTTCCTCAAAATTACCGAGCAAGCAAACTGATGGGGAAGGTGAAATTTTACAACTCAGGCACTTTGATAAGTCCTTACATATCTGTGTCCAGAACCTCTGGACTGGTGTGCATAACCATAACGCATGAATATAATTATCAGGATGATTGCCTATGCAGTGTGGACAGATATTAGATTGTGCCAAACCCATCTTGAATGTTCTTTGTCCTGTGTAGTGTACTCTGTGAAGGATTTTGTATTGTATTAGTTGTAAGTTGGTGTTTCTAGTCAATTTGAAAGTTCTTAGACATATCTGAGCCCAGAAGTTTTGTTCAAAGCTAACTGATAAATCCTCTTCACATTTCATAATAGGAAGAGATATTGAATCATCTATTTTAGTCAGTGTCCTGTATGATTTAGACAGTAGTTTGGTTGGGGGGGTTAAATCTAGGAACTCTAATATATTAGTTGGGATTTGTAAACCACCTTTAATATGCTTAAATTTATTTCTAATTATAGATTTAATTTGTTCATATTCCAAGAATTTATTTTTACTAATGCTATATTGCATATTTAGTTTGGCAAAATTGATGAACTCGGTTCCGTCAAGTAAATGTTCCAGATATTCAATACCTTTATTCTTCCAGTATGTAAAGTTTATCATTTTATTATTTTGTAGGATGTCAGGGTTATTCCAGATAGGTGTACGACTGCATGGGATAAGGGATGACTTTGTCATTTTAAGGAACTCCCACTATGCTGTCAGAGTAAAACTAATGTTGATATTTTTGAAGCATGTATGCCGTTTTATATTTGAGCTAATAAACGGCAAATCTGAAATCATGATATTATTGCACATTTCCTGTTCTATATCTAACCAAGGCTCATCTAGATGATTATTTTTTATCCATTTAGAGATGTATTGTAGCCTATTTGCTAAGTAATAGTTATGGAAGTTAGGCAAATCTAATCCTCCTCTGTCTTTAGTCTTCTGTATTGTCTTTAAGATAATACGTGGGGGTTTATCTTTCCAAAGAAATTTAGAAATGGCAAAGATTGCTACACCTCTCTGTCTAGAGTTATAGCAGGCCTCAAACACATCAGGGAACTCAGGTGAATTAAGATCACTTGCATTTGTAGCTGATTTGTGGGTTTCTTGCAATAAGACAACATCTGCCTTTAATCTAGTAAGATGGTTAATGAACTTCAATTTTTTCTCTCTGGTGCCAGCCCCATGCACATTCCATGTCACAAACTTTAAATTCGCCATAGGTATGAGTGAGAAGTTAGAAGGTGCATGCCCTCGAGAAAATAGTCATACATAGACCCAGGTAGCATCATATGATGTGCTTGTGATTGTCTGATGAACAGGAAAGAAGCAGACAAATATGAAAAACACAAGGAAATAAGAAAGTGCAAAGAGTAAGAGAATGTGAAAAAGGATAAACCATAGCCCATGCCTTTTGTACCCAACCGTGAACAACAACCATACCAACGTGCTCTTGAGCTGTGCGTATATTTCATTTATCACCGTGTACCGATCTGTGCACCCTTTTTATTTATTTATTTATTTATTTATTTAAATCAGTGAAACATGCTTTAAATCCACCTGTGGTGTAACTAATAAAGCCAAGGGGTGATCTTCTGATCCCTGAACAACTGTCCATTAATATAAAGTCTGTCAACCGATATGGTGGCTTTAACGCCGTCCATCATGTATTTTTTCCTGATTGGTAACAGTACTCGCCTGCGATCTAGGATTTCCTTAGGAAACTGATCATTAACACTAAAGTTTGTCCCTCTCAGTTCCCTGCCGCAACTTCTAACAAATTCTTTTTGTTTATAATGCTGAAATTTAGCTACAATCGGACGAGGACGGGTTTTGTCGGGTTTCTTACCTCCGAGCCGGTGGACCCGATGAAAAGTGATGTTTTTTTACCTGTTCCGCCGGGATTTTCAGCTTCTGCTGGAGAAACTCACGGATTGTTCCCTCGGCTTCCTCCCCCTGCTGCTCCTGGATGCCTGCAAAGACGAGATTATCTCTCATACTTCGCGACTGTATGTCCAGAATGGATTCCTTCATTTTCTTATTTTCGCCGGAAAGCTGGATAATCCCTTCGGTCAACTCCGTAACCTTCCCCCTCAACGCGTCATTCTCCGTGGCCATAGCTGTTAGCTGGGCTTGGCTAAACTCCACCGACTCCCTCAGAGACTGAAACTCCTTATGTGGAACTTCTACCAAGGCGAGACGCGCGTCAAGGCTGGTAAGCTTCTTGTCGATGGATTCCAAGATGTCACTGAAGTTCCTGTCGGGAGACAGAGTAGAAGATGACGCGCTGGTAGAATTAGAACGAGTGCGCTTAAGTGACGGTGTGTTAGCAGCCGTAGGCTTCTGGGCCTTCCCCATCACGATGCTATCAAAACACTCGTCCATTTAGCACTCCAGGCTCGTCAAGGTCTGTTGTCCAGTTTGTTCCCTCGTAAAAAATGAGACAGTTGTAAATGTTTGGGCTTTTACTTTGTATTATTTTCAGTTATTGGTTTGTTCTTACCTTAGCGTGTTTAATTTTGAATTACATGAACGCCTCCATTTTACTTACGCACAGCTCTCGTGAGATCTCAGCCGCTCATCTCGTCCTCACTTAGAACCTGTTTTGTTCTAAGTGGATTAACAACATGTCAGGACTCAGTCAGCAGAGCTGTGTAGCTTGCTACCGGTTCTGCTGCCCTTGCCTTTTTCTCCACAGGTGTTCGTGTTGGCCAGTGGGCGGAGCCCACACACCTGCGGATGGTTGAGCAGCACTGACTGCTTCATTTAAGCAGCTCACAGACAGCAGGAAGATGCCAGAGTGTTACCGTCGTGGTATGCAACCAGTCGTGGCCTCTAGCTTTGTGATCTCAAGCAAGTAACTAACGCTCTTACCTCTGTGTTCCCCAGGTTCCTCTGTTCGTCCCGAAGTCCTCCTCCAGTGTAAATCACCTCCAAGTCCTTCTCTCGTGCCAGCTCCTCTGGGTTCCTCTCGAATCAGTTCCTCGTTCTGGGATCCTGCTCCTTCCGGACATCTACTGGTGACTCCCGCTGCTCTGGACCCTTGGACATCCCGGTGCTGCTCGGACCCACTTCTGCCTCCGCTCACTGGTCTCTCGGACACCTGTGGCCCCGCCACCAAGCAAGCGCTGAGTCCACACCTCCTCCTCCCCGGTCTGGCTTCCAAGCCCAGTGGTAAGCTTACGTCCAGCAGCACATTCCCCTCATTCCCTCCATTTGTTAATTCCTTCTCCCATTTCCCCAGATTGGTCCGGTCCTATGTCGACTTGGTTCCCGTCCCGACTCAACTCCACTCAGACAGTACTCTTTCCGTGATCCTAGTAAAAATAAACTTCTTCTAACTACCTGTTTTCCCGAGTGTTTTCTGCATGTGGGCGAAACACATCAAGCCAAACATGACACAACAAGCCTCTAAGATTATAAGTGCGAAGTGCCTCCCGCTCCTGAAAGAGTTTTAAGACATTTTCTGGAAGAGAGCCAGTTGACGCTCTGAACATTATTTGCGCAGTCCTTAAGTTTACAAGATCAAACAATTTTAAATAGGAAGATTCTAGAAACAATAAATTAGTGGGATATAAATAATTTACTTTATGAACGATTCGAATGGCTCTTTTTTGCAGTGTAACCAGGGGCTGAAGATTGGTCTTAAAGTTGTTTCCCCAAACTTCGATACAATAATTCAAATACGAAATGACAAGTGAATGATACACAAGGAACAATGCATTTTGGTTGAGGAAGTGACGTACTCTGTTCATCACTCCCACACATTTACAGTCATATGAAAAAGTTTGGGCACCCCTATTAATCTTAATTATTTTTATTTCTAAATAGTCAGGTGTTTGCAACAGCTATTTCAGTTTGATATATCTAATAACTGATGGACACAGTAATATTTCAGTATTTAATTGAGGTTTATTGGACTAACAGAAAATGTGAAATATGCATTAAAACAAAAACTGACAGGTGCAAAAATTTGGGTACCCTAATCATTTTATTAATCTGAATACCCTTAACTGATTTTCATTGACTTACTGAAACACAAAATTGGTTTGGTAACTTCATTAAGATTAGAACTTCATAGCCAGGTGTATCCAATCATAAGAAAATGTATTTAAGGTGGCCAGTTGCAAGTTGTTCTCCTGTTTGAATCTCCTCTGAAGATTCATCATGGGCACCTCAAAACAATTCTCAAATGATCTGAAAACAAAGATTGTTCAACATAGTCGTTCAGGGGAAGGATACAAAAAGTTGTCTCAGAGATTTAAACTCTGTTTCCACTGTGAGGAACATAGTAAGGAAATGGAAGACCACAGGGACAGTTCTTGTTAAGCCCAGAAGTGGGAGGCCAAGGAAAATATCAGAGAGGCAGAGAAGAAGAATGGTGAGAACGGTCAAGGACAACCCACAGACCACCTCCAAAGACCTCCAGCATCATCTGGCTGCAGATGGTGTCACTGTGCATCGTTCAACAATTCAGCGCACTTTGCACCAGGAGAAGCTGTATGGGAGAGTGATGCGACAGAAGCCTTTTCTGCAAGCACGCCACAAACAGAGTCGCTTGAGGTATGCAAAAGCACATTTGGACAAGCCAGCTTCATTTTGGAATAAGGTCCTGTGGACTGATGAAACAAAGATTGAGTTGTTTGGTCATTAAAAAAAGCGTTATGCGTGGCGGCAAAAAAACACAGCTTTCCAAGAAAAACACTTGCTACCCACTGTAAAATTTGGTGGAGGTTCCATCATGCTTTGGGGCTGTGTTGCCATGCTGGCACTGGGAATCTTGTTAAAGTTGAGGGTCGCATGGATTCCACTCAATATCAGCAGATTCTTGAGAATAATGTTCAAGAATCAGTTACGAAGTTGAAGTTACGCCGGGGATGGATATTTCAGCAAGACAATGATCCAAAACACCGCTCCAAATCTACTCAGGCATTCATGCAGAGGAACAATTACAATGCTCTGGAATGGCCATCCCAATCCCCAGACCTGAATATCATTGAACATCTGTGGGATGATTTGAAGCAGGCTGTCCATGTCCATGTCCATTAGGTAAAACTCTGATGCCATACCTTTCCAGCTTTTTTAATAGTAAACTGTGATCAATGGTGTCAAATGCCTTCTGTAAATCAATAAAAATTCCCATAACAAATATACATTTATCAATGCCATCTGTAATGCTTTCAATTAAATCAATTAATGCAAGTGATGTGGATATGTTTTGTCTGAACCCATACCGGCTTTCGGTTAACAATTTGTTTTGTTCTATGAAACTGCGAAGCCGACAATCAAATAATTTTTCTAAAATTTTAGAAAACTGTGGCAAGAGTGAAAGCGGACGAAAGTTGGTGAAAGTATTCTTATTTCCAGATTTAAAGAGTGGGATTACTTTAGCCGTTTTCATTTTGTTGGGAAAGAGTCCATTTTGGAAGGATAGATTGCAAATATGTGTAAATGGTTTGATGATTTCTTCTGCCACCCCTCGAACCAATCTCATGTCTAAGTCATCTATGTCACGTGACTTTTTATTTTTACATTTTTTAAATACACTCAAAACCTCATTTTCATTTGTAGGGGCCAGAAACATTTATTTGAAAGTATTATTTATTATTTATTAATTTACTACACCGGTCGTCTTCAATTGGAATTTTCCTAGCAAGCTCTGGTCCTACATTAACAAAACAATCATTAAACCCGTTTGCAATTTCTTCTTTGTTTGTTATAACTGTATTGTTCTCAACAATATATTCCGGGTGATATGGTCCACTAGATCCACGTCCAATGACAGTGTTAATAACATTCCAGATTCCCATTATATCATTTTTTTTCTATTAAGTTGATCAGAATAATATTGTTTCCTACATTCTTTTTTTATACATGTTAACTTATTCTATTTAAAGTCAGCTTCTATTTTTCTTCTTTTCAGGAACTGATTGTATAAATAGTTTTTCTTTTTACATGCTTTCAATAGCCCCTTAGTCATCCGTGGTGTTTTTGTATCACATTTGATCCTAATACTTCTAAAGGGACAGTTTTTATCGTAAATTGAAAGAAACGTATTAAGAAAATAGTCATAAGCTGCATTTACATCCGTCTCCTCATAAATGGATTCCCAGTTGTGACAAGCAAGATCATTTTTTAAAGAAACTATAGATTGCTCCGTTACAGTTCTTTTATAAGAAACATAATCCAGTTCTTTGTTTTTATTATACTCAGTATCATATACCATAAAGACTGGTAAATGATCGCTGATGTCATTAACTAATATTCCTCCAATTACTTTGGTTCCCAGAATATTACAAAAAATATTATCCATTAATGTTGCACTGTAAATTGTAATTCTGGTAGGTTTGGTGATCAGAGGATGCAAGCCCAGAGTAAACATTGTATTAATAAATTCATCCGTCAGGCCATGTTTCGTGGGATTTAAAATTTTAATATTGTAGTCACCGCAAAGTATCAGATCTTTTGTGTCTTTATTGCTATATAATTTATCCATCCACTCCATAAATAGCTTTATATCAGATCCAGGGACTCTATACATACAGTTTATGATAAGGTTTTTACATTTTGGATGTGAGATTTTTACAGTTACACATTCAAAAAGTTCCTCAACTGACATTGACATATCTTCTATAATACTACAGTTCATATTTTTGTCAATATATAAAGCTACTCCTCCTCCTCTCATATGTTTTCGGTTCATACAAAACATTTCATAACCATCTAAGTGAAACTCAAACTCTTCATCTCCCCTTAACCAGGTCTCTGAGATGGCAACCATGCTGAATGGTGTTTCAAATTGATTTAAATAATCTTTAATATTTTCAAAATTTGAGTGTAGACTCCTACTATTAAAGTGCACCAAGGACATTTTTTGATTGAGTGTATCTTTAAGAGTATTTTCTGTGTAATATAAACAATTTTCACCTTCCTTTTGGTAAACGTGCATATCAGGGTCAAGGCTGTTCATATCATTTTGGAACTTGTAATCAATACTATTGGAAAAGTTTTTCTGTGCATTTAAACCATGACAGATCACACTCAAATCTTCAGAACTTGAGGAGTCATCACTATCATCACTCAGCATTGTTCATGCATGGTTTCACTCAGTGTCCTTAATCCTTCTAAAGCTTTAGTCACCAACCTGTCTGGTACTGTATTATTAGGAATAAATGTACAACACATATCTCCAAACATAGCACAAATGCCCCCTTTTTCCGCCAAAAGCATATCCAGTGCCATCCTATTCTGAACAGCCATAAGAGAGGTAGGAGCTAATTGTTCAGCCAGACCTTCTACTGCATCTCTAGTCAGATTAGCCAAACGCAACACATTATAATGTATGTAGTTAATTCTATCAACATTCTTATTAGGGGTAATCCAAAGGAATATGGATTCAAATCCGGCTGCCACCTGATCCACTAATTTGTACTTGGAACTCCCCTAGGGACCCCTATAGCATCAATATATGTAGGAGAATTGCGTGTTTAATCAAACTCAGAACTACGCTTAATTCTATGTGACAAGTGTCCCTGCTTCATCCCTGGTCCCATAAGCAACAGTGGTGCCACCAATCGTACCATTGCACACACTCAACAGAGCCAAATGGAATCCGCAACAGCAACCGTGGACCACCACAATAATAATACAATCCAGCTCTCGCCCATGTACCTATTCCTTCAACAGGAAACACCCATCCACACCACTCAGGTGGAATTACTCCTACCCATGATGAATCCTCTGTCCCTCGCTCTGTGAAGTTAAAGCACACATACTGCTTGGTTTGATTTCCAGGAGTAAAGGGCCCAGGATTAGTATTATTATTATTTATGGGAGGGAAAAGATCATGATAGTACTTGCACCTCGCAGAGCGGCCTTTCGTCAATTCCAATATGCAATTATATCCTCTAGGATCCTCAAAAGGAAATAAAGGTGTTGGTTCCGTTGTTAAAATTGGCCTAGCTGCAGCACAAGCCACACAATTATCAACAGTATACTCTGTAGCAGTCTGAGCCATCCAAGAAACCCACAAGTTCTGTCTCATATGCCCTGTAGAACTCCCAATAATGTTTCCAGGGGTCAGTTTATTATAATCTACATGAAGTCCTCCTGAAGAGGATAACCTTTTCCCCACATGTGATAAAAGAAGCTGTTCACCAGAAGTAGTCGCATTATGTAGAGAGATTTTTATCAAACCAACGGGACCTTCACCCGCTGTACCTACTCCAAGGACGAGATAAAACCCTGACGGACTAATACTACAAGGTTCGGGCATAGTTACCCCACTACTATACTCAGAATAAACCCCAGTTGTTGCCCCAAAATGAGGATTAATGTTCAATTTCGAAATGGTCAAAATATTGGGGTTAACTCCTTGTTCTACCTGGTGGTGACCTCTAGTAAGGGTTAATACTTCTTGTAGTAATCTATCAAAACCTCCATGACGAACTGGAATAGCCTCATTCCCTGTGTGCCATCTCATATAAACCCAGTTTCGACACCAATGAGAAGGGGGAGTTGGAATGCCCTTCGGCAACACACAAGCATAAATATCAGATTCCTTCCAGACTGATGGGTCTTCTCCACAATGTATTACTGAACATAAATCAAATTCAAATATAACTCTTGTTCCTAATGTATAATGTGTTATGCCATAACATGCCATGATAATTGGATCCTGAACAGTAAGGAAGAGGTGACAAAAGAATTCTGTCCTGCTGCAGACATGGCCGGAAGGACGGCCTCTATCCTCTCTCTCTCCCCTCCTGAGGGTCCTTTTTCCCAGCAGGAGGTCAGCTGTGACCACCTCCCTACAGACAAAAGCCACAGCACACCTCTGCTCACTCTCTTCTCCTGACTCCAAGCTGCTGGGACACACTGCTCCACCCTTGGACGACCAGCACTCCTCTGGGGGGGGTCCCTCCTCCCCAGACCACGCCGTTAGCCACATGCTGCTTCAAGGCTAACGCTAGCCTGCCAAGAGCCAAACGCTAGCCCGCTAACGCTAGCCAACCATTTCCTCCTTCAACGCTTCTTCCTGGAACGGCCAAAGTGGACAGAACTCACACATGAGGCATCAACAGGTTGGTCAGCGGTCTGAGGGTGAAGAAAAAGGTTTATTGGGAAATGTTTGTAAACCGTGGTGTTTAGAACAAAGGGCTAACCGGTAGGTCGCGCTAGCCAAACATGCTATTAGCCTTGCCAACATCCGGTTTCGGACATTTGAAAGGAGTTCGTTTTAAAGCATAAAGCGTAACTGTTCTGCTCCGCCATCCTCCGATGGTGTTATCTGCCTTATTCCCGCATCAATGTGGTATATTAATGCCGGTTTTAAGGGCAATTTTGGGAACTTTATGTTGTAACCTCTTATCCACCGAGTTGCTGCAGCGACCCCATGCGCCCGGAGGGAGAATCGCATTAACAAACTCGGTCGTAAGGGTTTAAATGATTTTACAGGACAAACAGTCCTCAGAATATTATTTCAACAAATAATATTTTGTTTAACTTGGGCTTTGCATTGTGAATGGATTGAAATACATGGCAAATGTTTTAACTCCATCCCATGTTTTTGTTAATCAGATCTGCAGTGAACCAGGATTCACTGAAGTATTCTGATTATGACCAACCACTTTTGTTTTGTCTTTTGTTTGTTTTGCATGTAAATAGTTCCTTAGCTTAGCTTCTTTTTATCTTCATAATTTGCTTAATAGTTTAGTTAAGTTTCACTAGCCTAGTAGAGAGGATTTATTAATCGAAATATTGTGTTAATTAAGGTAAACAGCATTACATAGTGATGTTCTCTGGATGTTAATTTTATTTCTGTTATTAAATTCTTGGACTTGAAAAGAAGTTGTCATCCTTTATTCTATGTGTGCAGGTTTTGCTGTTAAAAGATCGCTAGTGCTCGAATTCATCCCTTTCAACCGTTGTCTTGATATCAGCTTAAGAGCTGATCATCACCAGACAATACTTAACAGACAGAGAGTTATTTATGAAACATTAAATAACTTTAAACAGTGTATAATTGCACAACATATTTGGCATCTCTGGGTGGGCCTTCGTGAACACAGCTTGAACTGCACACATATCAGAATAAAACCTGTGACGTTTTTAGACCTTTAGGAAAATAAAAGTTAACTAAAACACATCTCAGCTAGTGATAATAAACATTATTACAAAGAGCTTAAACTCAGATGCTTGAGTCAATCAAGGTATCTGTCATAACCAACAGTCCCAGAGTAGACTTAACTGTAAAGTTAAGCTTACTGACTGAACAAAATTTTGTTGCACATTTTTCTCCAGATGATGTGACTTATCTTCATGTTTGCTTAAACTACAAGCATTAAATGAAAGTCCACATTTATGCGCTTTCTAAATTAACTGCCAGTCCAGGACAGTTAGATGCTCAAATATCTAACCTAAGATGCTTTGCATATTTGTTTAACAAGACATTTTGAGAGCTTACTTGTGTTGTGTGTAACATATTTGTCTCCAGATTTAACTCCTAGTTAATCTGAGGTGTCACCCTATTTGTGGAAAGGGGGGTGATGCTCTTAAAACTAAAAGTGCTAATTTCCCTTAAAAGAAAGGCAAGAAGCACAAGCTAAAAAGCTAGTAATTCCTTAAAAGGTGAAGCCTTGCACAAAAGCTAGTAATTCCTTAAAAGGTGAAGCCTTGCGCAAAAGCTAGTAATTCCTAAAGAAAGGTAAGCAGTCGCTACAGAGCTCGTAAGTCCTAAAGGTTTAGCGTTCTTAACACTGAAAGAATAGTGTCGTCATAAGTCGCACGTTGAACAGTCAACCTGCGCAATTGTTTCTACACACACAAATAAGTATTTGCAAAATGTATGTTTAAACATAAAAGCATAGCTAAGCGTGCACAGACTGGATCTTATGTTATTTTGAAAGTTTGTCATAACTTGTTTTTGTTTTGTGTTAGCAAGATGGAACCAGAACGTCTCACATCTGAAGCTGCACCCTTGGTGGACCAAGCAGACATAGAGAGGCAGAAGGTTGTCGTTGCTGATCTCATCAACTTATCTGCAGATGAGTTGAATAACCTAAATAATTTTAACCTTGCTGAATGCGATAAAAAGATTAAGGAACTAATTAACTTCATTCAGAATCCGACCAAAAGGACTCGGATTCAAGAGGTTGTGGGACAACTTACATTGTTATATCAACGTAAATCACAACTAGAAAATGAACAGCTTCTTCAGTTACAGGTTGAGCATCAGATGGTTTTAGACAGAGTGAGTGCTGCCAAACGTGAGCTCTCAAAGACCGAGGTGAGGATGGAGGAAGCTGACGCTGAGACCAAGGACCTCAAAGCTCCTGATGTCAGCGAGGCTGCATCTCACCAGAGAAGTCCGTCCTCCACCCTTCAGGTGAGCTCTTCACACGATCAACCTCAGCAGGTTGAATCATTGCAGGAGCTGGAATCACAGAACAGCTCTGCAGTTTCTAATGCAGCACCTAGAACAGAACCAGTCTTGCCAAAATTTAGAACAGAACCTCTAAATTTTGAGTTCACAGGAAGTACTTCCACAGACTCCATGGGAGATGCTGGAAGTCAGACTGTTCATGATGAAGCCTTGCTTCATCCTGCTGCAGTGGACAGCCCCAAAGAGTACCAGGTAACCAACTCTGCAGACACAGGTGGTTCAGATTGGAGGGATGAGCAGACATCACACCTGACTCATACCACCACCTGTCCTGACTCTGTGCCGCACCCTAAGGGCCAGAAGAGTCACACAGGTGGTCCACACCAACCTAAGCCCCCACACCATGTCAGAGTTCACACCTTGGAAAACTCTCAATTAGATCAGGAACATTCTTCCTTACATCAAAAGTTAGTTCACAGACCTCCATCAGGTCACGAACATAACCGATTTGACTTCCCAGGTGGTCCAGGGCCACCTCATAATTACGGTTTCCGTTTTCGCCAACTTGAGTCCCTTGCTCAGGACATAGAACACTTCAACCCAGATAATCATGGTTCCAACATTCATAATTATCAGCAGGAAGTCGAACGCTGTCTCTTTGACCTGCCATTTCCCTCATCTCGTGAGAAACTAAAGCTTATTTGGAAAACAACAGCTAGAAGCGTTGATGTTTTCATTAAAGCTCTACCTCCAGAGATTCGTGACAGTTATTTGGCTCTTTGCAAAGCTTTAAGAGAAGAATATTCTGTATACAGGGATCAGGCTTCAATAACTCTTGACGCTTTCAGCGTTACTCAACAGGAAAATGAAACACCCAGAGATTATTACTATCGTTTAAGGAACGTTTATTCTCAGGGATGTAATTCTCCAGGTCCCGAAGAGGACCCACTTTTCAAGTCTCTGTTCCTTCATAATTTACATGAGAGTGTACGTTATGAAGTGACCATACATTGCAGGGAAAGTAACTTTTCCATGCACAAAATCCGCAGATATGCCCAGCTTGTTTGGAACACTCGTTTGCAATGTGACAGGAAACAAAGCAAGCGTAGAGTCTTAAACCTTCAGACAGGGAACAGGCCTAAGAAAAGACACAAAGTCAGTTCTCCAGTGATCCAGCAGACTGAAAGGTTTGTGGACAGGCTGCCACGAAGGCCTAGGCAGCCAGACGGTGGTCAACTCTTACAATGCAAGATCCCAAGGCCATATTGGTAAAAAGTGGAACCATTCCAAAGAAATGACCACAAAGGAAAACTTTGAAAGTATCTGCCAAGATTTTCTCACCGAGTTTGTCGCATGTTTAACAAGATTAAACGGCGAGCTGATCGAGTCCAAAGCAACCACGCAACTTATCATGCCTCAGCTTGATAGGGTCAAAAATAAATTCTAGCACGGTTTATTCTGTTTGAACCCTTTCTTATTTTTCTAAGACTTAAGAAGTGGAGGTTAACCATCAGTTTACCACGGTGTTTAGAATTTGTTTTGTTTTTTTGTTCTTTGTTTTTCCTTGGGTTGGAATTTTGGGTGTATGTCTAAATATTTGTGGCACATCCAAGGGATGGATGTCTGAATATTTTATAGTTAGGGACAGCTCCCTGCCCAACATGCCTCAATCCTTCCAAGAGACACGCTTTCCCATGGAACTGAACTTTCAATGACTATCCTCTTGTCCACAGGAACCAAAGTGACCTTTGTCATTCCAGATCATAGCGTACGGACTTGTGGTAAATCCAAAAATGGAGAATCGGATCTGCCATTTTCTGATTTAAAGAGGGGAATGTTATGCCATAACATGCCATGATAATTGGATCCTGAACAGTAAGGAAGAGGTGACAAAAGAATTCTGTCCTGCTGCAGACATGGTCGGAAGGACGGCCGCTATCCTCTCTCTCTCCCCTCCTGAGGGTCCTTTTTCCCAGCAGGAGGTCAGCTGTGACCACCTCCCTACAGACAAAAGCCACAGCACCCCTCTGCTCACTCTCTTCTCCTGACTCCAAGCTGCTGGGACACACTCCTCCACCCTTGGACGACCAGCACTCCTCTGGGGGGGGGGGGTCCCTCCTCCCTCAGGAGCCATGCATGGGGCCTGGAACAGGCCCCGAGCTTAGTGAGAATGAACCTTTCTGAAACTCAGTTCCTCCCCGGCATAGGGAGAAACTGCCAGCCGATTCAAAGATAAGTTTCTCACTTCTGCTTAAAACAAATGCCGAAGTGAAGGAATCCGTCTATGCCAGCTTTGTTCTGCTTTCTCAGCGCACCCCTGACGGAGCTGGTTTCCAGGCAGCGCAGAGCTGAAACGCCAGCAGTGGAGCCTTCCCCGCCGAGGAGAAATCTGCTTAAATCGTGACTGCAACCGGGGTCAGAGTCTGCCTGGAGGACCAGGCCTCCAACCCAGACCACGCCGTTAGCCACATGCTGCTTCAAGGCTAACACTAGCCTGCCAAGAGCCAAGCGCTAGCCTGCTAACGCTAGCCAACCATTTCCTCCTTCAACGCTTCTTCCTGGAACGGCCAAAGTGGACAGAACTCACACATGAGGCATCAACAGGTTGGTCAGCGGTCTGAGGGTGAAGAAAAAGGTTTATTGGAAAATGTTTGTAAACCGTGGTGTTTAGAACAAAGGGCTAACCGGTAGGTCGCGCTAGCCAAACATGCTATTAGCCTTGCCAACATCCAGTTTCGGACATTTGAAAGGAGTTCGTTTTAAAGCATAAAGCGTAACTGTTCTGCTCCGCCATCCTCCGATGGTGTTATCTGCCTTATTCCCGCATCAATATGGTATATTAATGCCGGTTTTAAAGGCAATTTTGGGAACTTTATGTTGTAACCTCTTAGCCACCGAGTTGCTGCAGCGACCCCATGCGCCCGGAGGGAGAATCGCATTAACAAACTTGGTCGTAAGGGTTTAAATGATTTTACAGGACAAACAGTCCTCAGAATATTATTTCAACAAATAATATTTTGTTTAACCTGGGCTTTGCATTGTGAATGGATTGAAATACATGGCAAATGTTTTAACTCCATCCCATGTTTTTGTTAATCAGATCTGCAGTGAACCAGGATTCACTGAAGTATTCTGATTATGACCAACCACTTTTGTTTTGTCTTTTGTTTGTTTTGCATGTAAATAGTTCCTTAGCTTAGCTTCTTTTTATCTTCATTTTGCTTAATAGTTTAGTTAAGTTTCACTAGCCTAGTAGAGAGGATTTATTAATCGAAATATTGTGTTAATTCAGGTAAACAGCATTACATAGTGATGTTCTCTGGATGTTCATTTTATTTCTGTTATTACATTCTTGGACTTGAAAAGAAGTTGTCATCCTTTATTCTATGTGTGTGCAGGTTTTGCTGTTAAAAGATCGCTAGTGCTCGAATTCATCCCTTTCAACCGTTGTCTTGATATCAGCTTAAGAGCTGATCATCACCAGACAATACTTAACAGACAGAGAGTTATTTATGAAACATTAAATAACTTTAAACAGTGTATAATTGCACAACAAATGCAATTCAATACCACAATGTTGAGTCAGACAATCATCTTCATCCTGAATGGCCCGCTTCAGATGTCTAATGAGACCAGCAGTACCTGCTCCCTGAATAACACTGCTCAAAGTAAACATTCCCAACATAAGAATCAGAATCCACAAACCCAAAATCAGCTTCCACTGTATTGACCAATTACCAAATTTTCGCTCCATTTTCAACTTCACACATTAACCGGAATACTCTGTATCGAGAGAATCGTATCTTTCGATCGGGGTTCACTTACTTCTTCACCTCAAAGATTTTTCTTGTAAAGTATGGTGTAGAAAATTACTCTCTTTTCAGCTTACACAAATCATATGTCTATTTCCAACTTACCATGGAGGTCCTTCACCAGTAAATGTAACCTGTTAACAGTAGTCTAGTCAAAACAAGCCAAATTATCACACAAATACAAGACCAAAAAATACTATAAAAACTAAATCAATACCCCAACATTTCTTATAGTCAAATTCTGAAGGATAAAAAACATATCAAACCACTTAAATGTTATTTTTATTTTTTACAACAATGTCGTCTTCTTTCTTCCAGACGTTCTTAGAAGGACAGTGGCTTCCCACAGCCACTCAATATGACTTCCAATATTTTGGACAGCCAGTGTTGTCTGAGTGCAGTCATAGTGAAGCTTTGTGAATTTACATAAGCCACAACACTATGAGTTGTCAAAATATTTAAAGTATGTCCCATGACTAAATGTGCAGTCTTTTGAATCAATCTGGCTATTCCTGCTGCATATTGTATGCATTGGGGGTGACGTTTTTCCATGTTGTCCAATATTACTGATATGTACATTAGGACTTTCCTCTCTCCCCCTTTTTCCTGGAACAAACACCATTAAGTGCTAGTTTTGTTGCAGAAACCTCAAGAAAAAATTGTATAGAGTAATCAGGGAGAGTCAATTCAGCAGCAGATGCAAGTCTTTAAGCAAAACAAATGCTTCTTCCGCTTCCTGAGTCCAAATCAAAAAATTATTCAGTTTTCTCATACCTTGCGTCTTCACGAGGTCCCTCAAAGGTTGCGTCAGATCAGTGTATCCGGCAATGTAGTTACGACTGTAACCAGTTAATCCCAGAAAATACTGCATGTTTTTCAGGCGCAGCGGTTTAGGATGTGGTAAAATGCTCTGCTTATGACTGGAAGACATACTGGTTGTTCCTGCAGAGATAACATGGCCCAGGAAAGAAACCTGTTTCCTGGCAACTTGCAATTTATCCTTACTGACCTTAAAACCATGTTGATGAAGGTGTCTCAAAACTAGCTTATTGGCCTGAAGACAGATCTCGGCAGTAGGGGAAGCCAGCAGCAGGTCATCCACGTACTGAATAAGAGTGGTGTTTCTTGGCAGAGGACATGTCTGTAACACATCTTTCAAAACCTAATTAAAGATACCTGGTGAGAGGGCAAATCCCTGTGGCAGTCTGGTGTAACGTAGCTGGCGACCTCTATAAGTGAATGAAAAAATATCTCTGCATTCTTCGGCCAGAGGAAGACAGAAAAATGTGTTTGCCAAGTCGATACATGTGTACCACTGATGGGAGGGCTCCAAACTGGAAATGGCCACATATGGGTTAGGCACAGACATTGTAGGTGTTTTTAAAACAGAATTTATCGCTCTAAGATGTATTTTCTGGTTACCCACTTCTACCGGAAGTGGTAAAGTCAACGGCAGATGCTGTTCCTTCCCTGAGAAACCCATTAGTGACACAGTCTTAGTAGGCAGCACAGAGGTAGATGGTTGGTTTATAATAGTGGAATATGTGGCTCCAGTGTCGACTAAAAAGTTCATGTAGTCCTCTCCGACTTTCGCTGGCAGCATGGGGTCTGCGGTGCTCACGCTGCTGGAGTCATCCTCAGGGGTGTGTCAAAATTGTCCATATGAAGAGTTATCCCTGTGCTGGGGGTACTGACCTTGTGGAGGTGGGGCCATGTTAGGATTTGGTGGCACCATGCCAGGCTGACCTGCCGGTGGGGTACGGTGAACTACACAGTCCCGTGCCCAATGTCCCGGGCACCCACAGTTGTAGCAGATGTCAGTGGGTGTTCTCAAAGGTCCGCTATATCTGCCTCGTCCTCTCAGACCCCAGCCCCAACCTGCACGTCCACGCTGACGAGCAAACTGCCACCTGTTTCCACGTCCAGGACCAGCAGACCTGTAATTATATGGAGGATAAAAAACAGGAGGCGACAAGCCTCCCCCTTGGATTGGATTAAACTGAGGTGTCACCGTCGGGGATGGAGCCCCAGGAGATGCAACTGCTGATACCATCACATGTTCAGGCTTTTCCTATTTTTGTTTACTTATTTTCCGTTTTGCATCCAATAACTGCATTTTCAGTAATTGGTCCTGTAATTCCTCTTTGTTTTGTTTCCTCTTCCTCTCCTCATCCTGAGCAACATGCAAATGATGTACTAAATGTTTTTCCCAGTGAGCATATTCACACCCAGGCATGTCAGGATTTTGTTTCATCAGCTGTGACACTAAAGAAGGTACCCCTTTCAACACTGCTTCTCTAAATAATTCACCTAGGTTAGATCTATCCCCTTTTGGATTTACACCTGTGTGTTTTATCCATTTTTCTTCAGCTTGAGTAATATATTCTTTTGGATGCTGTTGTGGGTCCCAATCAAATTTGGGAACCGCTGCCGGGGTGGATAAAGGAAAATGTTCTCTAATTGCATTTCCCAAATGAGTAATTACTAAAGACAACGAAGTTTCATCTCTGATGCGGGACGTTTGAGCCTCATATTCAATGTTATCTGCAGTCGAAGAGGGGACACAACGTCCTAGAATGGCTCTAAAATCACCCAGGGCCAGTTTTGTGCCTTTAGTTAAATTATCTAATTCTGCCAGCCACAGTCTGCCACCAGCTGCAATACTGGGCAATTTATCCACCAGGGCTTGCACATCACCAAATGAATACGGGACATACTTCTCTGTCCCCAAATTATTTTGTAACAAGGGCATCTGCACTCTAGTGGGACCTTGAGAACGTGTTGTCATTGCATGCATGCTGTGGAATCTCTCCTTTAAATTTCTCCTCATACCTTCTTTTCTTGCTGCTCTCTGACGCCCTGCAAATTCAGCTTCTGCAGTAGAGTGATATAACCCATTATCATTTATCATAAATTCTTCAGCATCGGTTGCTCCATCTAAGGAGAACTCCAAAACTGGCATATCTATCAAATCTGCAGAATCATCCTCTTGCCAAACACCTTTAAGTGCCATTTTAACTTTAATCTCTGGTTCTGATGACTGATGGTTCTTAAACTTGACATCAGTCGAAGCAGCTGGTGTTCTAATTCCTGTTTTCTTGTGATCAACCTGATTTAAGTCTGCTACTTGCTGTGTTTCCTCTGAACATACAGAAGAATTGCCCCTAGGGGGCGATCTTTCTCTGAGTTCTTGAGTCCTCAACATGTGCTCCTCAGCACCTGCTCTCGTCATCTGAGAAATGGGGTGGGGACTAGGCGGGGAGGGAAGCCCTTCAACAGACTGAGACCAGTTCTCGTGACCTGCTCGAGCGAGAAATGGTTCACATGGCTTTAAAGGGGTGAGGGATATGGGTGGAGTATTGAATGACGTATGTGGTTGTTGAGTTTTGTCTAAAAATTTGTTATTCCTGGGGTGTAACTAGGAACTGATACTACCATTAACTCTCCACCCAACACGTCCAGCACTGGATACAGTCCGAAGAAGGAGTGTTTACGATATATGGGGGTGGAGATCTGTCCTGTGGTGCGGGAAACTTTTCTGTTTTTTCTTTTGTCTCAAACAAATGTTTAATCCCCTGCCAAGTTACCAACAATTTTTCCCAACACTTAACCTCTCTGTCTGCCTTATCTTTTTCCTGGTTGCGTTTCCCAAAGTGCAACAAACCAACGTTATGTTGTTTCTGCGTACATTCCTTCATATGTTTCTTACTTTTAACATACTGTTTTACCAAATATTTACCAAGTGGTTCCCGTGTTCCAACCATTTTTCTTCAGCTGTAACTGCTTCCACGACTTTCTGTCTCCACTCAGACCGCGTCTTTTTGTCCAACGTTTCAGGCGTTTCAACAAAACCCATCAGCGCCTCGACCTGCTCTCCTAAAGATTTTCAGGGAGCAGATTATCCTGAATATCCTGATCAAATGCTCCCTCCATGATCATCGCCTTCTTACAAGCTACACTCAACTCGACACAGTACTTTTCCAGCGTAACTACTACACGTGCAAACGCGATTCAAAGCCAGACACACACATACGTATCCACTCGTGCGTACACACAAACCTCGACTCTACACACACACAGACAGACCCATACTTAGGAGCCGCGAACTGTTCTCTTCTCACACAATGGATCCCATTTCAACCGAGACAAAATGTTGGACAAGACATGACAAACACAACATATAAAGACAGACAGCTTGCGCGTCACAGAGAGACCTTTATGCCCCTTCCGTATTCGGCAGAATCTTCTCTCTTTGTATTAAACAAACCTCCTGATCTAACTGCCGTGCCTTCAAACCCTGTTTGGAGGCTAAGAGATATTTAACTTATCTCTCTGGGATCCCTTTTATTCAATCTCTATTCTTCTCTTCTCTTCTATTCTCTTACAGCTTCACCAAATAAGAATCTTAGCTGTCTTAGTCTCAACTTTTAAAGATGTTAACGTCTCTTGACCGTTTCTATCGCTGCGCTTCTTTTGAGAGTCCCATTCCTCAGAGATAGCGCTCCATCTCTGCCTTAAAAATCACCAGCACTCGTCAGCCTGGAGTTAAGCTGGCCAATCCTTAGAACTCTTTTTTATCTTTGTATTTTGTCTTTTTTATTTTCTTTTATTTATATTTTCTCGTTTTTGTTTTATTTTACGTTTTTGACGTAGGCTTAAACATAAATCCCATTCAATCCTTTCTCGGTTTCAACATAAGTTCCATTCTCATACGAGTTGTTCTGTTCAACCTCTGATATTTTGAGAAGAGAGTCTCTACAGCACCACTTAAATTTAGCCTAAACTTCTAATATTATGCCAATGGAGAATCAAAAATCTCCTTACCTTTTTCCGGGTCGACCTGTGGTGCTGTAGACAATTCCTCCTTCGTGCCCAAATTCAAAAGGTTCCTCTACTTACAGCCAAATCCGGGTCACGGCAACCAAGTGCTAAGACTATGGGTCCGTTCCTACTCCATTTTACAACGGCCCGTCTCACCCATCCGGTTTGATGATTTGGCACCAAGGGAAGAGACAGTTATCAGAGACCAAACACTTAAAACATACATATATTTATTACAATTCGTAATTCCAAAATTGGGAGACAGCACTTACAAACTTACAAGCGACAAGTATAGCCTATTTTATCCCGACGTGCCTTCAACGCAATTGCAAGTTGTTGTCTCGTCGTACAAACCCAAAACAAGTCTTTTTAAGCCCTCCAGGTCTCCTGAGGGGGTTGGGCTAACCCCCCTCTGGAGACATCCAATCTCCAGCAGATATGCGCTTCCTGACAGTTCGGCCGTTAGCTGTATGTAATGGCCCTGGCCTGTATCTTGGGAGTGGACTAAGATAACCTTCAGGGCCATGGGAAAGTTTTAAAAACCGTTAACTAATCTACAAACCCTCATAAATACCTCCCATGATGTTCTGCGCCTGGCACCATTTACTGAAGCCTGAGAACTCCCCCTCCCAGGTTACTGTGTTAAAGGTTAAATCTGTATAACTTTAAAATACACTATATATATATATATATATATATATATATATATATATATATATATATATATATATATATATATATATATATATACAAACGGGTCAGTTGTCCCGGGCCCAGGACAGAGGGGGGCCCCAAAACTGACACTGACTGACCATTTAAATGGTCAGAGTGTCAATCAGCAAAGTGCCGTGACAGTCTGTGTCACGGCACTTTGCTGCTCCCCCTCCCCTCTCGTACATGGCTCAGCGGCGCCAGCCAATCAGCACACAGGCTCAGCCTGGCCCGCCTACTCAGCTCTCTCTCACAAACAACCGCGCTGCTGCCGCTCAGACTCGGACAGAGAGAGACCGCAGGAGCGGAAAAACACGAAGAGGGAAAAAAGCGCCGTTTGGCTCTATTTTAATACCGTAAATGAAATCAAGTTGTATGTTTTGTAAAAAAGACGGTTAAATTCAGTGGAAAGACAACAAATTTATCTAAGCACGTGAAAAACCATGAGCAAGAAAACGTAGAGCGACAGAAACGGAGAGAGGAGACGAAACTTCTCTCATTGCCCCGACAGACCCAGACCCACAGACTGACGTCACTGACTGAGGCGTTTCAGTCCTCCAGAGAACATCCAGGTAGATAAGAGTGGTCATCTTCAGCAGCAGTTCATGTTAACTTTCAAAGTAGATATTATCTATCATATGTTACTGGAGCCCACACAGAAAATGTAATTAATACCTTGAAAGAACACAGTACATATATCCTATTAAAAAGTGTTAGTTAAGATAAGATAACATTAGCTAATCCTTTAATCCACGACGGGGAAAATTATAGGATTAAAGCAACAGGCAGGTGCACACAACACAGACAAAGGATTACATAAGGATTGAAAGCTATAAGAGGTGGATTGGGATAAAAACACTATGAACATAACATTATTATTATTATTATTTTATTGTAATAATAAAATAAAAATCACAAAACCCGAAAGGTCAACAGTTTCATGATACATCAATCTTAGGGACTGGCTAATATACAGCAGGTCAAAAAAGGCCATATTTTGGCTGCAGTGCTTGCTGTTCTCTTATGAAGAAAAGATCAACTAGTGCACTAAATTCAATATATGGGTTGAAAATATCCAGTATAAAATACAGAGATTTCCAGGGCATGAAGTATACAGTTAAGTTGACGTTTTTTTGGTGTGTGTGTGTGTGTGTGTGTGTGTGTGTGTGTGTGTGTGTGTGTGTGTGTGTGTGTGTGTGTGTGGTGGCGGCAGGTGTAGAGGGGGGGCCCAAAGAGACTGCGTTGTCCCGGGCCCTAGCAAAGCTGTCAGCTGGCCTGTATATATATATATATATATATATATATATATATATATATATATATATATATATAGTGGATAGCGCTGTTGCCTTGCAGCAAGAAGGTCCTGGGTTCGAGTCCAACCCTGGGTCTTTCTGCCTGTTCTCCCTGTGCAAGCGTGGGTTCTCTCCGGGTACTCCTCCCACAGTCCAAAAACATGACTGTTAGGTTAAATGGTCAGTCTAAATTGTCCTTAGGTGTGAGTGTGTGCGTGAATGGTTGTTTGTCCTGTCTGTCTTTGTGTTGCCTGTGACAGACTGGCGACCTGTCCAGTGTGTACCCTGCCTCTCGCCCATTGAAATGCTGGAGATAGGCCCTCGCGACCCCATGAGGGATAAAGCGAGTAAGACAATGGATGGATGGATATATGAAACAGGTTTGCTTGTACAGTGTATAGTCCAGCAAAACGGCAAGCACAACTCAACACACAGACAGATTTCACTCACGAATATTCAGATGTCAAAACTTCTCACGATGAAACATGATTTCAGAGTAAATAAACATAGCCAATGAGGAAGAACGAAAGATGGTTAAAATAGTGGAGACAGTGCAAACAGGGCCTCTATGTTTGCTACACTATCATATGGAGGTGAGTTGTTGCCTCTGATTGACTACATGTCACAACAGGAGGTGTGCTCATTTGTCCAAAGAGAATACCCTACACATTAGGATATCGGGCCAAGACAATCCAGCATGTAATTAAAAAAAATAACTTACCTGTCGACAAAGTCTTGGCCCTAGTCCACACATAGGCAGCTATCTGGGTAAATGGATAACTTTTTATACGCTTTTGTCTTTCATTCACACATAAACAGCTTTTTAGTTGCCGCCTAAAAACGCATAATTCTGAAAACTCCAGCAGAAGTGGAGATTTCTAAAAACTTAATCTTTGAGCATGCGTGTGTACATGACAAGACAGAGTTTTAGCGTCTGGGGCATAATAGCACTGACATCACAGCCATTCTTATAGACTTGATCATACAGTGGAGTAAAAAAAATAACAAAAGCACAACTGGTTGGAATGAGCAGTGCATCCATTCAATATCTGGACAGATAACGACCTTGAATACACAAGGAAAGCCAAACATTTTAATCCACACCAGGCTAGGTGGTCCCTCTTCTTTGGAAGGTTTAGGTTTTCTCTTGCATACCATCCAGGCTCTAAGAACATCAAATGTGCTTTCTCATCTGCATGTCCTCAAGAATGAGTTACCATGCCCAAGCTAGAATGAGTTTATCCATCCTTCACAGTTTAGGTTAGCGTTATCATACATTAAGTGAGTCAAATATAACATCCACTTCCCACTAAGTGCCCTGTGTTCCCAATCATTTAGTGTTGAAAGTCATTACCTTTTGTCATACATCTAAACTCACCCAGTAATGAACCTACTGCATCTGGAAACCCGGTAATTCAGCTCAAACTGAAATGGCCATTTTGAAAGATTTATTGAATGAACTGGTGTTGCTGGAACAGGAACTGAAAGGAGTGCATACTGTAATGACTGTGGGAAAGAGAGCAGGATAAGTGACTGAGAACAACTCAGTGAGAATGTTAAAACACTGAATCAAAGCAACAAATCTTCTCAGATGCCGGGAGGATTCACAGGCTCTGATGATTGTCTTCAGCGGCTCCATCTGGGTGATCCAAATCACTCACTGACTGATCCACTTCATGTAGTTTTTCTGCAGGGCAGAGACTGAAGGGAAATCCGAAATCAGGGCTTGCGTCACACAGTGTAAGCCAGTCAACAGGCAGAGGTTTCCAGTAGGGCTTAGGTAAGGGGCGCATCCAGGGTCCAGGTTCTGAGTTGTCAACGAGTGGCACGCTTCCAGGCAGAGGTATCCAGATAGTGGCAGGCAGACTTGGTCAAGATCAAAGAATGCTGGATGGTTTGCTCACACAGCCGTTTTCAAGAATCTGGCAGTTACACACTGGGAGAGGCTAGCTATATAGTCCTCATCCCAGGTGGAGCGACTCCACTTAATTGGAGCTGCCGCAAGTGTAACTGCTCAGACCTTGATTACCTGAGCAGAGCGGGCGCAGAAGCAGGAGTAGGGAATGATGTCATGAGACTGCAGACAAGGGTTTCACAGGCACAAACAGACAGAATCATTACACATCCCGACATAACTAAGACCACTGCAGTTGTCTGGGGTAGTTTATTTTGGGTAGTGAGAAGAGATGCTAAGGAGTATGTCACTCATCTCCATGAATTTCTTTACAGGCTTGCCTAACTCAAATATCAGTAATTTTATACTCACAATCATTGACAGATTCTCCAAATGGTAAATATCATTCTTCTGAAGATTCTTTAGAATCAAGCACTGCAAGCACTGAATGTTCAGACGTCTGCCAAACATCGGCATGGTTGTTCGCCGAACATCACCTGCCATACATGGATATGAAACATGTTTTCTATGCGATAATTAATCCAGACAAAGAAAAGGCAAGGAAAGTTTATTTTCAATTAAATGTTATTTATATGGCGTACACATGTAATCTCAAGGCCTTTTACAAAGTCTAATTCAATCAAATCATACAGATTGGTCAACAAGTTTCCTATCTAAGGAAACTCTGCAGATTGCGTCAAGTCTTGACAAGCAGCATTCACTCCTCATGAAAGAGTGTTGAGCCACAGCGGACAGTTGCCTGCATTGTCAATGGTTTTGCAGCAATTCCTCATACTGAGCATGCATGTAGCGACAGTGGAGTGAAAAACTCCCCTTTTAAGAGGGAGGAAAACCTCCAGCAGAACCAGGCTCAGTGTGAATGGTCATCTGCCTCAACCGACTGGTAGTTAGAGAAGACAGAGCAGAGACACATAAAGCACAGAAGCACACATTGATCCAGGAATCGTTTCTATGTTATATGGTAATAGCGGATGATCTGCCTCCCTGGGATGATGTCACAGCTAGCAGAACGCCAGAGCAGGTGTACCTACTATTAAGTAAAAATGACAGAGAACAAAAAGTTATTAGTTGAAATAACAACAAACAATACAAATTGGAGAACATTAGGATAACTCAGGAGAGTGAGAAAAATAGAACCTGATGTCATCCAGCAGTTTAAGCCTATTGCAGCATAACTATAGAGATAGCTCAGGGTAACCTAAGCCACTCTAACTATAAGCTTTGTCAAAAAGGAAAGTTTTAAGCCTAATCTTCAGATTTAAATTAGAGAACCAAAGTTCATCTTAAAGAATGTGAAATAAGATCAAATTAGCTTATCTAATTTAAAACAACATTTGATATGTGTTTCAATCTGTTCTCAATGCAAATTGATTGATTGATTAAACAAAACATTATTTGATAAAATATTATTGTAAAGAATGATTTGCTAACTAAAAATCAATTCCTTTAGGACATTTGATTTTATTAATGCAGTTATTTCTCCAGGAAGCTAGAGAGTGCTGTAGCAGTAGGTCATTTGCTTGATGTAAAGTTAAACAAAACACAATTAAATCAACATTAATATTCCATATTAATGATGTACTAACGCCTGTAGCACTATCGAACGATGGCGGAGCAAAATGAAACAAACATTATGTTTAAACAAACTGTAGTTGTGTTTATTAGGGCCATAGTACTAATGTTATGGGGAAAGCTAATAGCGCTATAATAGTGGACGTTCGGCGCTAATTGTAAAAGACTTTTATACTCCATTTGGCTGTAATGAGCAGACGGAACAACACAAAACAATGTCCCATCAGTGTAGAAAACCCTTGTGGAAAAAAAGTAATAAAAAAGTAATTAAAAAAGTTATAATTGTAAATTCAATTCAATTCAATTCAATTTTATTTATATAGCGCCAAATCATGAAACATGTCATCTCAAGGCACTTTACAATAGATTATACAGATTGGTCAAAATGTCCTATATAAGGAAACCAGTTAATTGCATCAAAGTCCCGACAAGCAGCATTCACTCCTGGGGAACCGTAGAGCCACAGGGAGAGTCGTCTGCATTGTACATGGCTTTGCTGCAATCCCTCATACTGAGCAAGCATGAAGCGACAGTGGGAAGAAAAACCACCCATTAACGGGAAAAAAAAACCTCCGGCAGAACCGGGCTCAGTATGAACGGTCATCTGCCTCGACCGAATGGGGTTACAGAAGACAGAGCAGAGACACAACAAGAGAGACAAAAAAGCACAGAAGCACACATTGATCTAGTAATCTGTTCTACATTAGATGGTAATAGTCGGTGATCTGTCCTCCCTGGATGATTTCACAGTCAACAGAACGTCAGACCAGGTGTACCTACTATGAAGAAAAAAGAGAGAGAACAAAAAGTTAAAAGCTGAAATGACAACAGTCGTTTCAATGTAATGCAATGCAAATCTGGAGAACAGTAGACTGGAGAACAGTAGAAATCAGTAGAGTGAGAAAAATAGGCCCTGATGTCCTCCAGTAGCCTAAGCCTATAGCAGCAAAACTATAAAGGTAGCTCAGAGTAACATGAGCCACTCTAGTTATAAGCTTTGTCAAAAAGGAAGGTTTTAAGATTAGTCTTAAAAGTAGACAGGGTGTCTGCTTCACGGACCAAAACTGGGAGTTGGTTCCGCAGGAGAGGAGCCTGATAGCTAAAGGATCTGCCTCCCATTCTACTTTTAGAGACTCTAGGAACCACCAGCAGACCTGCAGTCTGAGAGCGAAGTGCTCTGTTAGGAACATACGGAGTAATCAGAGCTCTGATATATGATGGAGCTTGATTATTAAGGGCTTTATACGTTAGAAGAAGAATTTTAAATTCTATTCTCGATTTAACAGGAAGCCAATGAAGGGAAGCTAAAATTGGAGAAATATGATCCCTCTTGTTGATTTTCATCAGAACTCTTGCTGCAGCATTTTGGATCAGCTGAAGACTTTGAATTGCATTTTGTGGACTTCCTGATAGTAAAGAATTACAATAGTCCAGCCTTGAAGTAACAAATGCATGGACTAGTTTTTCAGCATCACTCCTGGACAGAATGTTTCCAATTTTGGCGATATTCCGGAGGTGAAAAAAGGAAACTCTGGAAACCTGTTTAATATGGGATTTAAATGACATGTCTTGGTCAAAAATAACACCAAGGTTTTTTACTTTATTACCAGAGGCCAAGTTAATGTCATCCAGATTAAGTGATTGGTTAAGAAGTTTATTTTTTGAGGACTCTGGCCCAAAGATTACAACTTCGGTCTTGTCAGAATTTAGATGCAGGAAATTTAAAGTCATCCAGCTTTTGATGTCATCAAGACATGACTGCAGTCGAAGTAATTGATTGGATTCATCAGGATTTATGGATAGATATAGCTGAGTGTCATCAGCATAACAGTGGAAATTAATCCCATGCTGTCTGATAATTTTGCCGATCGGAAGCATATATATAGTAAAGAGAATTGGTCCAAGGACTGAACCCTGTGGTACTCCACAGGTGACCCTAGAGTTTGAGGAAGATTTATTATTAACATGAACAAACTGGAATCTGTCCGACAGATAAGATTTAAACCAGCCTAATGCTTTCCCCTTAATCCCTACAGTATGTTCAAGTCTTTGTAGGAGAATATTGTGATCAACTGTATCAAATGCAGCACTAAGATCTAACAGGACAAGTACAGACACAAGTCCATTATCTGAGGCCATGAGAATATCATTAGTGACCTTCACCAGAGCCGTTTCAGTGCTATGATGACCTCTGAAGCCTGACTGAAACTCCTCAAGTAGGTCATTGCTTTGTAAATGTTCACAAAGTTGATTAGCAACTACTTTCTCAAGAATTTTAGATAAGAAAAGAAGATTAGATATAGGTCTGTAGTTTACTAGCTCATCTTGATCAAGAGAAGGTTTCTTAAGTAAAGGTTTAATAACAGCTACTTTAAAAACCTGTGGTACATATCCATTTACTAAGGATAGATTAATCATGTCTAAAATAGGACCACTGATCAAAGGGAATACCTCCTTAAACAACTTGGTTGGGATTGGGTCTAACATACAGGTAGAAGGTTTAGATGAAGCTAAGATTTTAGATAGCTCAGAAAGCTCTACTGCTTCTAAACAGTTCAGACACAGCGCAGGTTCTAAAGATTCCTCCAATGCTGCCTTACTTACTGGGGATGAGGTAATCATGTTTGGGAGGATGCCAATTATTTTATTTTTAATGGCATCAATTTTATTTATGAAGAATCCCATAAAATCATTACTACTAAGAGCTAAGGGCATGGATGGATCAACAGAGCTGCAGCTCTGAGTAAGTTTGGCAACTGTACTAAAGAGAAATCTAGGATTATTTTTATTCTCTTCAATTAATGATGAAAAATATGCTGCTCTAACTCTGCGAAGGGTCTTGTTATACAACAACAGACTGTCCCTCCAGATTAAGTAGGATTCCTCTTGGTGTGTAGAGCGCCATTTTCTCTCCAATTTCCTAACATTGTGCTTCAAGGAACGCAGCTCTGAATTAAACCAGGGAGCCAGCTTCCTGTGAATTATCACCTTCTTTTTCAAGGGAGCTACATTATCTAATGCAGAACGCAATGAGTAAGTCACACTGTTAGCAAATGTATCTATTTGTGAATGGGAAGAAACAGCATTGCTGCCATCTACAGGGCATTTCTGCAATACTGAGGATATTAAGAGGGGGACAGACTCTTTAAGTTTTGATACAGCATTATCCGATAAAGATCTACTATAATGGAACCCTCTTTTGGGGGTGGAGAAATCGGTTAGATTAAACTCAAATGTTATTAAAAAATGATCAGATAGGACAGGGTTGTGAGAGAATACTGTTAGTTCTTCACAATCAATGCCATATGTCAGCACAAGGTCCAAAGTATGGAGCCGAGAGTGCGTTGGCTTATGCACATTTTGAGCAAAACCAATTGAATCTAGGATAGTTTTAAAGGCTACACTAAGGTTATCACATTCAGTATCAACATGGATGTTAAAATCACCCACTATAATAACCTTGTCAGTATTTAACACCAAATCAGATAAGAAGTCTGACAGTTGATCCAAAAACTGAGTGTAAGGGCCTGGTGGACGATACAAAACAATAAACAGAAGAGGTTTTATTGCTTTGCAGTTTGGATGAGGGAAACTGAGGGTTAAATGTTCAAAAGAACTGTAATTATTAATTGGCCTGGGACTAATTAATAAATCAGACTGAAAGATGGTTGCCACTCCTCCTCCTCTTCCCACAGATCTGGGAATGTGGAAATTTGAATAACTGGAGGGAGTTGACTCATTTATACTAACGTAGTCCTCTTGTAGCCAGGTTTCTGTGAGACAAAACAAATCAATCTGATTATCAGAAATCAATTCATTAACTAACAAAGTCTTTGGAGGGAGAGACCTTATATTTAATAGACCACATTTAATTCTTTTATTTTTTGGTTCAAAGTGATCCGTATGGATTTTTATTAGATTTTTATGATTTGTTCCCTTTAGATCAGTTTTTGATCTGTTAAGTTTTGGCCGTGGGAAAGACACCGTCTCAATAGGGTAATGGGTGGGTAACAGTACAGAAGCTGCAGAGAGGTGTGTTAAACTACGGCTCTGCTTCCTGGTCTGGACCCTGGGTTGTCAGCATTTAGGAGAACTAATAAATCCGGCCAGATTCCTAGAAAGAAGAGCTGCACCATCCAAAGTGGGATGAATGCCGTCTCTCCTGATCAGACCAGGTTTTCCCCAGAAAGTTTGCCAGTTATCAATGTAGCCCACGTTGTTTTCTGGACACCACCTAGACAACCAGCGGTTGAATGATGACATGCGGCTAAACTTGTCATCACTGGTCAGATCAGGCAGGGGACCAGAGAAAATTACAGAGTCCGATATTGTTTTAGCAAACTCACACACCGAAGCAACACCAACTTTGGTGACCTCTGATCGGCGTGACCGGGTGTCATTACCGCCAGCGTGAATAACAATCTTACTGTATTTACGTTTATCCTTAGCCAGCAGTTTTAGGTAGGATTCTATGTCGCCCGTTCTGGCCCCTGGTAGGCATTTAACTATGGTTCCTGGTTTCTTTAGTGCCATGTTTCTTATTACAGAGCTGCCAATAATTAAGGTCGGCTCCTTGGCGAGACTGTCGCTCAGAGAGGAAAATTTATTAGAAACGCAGATGGGTTGGTGGTGATCTGGGGGCTGAAATCTAGAGCTATGCTTACTACGAACCGTCACCCAGCCGGCCTGCTTAACCGGTTGTTCGAGTGCGGCTGTTGGTTCGCTACGTGAAGTTACTCTTTGTGGCTCCGCGCTAGCAAAGGAGCGGCTATCAGCTGGTTTTTCAACAGCACGGAGCCGGGTCTCCAGTTCTGACACCCTCGCCTCCAAAGCTACAAAAATACTACATTTATTACATGTACCATTATCACTAAAGGAGGCAGAGGAATAACTGAACATCTGACACAGAGAGCAGCAGATAGGAGACTTAGTCAGAGACGGAGAAGCCATTATGAGGCTAAGGCTTGGCTAGCGCTAGGCTAACGCTAGGCTAAAGCTAGGCTAAAGCTAGGCTAGCGCCCTGTTATCACGCCAAAGAACAAACCGTGTGAAACACGAGGAGTTCCCAAACGTGATGAGCAGCCACAGAAAATGTTTTAAAAGTGCTTATGTTTGGAAACAGGTGTTACAACAAAGAGGTTTAAAGATAAAAAGCGAGAGAGCCTGGAGCAAAAATCCGTCGTACACACAGCAACAACAGGAAGTGACACAATACGCCTTACCGCAAACAGGAAGTCACCCAAATCACACTCAAACCACATATCAACATAGTATGGATTCCAAAAAGCTGGCCTGTTAGCTCGGCCTTTTACCTCAGTCAAAACTTAATACAAAACAGTAAAACACATTGAAAATAAACCATTTCAAACTTTCCCTGCCAAACTCTGCCACAAACTTTGTGTCTGTTCAGTTGACCTTGGGCGTCCATTTGGAAGCAGTTGAAGCAGGGTGAACCTTGTTATCTGGTTGTGGTGACAAGGCTGACGGGGTGAAAACAGTTCAGACCGGCTGGTCTGTGAATCCTGGCCTGGGATCAAAAGGGTTCTTCCTAGATCTCCGGTGGTCTGCGTTCAGCCTGTGAAGGGGGTGGTGGGGGGGTCCCAGCATAGGGGCTATGCACTCCTGCAGGATAGTGGCTCAGCCCCCAGGTCAGCTTTCTCCTGCACAGCTTAGGCAGACCACTCCTGATTTGATGTTAGTTTCACAGCAATCAGACTCAGCTTGGTCGACCCTGCAGATGCTTGTGAGTCTCGGAGCCTCATGTGGCCCGCATGGGTGGCTGGTCTCCCCAATGTAGAACTCCTCTCTCCTCGAGGGTCCACAGGCAAAGAGGGAGATAGATCTGAGGGGACTCTGTACATAACAGTGTTGGCACCCCCTGCTGTGATGGACAGTCCCTTGATGCCTGTAAAGGTCTCAAGGTTCAGTGGCTTTAAACCTACAGTCTGATTTTATTCCCCATATAGCTGATTGCATTCAGCAAGGAAACAGTGGACTGGTCTGGGTAATATATTTTTTGTTTAATAATATTCAGAGAATTTCCCATTGGTGTTGACATTTACATTCTTGTCTGAATTTTTGGAGTCTTGGTAAGAAGTGGGGAAATGAAGATGGGATTATACATTAATTTACCCTGTACTCTAACTTACATTAAACATCAACCGCTGTCTAGTATTCAAACCTGGTCCATAAAAGTTCTGAGATCCTTGAAACTAACATAAGAGCTACTGTAACTTTGTGGTTTTCACACTATGTTTCAGGGTTTAAGAGTTTCACACCTTTGTAAGTCATGCCAATTTTGTTTCCAGTAAAAATGTTTTTTCTAAAGATAAATAGCAGCTTACATGTTCTACAATGCAACATAACATTTGATACTTCATCCTGTCACACATGCCATTGATTTGTGGTGAGACAAGCCCACATGTTAAAGTGTCTCAGTGCCTGTATTCTCCCCAGAGAGAATAACTGTATGCTCAACTGCTTCTGCGAAATAAGACCTTTCTCCAATATGCTGTCATAGCTCTTTTCTGCATTCTGATCCAAGTGCTATGCCTTTCTGGAGCCATGTATCAGCATCACTTCCAGCTGTAAACGGTACAGAAATGTTTTACGGCTCAAGCCAAGTGCCATGCAAAGCTGATTAAGTGTTATAATATCTCAGTTTCTTTTAAGGCTCCCCAGCTCCAGGCTGTATTAATTCTGCCAAACAAGATTTACTAGAGCTTCAGTGCACGCTCACTTATAAATGGTTATTCCCACAAGACCATTGGAAGTCCATCAATTGCAAGTTCCTTGCAAAGTGTATTAATTAAAAGTGAATCTGTGTTTGGTCTGTCTTCTAATTTGTGCTTGGCAACCTACCACAAATAAGGTTTATAACTCTTTCATAGTTCGTTCTCAGCCCCCGTGCGGCATCAGTATTCCAACCTTTACCTCCGAATATTATTCATATGCATATGATAATAGATATCTGCAATGGTAGAGAAATGTCAAAGGTATCACACAGGCTGGTTTCTAGACATAGTTAATATTAGAAGACACATTTTAGCTATCCTCTTACCTCAAAAAGCAACAAATACAACTTATTGATCTTCTGTATTGCTACAGTATGTGTTTTCTCACAGAGGTCAGCCACAGTGTTCAGCTCTCAGCTACTGCCCTTTACATGTGTTCCAGTACACACTTCACACCTCGATACAGAAATACATTTTCTCACTTCTAACAGAATTTTACTGTGATAAATTGTTAATATCTTTTGCATGTCTTTTTCCATTTGTGTATTAACAACACATGAGTAGTATAAACCTTTAACTAACAAAAAATAGTTTGCTAAAGTACCTTATCAACTTAAGTTGGCAGCCTGATATACAGTTGAAACCAGATATTTACAGAGACTGTATAAAAAGACAGAAACTCTTTTTTTCACCGTTGAATATTGAATCAGATTGTCAGGACACAGCGAGCAGCACCGAGCAGTTTTCTGCCGGTCCTGTTTTCCCTGCTCTTTCCGCAGATGATCGGAGTTGGCTGATGGGCGTGGTACACACCTGCAGCTCGTCGAGTTGTGTTCAGCGGCAGTATAAGAACTGCGCTTTGACAGCTGGAGGATGCCAGATTGTAAACCCTGTTTGGTATGCAACAACGGCCCCTGGCTAGTGTAACTTGCCGGCATCTATTCTAAAAGGTTTTTGTCTCCTGTGTCCCAGGTTTCGTCTCTCTCTGGACCCTGTGCTCGGCTTGGACTCTGACGGCATAAGTAGCTTGGCAGAGGATTCCTTCAGACCGTCCTGGTTTCCCCCAGCTGTTAGTGGACCACCCATCGCGCCGCCGCTGCTCACTCCATACGGAGACCACCAACCCGCCCATCGGCCGCTCTGTCACCCAACGCCGTCTCGGAGGACCATTACTCCACTCCACTACCCCCCCCGGCGAGGTTGCAGTGCTCGGCGGTAAGCCCCATTCATTCACCACGTAGTACCACGCCCTCCCAGCAAACCTAACAGTCTGTTTTCACCCGCAGATCGCTCGAGCCGACTTCCCCCTCCCCTCACCACCGCGTCTTTACCTCGGCACTGCCTGCTGTGTATTATCTGTGCCTTTGTCGGACAAATTAATCAAATAATGTTCTTAAAGCTGCTCTGCTTCTCACGAGTGAATTCTGCATGTGGGTCAGACACCTAAAGAACATGACACAGATTAAACCTTTGCTGTTTTAAGTCAGCTAGAAATCCCCAAATTATTTATATTTGCTAGATGTCAGATTAATGAGAGAAAGAGATAGGTTTGGGGAAGCTTATTATTGCATTTGTCAATTGATACTGTATGTATGTTTACCCTACCCTAACCCTACCACATAACCTTTAAAATTTTTTGGAAAAATCAGATGATGATGTCATGGCTTTGAAAGCTTCTAACAAGTTAATTTCAGTTGAACGGTGGGCAAAGCTGCGGATGTATCGTCACCCTAATCATACTGCTTTTTAGTGTGACATCTTAAAAAAAATTAAGAAATCACATAACTAATCAGGAAGAGAATTGTGGACATTCATTAGTCTGAGTTATCCTTGTGTGTACTTAAGGCAAGGTAAGGCAGGTTTATATATATATAGCACATTTCAGTAAGAAGACAATTCAAAGTGCTGTACATGAACAGAACATAAGAAAATAAAACATACAGAGGAAAGCAAACAGCAGTGGAATAGTAGCAGCAGGTCAAGATAAGTTGGACTAAAAACTTAATCTAATGATGTTTCAGTGAACTACAACAGTTTATATTGAACATTAACATTTAAAGGCAACTCTAAGCAAATAGGTTTTTAACCTTGATTTTAAGGAACTCAGGGTTTTAGCACTTTCACACAGTCTTTAGACAGTTTGGTCCAAGTAATGCATGAGAACTAAATGCTGCTTCTCCATGCCTGGTTCTGGTTCTGGGGATGCAGAGTAGACTTGAGACAAATCTACAGCAGTAAAGTGGGAGGGCAGTGGTGCATGGAATTATTTTATTTTTCTAAGTTGATTTGCACTGTTTTAATATGACCTTTGTGTTCAACTGAGATTTATGAACTGATGTTGCTATATTTACTATTTATTATTTTACTGAGACTTATCTTATTAGTGACTGAGATGTGGTATGATGCAGCTGATCCTTGTATCGAAGATAAATTTTCCCCAAGGGGGTTTGTGGTGGATCTTAGTGCTAAGCAATTCAGTGATTTATAGACTAGCAGCAGTGGCGGCTGGCCCATAGGGGGCGCTCGGGCGCTGCCCTCCCTAGATGTGGAGGGGAAAAGTCAAAATATATAGAGATTTTAAAAGTATTATTAATGTCAGTTTTTACTTAATAGTACATGGCTACATGTAATAAGAATTATTAAAACACTTCTACGAATTGACTCTACCAATTGACTCTCATTTAACAGTACATTTCCACCAACAGAACGTATCATTTCTCTTCTTCTACGCTTGTGGGGCTGCCGCTGAAGGAGCCCCACAAGTGTAGCGAAATAACCAATCGTATACTGTTGCTAGGGAAGATTTATAAATATTTGGCCAATCAGCATCGCCAAAATGAATGGGTTTGGGGCTCCTGGTGTCGTAGCCCTAGCTGCACAGTGATAGGTGCACTTCACGCATGACGTCACGAGCTACATCCGCGCTACATCCGGGTCACGGTGGTCGGCAAAAACAGCACTGTTTTCGCTTACCAGCGTGACAAAACGGGTGAATTCGAGCGTACTTTTAGTTTATTTTTGGAATCTAAACAATGCCTATGACTTCTTGTGCTGCCAGTTGGCATTCCAAATCAAGAAGAAATAAATGGATAATTTCAATGAAAAGGATCCAATCGTCTGTGGGAGCCATCATACCACGACAGAATTTGCAGTCTACACTTCATCTCCGGTAAATACAACTTAATTTTGCACTAGTCGTTGTTCTACTTAAATCATTATATAAATAAAAAATTAGGATATATATTTAAGTCAAGACGTAAACGTTCGTTTCGTAATAATATACGTACATGTACAATGTATGCAAACCCTCTGGCATGAGTCTGTGAAAAGGATTAATAAGACAAAACCACCAAAATAATCCTTTGTGAACAATGTTTTTTTATTAATTAAATGCTCATTGTGGTATCGTAGTAATTTTCCGACTTTTAATTTAAATGCATGTACTGGGTTAGGCAGGGAAATCTATTGGCCAGCCCCACCAAGATTTTTTTTCCCCAGCCGCCACTGACTAGCAGATGTATTTTAAAGTCTGTTATCTGAGATACAGGGAGCCAACGAAAGGACTTTAGAACTGGGGTACTCTACTTTCTTTGATTTAGTGATGACGCGGGCAGCAGCGTTCTGGATCAACGGCAGCAGAAGTACAGATAAACTACGCAAAACGGTATACTGAACTGATCAAGAATAGCTTTTAATTCATTACATAGTTAAAAGGAAAATATCAAGCATATACCTACTCCAATATTTTTCTGCATGTGTTAAGCAACCTATATTTTCTTTTACATTTCACAGAGTTTTTTACAGAATAAAGGCCCCCCACATACTAGTCTGCAGACATCTGCGCATACTCAAGGCAGACTCTGGGCGGACTCCGCATAGAGCTCAATTTTTACGACCACGTACACGGTGTCACACTATAATCTTCTCGCATCAAAAAGTCTTCACATCAAACTGTTTTAAATGTGACACCAAGCTATATACACTCAGCTGCTCCAAGCGGGCGGTTGCAATGACGCGCAGCATCACAGTCCCTATCTGTTCGTACTGACACATGTGCTGTCGGTGCCTGCTGGAAAAGAAACAGCTCTATTAGCTCAAACATTTTCCCATCCCCTCCCCTGCTTCGTCCAGCTGGCAGTAAGTATGGGAATTGTAGGAATTTGTCAAAAGAAATGTAGGCAATAGGTACACTCGACTATGAAGGGTAAAAAGTCAGCGGAGAGTCAGTGCGGCTCAAATTATGCGCATAGTATGCCAGAGTATGTGGGAGCCTTAACTATAAAAAGTACATATCAAAGTGGAAAAAAATAACTGCTCAAAGGTAGCACTTTATTTTGTTCAATTACCTTTTTTCCATGGTGTCAAATTGTTTCACGGCACAAAAAAAGTAAATTCAATCATAGAAACAGTTTGAATGTTAACTGCATACTTTCCAATTTAATCCTACTTAAACAATGTAGTCAAGTTCAGTTTATTATTGAAATTGGTGAAAAGTTATTTTTATGGTAGGAAATCCAGCGGACTCCTTTGAGTCCCTTTCTTGCAGCATTCCCTGCTCCTGAACGAGCAATTAACGACAGTAGAAAGTCGATCGCACTGAATTGTTAAAGTTACAGCGATCCCTCATACTGCACATGTGCAGCAAAAATGGAAAGGAAATCTCCCCTCTAACAAGAAGAAACCACCAGGAGAAACAGAGTCCATCTGCTGCGACCCACTGGGGAGTTGAGAAGACAGCCTAGACATAAGAAACACAGAGGGAGAAAGTTAATGGAAAGTATGAGGGATCACTAGAAAGTTAATGGAAGTGGTAGTTCATTTTTGCGCTTCATCTTAGGACCAAAACACAGTTATACAGATAAGCTGTGAATGAGGGTTAAATGACGAAAGAGCACATGCAGTTAATCACAGCAATACCTCAGCCAATTGCTTTTTTCTAGAAGAGTCAGGGTTAAACTCTGCATTACTTTTATTGGTAGTTTTATGGCAAAATCCTTGATGTGAAAGAAGGAGGTCCTATAAACCTGTTTAATATGGGATTTAAATTACATACTGCCAGGGTTCTCTGTGTCTTGCTGCTCTAACTCTACTCCTCAGGTGTGTCTAGTTGGCTGAGGAGGCGTGGCCCACACCTGCAGCTCGTTGCAGGCGGCTTCCTCTGGCTTCTTAAGCAGAGCGCTGACAGATGGAAGACGCCAGAGCCTTAACCAGTCGTGGTACGACGTGGCCTCTGTCCCAACTCTCGGAAACCAGCTTGTGAGTTTTTTACTCTTCGTTTTTTGACTAATTTTTGGATTCTCTCTGTTTTCGCCTCAGATTTTGGTGCTTGGATGCACTCACCTGTCTTGACGTCTCGTCCGAAGAAACAGACCAGCAGAACCTGTCTGCTCAGATTTTGCTCTGGCGCTCCCCTCATACTTCCTGGATGTTACCCAGCGAGGCCTGAGATCCCCTTTCCCGGGTTCTGTTGGTTCTGTGTTCACTCTGGTTAATCCATCTGTCAACCGTTGCCGATGAGGCTCGCTCAGGATCCCTCGTCAGTTACATCTGCCGTCCTCAGCCACTAGCCGCCTATCTCCAGCAGCGTAAAGTCATAGAGTCCTCCCGACGCTACTTCTTCCCGGTTAGGTCCGCCCAGCCCAATGGTAAGCAGCGCCACTTCTAGCAATTCTCCGGGTTCTCCTTTCAGAGTTACTCACTCCCTCTCTCTTGCAGACTCTCCAGCCGAGACGTTCTGACCCAGCCGAATCGGCTGTAGTTCCGTCCGTAGATCTGCCTGTTTCCAAAATAAACATCTTAAAACTGTGCATTGCCTCCCGTTCGTATCTGCATGTGGACTCGTCACCTGAAAACCATGACACATACCCTGGTCAAACATAACATCAAGGCTCTTGGACAATTTTATTTTCATCCAAAGTCCAAACCTTCAAAAAAAATTGTTTTTAGTAGGCTCAGTTATCCAGGTTATATCTTCAATACATGCCTGTAATCTATTTTGTCTCAAGTGCTTTAATAATTTGATTTGATTCTTCATATGTACATTTGTATTGTAGCTTATATATATATATATATATATATATAAAACAGGTAAGGCAGTGGCTGAAATTCTCTCTATTCTCACACTGTTGCCTGTCAAATGATTATGCTTAAGCAGTTCTGCTTTGTCTATATCCCTTGACAGAATGTGTCCATATTTTCTTCTGTATTTCACCACTTCTGTATTTTTTGCTGGATTGTTTTATATATGCAATTCTTTTGTTAGAGATATTTGTTAAAATAAGGTGATTAAGATGTCCTAAGGTGGGCCTGCTTCTTGAATTTCTACAGCAGTAATGAAACAACAGATGTCTGCTGGCTAATTGTTTATTCACATCTATTATATATGGAGGTAAAGTGAGTGCTGTCATTGTTAATCCCGTGAAAGTGTCAGCTGGCTCCATTTTGGCTTCCAACATTTGACAACCAAATTGGCTGTGTGAGTTCTAGCTGACAGTGCCACATCACTTGTATCTGATACATTACCCACTTTTCATTCAATTTTAGACAGGGTTACAAAACCAGCTGTCAAATAAGATTAACATCTTTTTCAAGCTTTATATGTAGTAACCATGTGTTATACTGTTCCCAACCTGGGTCTGTAAATAGTTTCTAGCAATATCTATCAACAATTCACCTCCTATCTGCAGATGCTAAATGATTTGTTTCCACAAATTGTGTTTAATAATTTTGTTTAAATACAAGTAACTTCCTTAGTCAGCAAATACATTAATATTTGTATCTGAAGCATATATGTAGCAACAATATGCATTGCAAAAGTATCTAGTCACATTACAACCACAAACTGCAATGCATTGTATTATAAATCTATGTGATAGACCAACATAATGTATTGCATAATTTGATAAGGTTCAATGTCATAAAGGATCCAAATGAAAAGCAAGTGGAGCACAGAGAAACCGACATGGAGACAAGAGCATGACAATCTGACTTAGGGATGAGGGAACTGACAGGCGGGAGGGGTTGGTAAGTCACATGGAACAAATCAGGAGAAAGTGGAGAACGTGGGGAAGAACGTTTTTAGGAAACAGAAGGTAGGCAACTAGAAATAAAAGAAATTAACAGAGTTATATAAAATAAAAATGAGTCTCACTAAAACAAAAATTAGGATAGCATTTGAGTCAGTGACAGTGCGTAAATCATTAGGTTTTGTATGAGCAAAAATCAAGAATTGCTTTCATAAGTACATATTCTGTCAAAGTCTAATAACAGTCACTTAAAAAATTAAGGCATTCCCATAGTTTAGAATTGTCATGGTTGGCTTTATGTATTTTGCCCACATGCAGAAGCACACTCGGGAGAAACAGGTGAAGTTTAAAGGTTTTATTTAAGAACCAGGTAACGGGAGGATTCTGCCTCAGCGGAGGCAGCGTCAGGTAACGGTCAGGGAGCAGGAAACCGGGTCGATCACACCTGATGGACAGAAGGCCGACCGGGGAGGAAGCAGTGGGGACTCAGCGCTAGCCGTGCGATGGTGGCCACAGGTGTCCGGGAGACCAGTGGGTCGAAGGTGGGGTCGGGTCCGAGCAGCACCGGGGAATCCAGATGTCCAGGACAGCGAGAGGAACCAGGTGACTTTCCGGAGATGGCAGGGTTCCAGGGGAGGGGAACCGACTCAGGAGGAACCAGGAGGTTTGCAGGAGAGACCAACACCAGACGGAAGATGACGATGCTTGGAGCTCCTGCCACGAGAGACTTCACAGGGTCACAAGAGGAAGAGAGCTGACACGAGGAGGTACCACGACGGTAACACTCTGGCATCCTCTCGCTGTCTGCGTGGTGTTTAAGTAGTGCCTCCCGATGCCGCTCAACCGCCCGCAGGTGTGTGGGCTCCGCCCACCAGTCAATCCAGAACACCTGTGGAAAGAGTCAGAGGCAGCAGAGTCCTGACACCACCCCCCCCTCAAGGGTCGCCACCTGGCAACCCAGAGGAAGACGTGGAGGGACGAGAGGCGAGGAAATCCTCAACGAGGGATCGATCCGGGATCGCAGAGCCAGGAAGCCAAGACCGCTCCTCCGGACCACGACCAACCCAATCCACGAGGTATTGGAAACCTCAACCTCGTGGATGGGAGGCCACGATCCAGAGGATCTGCCGACCATGATGGTCCTGGGAGGGTGGAGGGGGTTCGGCCGGAGGGCACAATGGGCTGGAGGTGACTGGCTTGATCTGGGAGACGTGGAACATGGGATGGACACGGGAGTGGGACGGGAGACAGAGACGGACGGTGGTAGGGCTGATGACGGAGGTGATCTCATAGGATCCAGAGAAACGGGGTGACAACTTACGGGAGGCAGCTCGGGAGGGAAGATCTCGGGTGGAGAGCCAGACTCGCTGGGACCCGCCTCCGGTCAGCGAATCGACGGTTCTGCTCTGCGGTGTCTTGGAGGGCTTGGATGGTCTGAGTCCAGAAATGTTTGCAACGGGTGATGTGTTCGTGGACGGAGGGAACGGCGATCTGTCGGTTGTTGTCGGGTAGGAGTGGGGGCTGATAACCTAGGGAAACCTCGAAGGGGGAGAGTCCAGTGGCGGTAGAAACATGACTGTTATGGGCATACTCAATCCAGGGGAGGTACTTGTTCCAATCCGGGGGGTTCTGGGAGGTGAGGCAACGGAGGGCGGTCTCCAGCTCCTGGTTCATCCGCTCTGTCTGACCGTTGGTCTGCGGGTGGTAGCCGGAGGTCAGAGAGTACCAGGCCCCAAGGGCCACGGCAAACTCTTTCCACACCCGCGAGATGAACTGGGGACCACGGTCAGACAGAATCTCCCGGGGAATCCCGTGGAGGCGGAACACGTGTTTAACCAGGAGCTGGGCCGTGAGGAGAGCAGACGGGAGCTTGCGGAGTGCGATGAGGTGGCAGGCCTTGGAGAATCGGTCGATGACGGTGAGGATAACTGACATGCCCTGAGACGAGGGGAGTCCAGTGACGAAGTCAAGAGCAATGTGTGACCAAGGGCGTTCTGGGATGGGTAGTGGTTGAAGGAGGCCAGCAGGGGGTCTGTTGGAGGGTTTGTTCTGGGCGCAGGTGGGACACGAGAGGACATATTGTTTGACATCTTTGAACATAGATGGCCACCAGAAACTTCGGGCTAGGAGGGTTTGAGTGCGATGGATACCTGGGTGTGCGGAGAACTTTTCGGCGTGAGCCCACTGAATGACACGGGATCTGACGGCGGAAGGGACGTAGGTGCGATTAGGTGGACCGGTTCCTGGGTCTGGGTCTGAGGGGAGTGCTTGTGTGATGAGATCCTGTACCTCCCACTGGAGAGCGCAGAGAACACAGGACGAGGGAATGATGGTGACTGGTTCCTTCTCTGAGCGGAGTACAGGCGGGAGAGGGCGTCAGGCTTGACGTTCTTGGAGCCGGGGCGGTAAGAGATGGTTATGTTGAATCAGGAGAAGAACAGAGACCAACGGGCTTGACGGGAGTTCAGTCTCTTGGCGGTTTGGATGTAGGCGAGGTTTTTATGATCGGTCCAGATGAGGATGGGCTGCTCGGACCCCTCCAACCAGTGATGCCACTCCTCCAGGGCAAGCTTGATGGCTAGTAGCTCTCTGTCTCCGACATCGTAATTCCTCTCTGCCGGAGACAGCCGCCTGGAGAAGAAAGCGCACGGGTGGAGCTTTTGATCTTCCCCGGACACCTGGGACAGCATGGCTCCTATCCCTGTATCAGAGGCGTCAATCTCAATCACAAACTGTTTAGTTCGATCTGGGTAGATCAAGATCGGGGCACTGGAGAATCTGTTCTTGAGGCTGGTGAAGGCTGACTGGGCTTCGGGATTCCAGATGAAGGGGACTTTGGTAGAGGTTAGTGCATGGAGGGGGCGGCTATCTGGCTGTACCCGCGGTTTGCAAAAAAGTTTGCAAATCCTAAAAATCTCTGTAGGGCTTTACGGGTGCTGGGTACAGGCCAGTCGAGCACGGCTCGAATCTTCTCCGGATCAGATCGGACCCGCCCTCCTTCCAGGATGAGACCAAGGAATGCAACAGAGGGCTTGTGGAACTCGCACTTTTCGGCTTTGACAAAAAGTTTATTTTCCTGTAGGCGCTGGAGGACGAGGCGGACATGCTTCAGGTGCTCGGAGGGACTGCGGGAGTAGATTAAAATGTCATCGAGGTAAACAAACACGAATTGGTTCAGGAAATCACGGAGGACCTCATTGACTAGGGACTGAAAGACTGCAGGGGCGTTGCATAAGCCGAATGGCATGACTAGATACTCAAAATGACCGAGTGGAGTCTTAAACGCCGTCTTCCACTCGTCTCCCCGGCGGATCCGCACCAAGTGATAAGCATTGCGTAGATCCATCTTAGCAAAGATGGTGGCTGACTGTACTGGCTCAAGTGCGGATGAAAGGAGAGGGAGTGGATACTTATTCTTAACTGTGATCGCGTTTAAACCTCTGTAGTCAATGCACGGGCGAAGGGAACCGTCCTTCTTCCCAACGAAAAAGAAACCTGCCCCTAGGGGAGAAGACGAGGCACGGATGAGTCCTGCTGATAATGACTCTTTAATGTAACTCTCGAGCGCCTGGCGCTCGTTCTGCGAGATGTTATATAGGCGGCTAGATGGTAACGGGGCACCAGGTAAGAGGTCAATCGCACAGTCATAGGGACGGTGCGGCGGGAGTGAGCTGGCCTGTGCCTTACTGAAAACCTGTCCAAGGTCGTGGTAATCGGGAGGAACTAACTTTAACACCTCGGGATCAACCTGGACGCAGGTAGGTGTGGAGGAGGATGCTGTAGGTGCTGCTGATTTTAAGCAACTAGCATGACAACTGGGTGACCATGATTCAATCCGACGGTCCGCCCAGTTAATCTGGGGGTTATGATGCTGTAACTACGGGAATCCGAGCACCAAACGGGCCTGCTTAACGGGAAAGATTAAAAACGTGAACCGTTCACGGTGATTTCCCGATACCAGCAACTCAAAGGCTAACGTGCGGTGCGTGACACGGGGCAGGACGTCCCCATTTAAAGCAGAAACCTGGAGAGGCAGCTCGAGCGCCACTGTTCTTAAATTAGCCTGCTGGACTAATGAGGGGTCAATCAGGTTAAAATCACAACCGGAATCGATTAGAGCTGACACCTTGAAAGTCTCCCGGCCGGAAACGACGGCAGCGGGTAAACACAAACGAGGAGGAGATGATGGGAAAAACTCAGTATGGTCCGCCGGATCCTCCTCTACAGCCGACGGACCGGCTCTTTTGGCCGCTCCGGACAGTTCTTAATGAAATGTTCGGGCGAGGCACAATAAATGCAGAGTCTAGAACTCATACGCTGCTGCTTCTCGTCTGGCGTGAGTCTAACACGCCCCAGCTGCATTGGTTCGGGTGAAGAGGGAGGTGGCGCAGTGGATTCGGCGAAACGAGCGGGGGTCCGCTCGATAGGAGCCGGCCGGACTAACGGCCGAAATGCTGGGCGGCTTCTCCCACGCGCTCGTAACCGGTTATCTAAACGCACAGCCAGAGCTATGCATATTCAGATGATGGATTAAATAGATCTAGGTGAGATGTTAAAAGTTGGATATTTTGCTTTATAACTTAACTTGGATTTAAACTTTCCCAAAATCTTGTCTATGTGTTCTTTGATCTTAATGTATTTGTTTGTTCCCTCTCTAAAATCCTCTGAGCCCTCCTCCAAACTCCTGCTAGGAGGGGATCCAGGTGGACCCGCCTCCAGTCCATGTACCCAAGCTTGTCGATGAGGGGGTCCAGGTGGATCCACATCCAGTTATTGCACCAGTACTAGCTGAGATGGGGGTCCAGGGGGATCTGTCTCTAGTCAGTGCGTCAGTGTCCATAGATGAGGGGATCCAAGTGGATCAACCTCCAGCTGTTTCCCCTGAGATGGTTGACAAGGACACTGGGGTTGGCCTGCCAGCTGTCGCTGAGGTTCGCAGAGAGCTCATCCAATGACCTCAGCACCCAGGGCCTTGTCAAGACGCCAAGCATCCTGGGCCTCGTCGAGATGCTAAGCATTCAGGACCCTATGGTTATTAGAAGGTCCCCATGTTGCACCAAGAGTTCCTGTTTTCAGAGCTGCTAGGCTGGGTTCCATTTTCGGAGCTGCTGCTTGAAAGGCAACTTCCTGAGTTGCTGCGTGTGTTGCTCTTACCAGAGGTTCTGCGGAGGGTGCTTCAGATGGGCACCAAATTTCTGGGTGTCTCTGGCTGCAAGCTCCAGGTCAGTTGCAGGGTGTTGTTCAGGGGTGCTCATGACCCGCCAAGAGCCCTACACCGTTGCCCCCCAAGAGCCCTGCACCGTTGCCCCCCAAGAGCCCTGCACCATCACCTGCCAAGGGCCCTGCACCGTCGCCGACAGCCTCAAAGGGTCCTGATCTGTTGCCGGCCTCCAAGGGCCCTGCTCCATCTAGAGGGTCATCCGAGTCACCCATCTGAGCCCCAGGTACACAGAGGAAGGCCTCCAGAGATGCTGCTACACCGGGGAATGCCTCTGGGAATTGCCCTCCGTCCTAGGCACCCTCTGCCTGCCCTGTCTGGGTTGTTTTTGTTTTGTATTTCGACTTTTGAGAAACTGTTGTTTTTAGGGTATCTAGTATCCACCCTTGAGGAGGGTGTACTATCATGATTAAGGGTTTTGTTTGTTTTGGACTTTTCCTGAATTAGCCCTGACACCTCTGAGCCAACAGTTATCATCTAATCAGCTTAGTCTCCTTCCAGCCACCACTCTGCTCTTGATCAGCTCCACCTGCTGCCACTAATTACAGTCAACTCTGCTCACTTGTTCAACTGCCTACATATACCTGCCTCTTTCATCCACTCTTTGCCAGAATGTCTCACCTTGCCTCCTGTGCACTTCAACTGTGTTTCTACCAGTTCTTGTGTGCTCTGCCAACTTGACTATTTGTTCCTGTTCAGCTCTCACTGATGTGTGCTTCCAGTGCCTGCGTGCTTCTCAGTCTGCCTAGTTCCCCTTGAATTCCAGCTGCTGTTCTGGTGGTTTCCCGGTCTTTTCTGGTCATCTCCTGTTTTCATCTCTGGTTCTGGTCTGCGACTGCCTGCTTCACCTGTTCTAGTTTCTCCCAAGACAATAACTGAATAACTTTTGTTACTTTCTGCTGCAAGCAGAATCTGTGTCGCATTTTAGAAAGTGGAGCCATACTTTCCACCTCTTTTCTGTTAGCCATGCTTGCTTTTTTGAACCACCAGACGTCATTACACTCTTGTGCGTGCAATGCTGTGTTTTTGTTCGGCATGGAAAATTGCTCGTCCACTACTTCAGTGTCACGGTGATGCGTTTAAATATCAAAACGTGGTACAGTTTGATTTTATGTGAATCGGTACCTGGTAGTATCGACGGGATTCGGTTGGTGCCTATAAAAGTACTGAATTCAGTACCCATTCTTAATCACAGAAGACAAGGGACTGTGGCCAACCATGAAGTAATATGTTGCCACCTCGATCTGCCCAATCATATCAAAAATATTATCCATGGGTGAGAGAACAAGAGTGTGTTTTTTTATTTTATTTTTTTTGCACAAGTACAACAAATACACCATCACTCGAAACGGCAGGTGTTTTTCCAAACCCAGGACCTTCATTCTTTACTCTCCAATTTATTTTCTAAGTTATTATCCACATACCAGAGGAAACAGAGATAGTCTCTATGATCCTCTCCTACAAGAAAACAGTGGAAAAATAACTGTTGTACATCTTCCAATAAAGCTACAACTCTTTGAAACTCCGGAAAAACTCCTATAAAATTGTTGGTCAAATTGAAGGACACTCCTTCATATGCAGCATCCTTATCTAAATTGACTTTTTTGGGTGGTAGACACCAAATGTTGCTAAAGGGAATCTAGTTAAGCTTTGTCTATTATAAGCTACCGCCCCCTGTCGGCGATTAGAGGCGTCTGCACCCTTTCCAGTTCTTTTACCCAGAAACCAATCACGCTTACTTATTTAGAAGAAATGTGTATCTCAAAACAGGAACTATACTTTAACACTAAATCTAAACAAGCCAGATAAATGGTTACAGATCAGCACTGAGGGTCTTGACAGGATTCAACATAAGAAAGGGAATGAGGAGGAGCCTTGAATGATGGTTACATTAGCTTTTTATAGTTCACAAGGCACTGTCCGTAACAGTGTGCACTCTTCCCGTTGTCATCAGTAGAAAATGTGTCACCATTGGTGTGTTATCTGATAAATTCTGTAATAGCATGGTATCCAAGATTGTTAAAGTGTACATGCCTCCCTTGAGACAACTGACCGTTCCCTTGTATTGTATGTATGTCACCGGTGTTGTGCAATTATACACTGTTTAAAAGTTATTTAATGTTTAATAAATAACTCTCTGTCTGTTAGGTCATTTCAGCAGCAGCCATGCGGCTTTGCGGCCTAGCCTACACGTGGTCAGTGTGCCGGTCCAAGGTCCTGCATGCAGTCTCTGACCCGGTTACAGTCGAGTCCCCGGCATGCAGCCGGCAATTTCAGTCCAGATTTTGCCCTCAGCTTGGGAAAGTGGGTCTTGTGCCGGCTTTTCGACTGCGCCTAGAGTCCGCGGAGGAAGCAGAACAAAGCTGGTTCGGCATAGACGGATACATTCACTTCGGCACCTGTTTTAAGCAGAAGTGAAAGACTTATCTTTGATTTGGCTGGCAGTTTCTCCAATGCCAGTCAGGTCCTCCACTCCACAGAGGACGAGAATTTCCCCTGTGCTGGCTTGTGGGCCTTGAGCCCCATGTGAGGCCTCATGTGAGACTGGTCTCCTCAGCGACCACCCTCCTTTGTCTCAGGCAGGAAGTGAAGAATGGGAACAAAAGCTTTTGTAGCACTGATCGCACAATGCTGAGAGGGCGGATCATTGGTGACTGTAAAAGTCCCAAACTTCCAATCCAATCTGCTTTTATTTTTCTCATCATGGCTCAATGGCACTACACGGTGCGACATGCTTTACATAGATAGCGTATGTATGAATAATCTGGTATTTCCCAATAACTGCTTTCAACAACACTAACAATCCGTAGCTGTCATGTTTTGTTGAGATGACCCGAACACACACACCACACACAGAGCTTCGTTTTGTGAGTTTTATTGAAGGAGATGAGTTGTGAAGGATGGGAACCAGAGAGTGTTTACCAGGATGGAGCAGGTCAATGGTGAATGAAGGAGCAGGCAGACGGGTGGAGGCTGGAGGACCGCGGGTGAGCCCAGGGGCGGAACCCAAGGCTGGCAGGTGAGCTTCGGGACGAAACCCGAGCAGAGCTTGGCTGGAGAGTTTCAGGACGGGACCCGAGCAGAGCTTGGAGCGGAATCCAAGGAGCCAAGGGAGGAGTGCAGTCAGGAGAAGAAAAGTCTTTCATCAGAGATAATGAGAGTCCTTCCTGCATTTAAATTCTGACAAGACAGAAGTTGTAATCTTTGGGCCAGAGTCCTCAAAAAATAAACTTCTTAATCAATCACTTAATCTGGATGGCATTAACTTGGCCTCTGGTAATAAAGTTAAAAATCTTGGTCTTGTTTTCGACCAAGACATGTCATTTAAATCCCATATTAAACAGGTTTCCAGAGTTTCCTTTTTTCACCTCCGGAACATTCTGTCCAGGGGTGATGCTGAAAAACTAGTCCATGCATTTGTTACTTCAAGGCTGGACTATTGTAATTCTTTACTATCAGGAAGTCCACAAAATGCAGTTCGAAGTCTTCAGCTGATCCAAAATGCTGCGGCAAGAGTTCTGATGAAAATCAACAAGAGGGATCATATTTCTCCAATTTTAGCTTCCCTTCATTGGCTTCCTGTTAAATCAAGAATAGAATTTAAAATTGAATTGAATTGAGGGAGGATGAGAGACGAACCGGCGGGGATGAGCTGACTGAGGTGAGTTTATATAGGTGAGTCTTTCAATTCAATTCAATTTTATTTATATAGCGCCAAATCATGAAACATGTCATCTCAAGGCACTTTACAAAATCAAGTTCAATCATATTATACAGATTGGGTCAGATTATACAGATTGGTCAAAATGTCCTATATAAGGAAACCAGTTGATTGCATCAAAGTCCCGACAAGCAGCATTCACTCCTGGGGAACCGTAGAGCCACAGGGAGAGTCTTGCAGGTGGATTCAGTCCAGGATGATTGATGACAGGTGTAGGTGATTAAGGGAGAGTGGAATCAGGGCTGGATGGCAAGAGGAAGGCGCTGGAAAATGCTCAGGGTGCAGCAGGCAAAACTGCACCCTGACAGTAGCTTCATGTAATATCTAACATTCTCTAATGTTGGAGTAGCTCTGTTTTTATTCATGCTTGAAGGTTTTTCTTTTTTTTTGGAACATTTGTTATGATGTGTAACCATAGCAACCAGTTGGTTTTGTACAACCAGGAACAGCTGATTAACATCCCAAAAGCTGAAATAATACTTCAACTATGTCCCCAAATCCCATTAAGCTGGAAAGGAGACACTGAAAATGCAGAGCATGTGCAAGAAGAAGAGAGAGAAGGAGGAAATTAAAGGAATCTTGTCATGATTCAGGCTACTGCCAGAATTTTTCTTTTCCATGTCTGTCCTTGCATCAATCTGTGGGATCAGGTTCACCTGTCCCTCATTTATCCAAGCCTTTGTGTATGACTTTTGCCCGTTTACTGGTTCTGTCTTTAGATGCTGGAAATAACCTGAAAGGAGAGTTGTTTTTGTCTGTCAATTTATGCTTTAAAGTTACACAGACTGAAGAGGAGCGCCTGTTTGATTCTTCATTCAATACCCCTATTCTACATGGTCAAAGCCCCAGTACTCTCCTTTTTCCCTGCCTTCTCTGAGAACACTGAAGCTACTGCTGTTTGGAGAACTTTAAAGCAGCTTCACGTGGGACCAGTGCCTCCAAGGAGGGTCCTGTACTGAAGTTTCAATAAACCATTTAGTTTATCTATTACTGTGTTTTGGTTGGATTTCTGCATCCCCATTGTGAGTCTTTACACATCTCTTCCATCAATCATCATAAGCAAGTGAGATCTTTGGAAAACATGTTGAATGAACAACAAGCCTAAACAAGGACCCATCCAGAATATTGGGAAGGCAGTATTATGTGTATCACTGAAAAATAGCTGCAGGATCATGTCCCCGACTCCAGTGTTACTCTGCCAGGCTTTCTGACCATAGGAGCAAACAGATTTAAAGAAGAGCCTTAACAGCAAATGTGGTGCATTGGTGGCGCTGGTGAACAACAGATGTGTTGTGCATAACATGTTAATTTGTGAGTTTCTGTCCATACTATTTACTCATTGTCTATCAGTATTATTTTGAGGGGCAGCAGGCTCAATTTGCGGCAGCGGCAGCTAGTAGTGGCACTTCCTGTGACAGCGGTAGCTAGTAGTGGCACTTCCGGTGGCAGCGGCAGCTAGTAGTGCCACTTCTGCTGGCACCTTCACTGGCATACGGCTGCCACGAAGGTGCCATGGCCATTGTCGCACTCCTGTTGATGTTTTTGGGCACATGATTTGTTATAGATGCCTGGTAGTCTATAACTGTGACGGTGCAGCGCGGTTCATCCCGCTGACACGCACGCACTCACACACGCATACACACACACAGAGCAATGCACGTGCGCACACACTCATTCAGCTACGTGTCCCTCTCCGTGTATAATTGCAGCTGGATCGCTTTACCTACTCACCTTTTTCCTTTGTAAGATGTGGCGCGACCAAGGGTGCACACTTGGCAACGCTCATACATTTACACTTAAACACATACACACGTTTGCACTCATCCATGTAGCGTTGTTTTGTCCGACTGTGGCGTTTGAGGGAAAGTGGGCGTAGTCCTTCCGGGGTTTTTTTTTTTCTTTCCCGTTTTTCCCCCATAAAGGAAATCAATGATTTTCCGCCAGCAAGCTTAATTGTATATATTTTTTTTAACTAAAGAAAGTAGCTTTGGAATGGAAGCAGGAAATGAATATGTTTTCTTGGGATAAGTGTTTTTTTGTGTTATGTTATAAAATAAATGCTCAATTGTTTGCTGATCTAATTGTAGGGCGGGGCTTAGGATTTATAAGAACAGCTGCTGGCCCTATTGAGTCAGTCTGGCCTGGTTACAGAGAAGGTAACGTTGCTGTGCAGCCCAAAAAAAGTATTTTTTGCTGAAAGGATGTAAATTTCATGTATGTACTCCGATCATTTTTGGACATTTTTCCCTACTACTCTGCACTTATATTTGGGAGGTGTGAAAATAAAATTCATAACCTGAAGACGTCGACATGCCCTTCATGATTTTTTCATAATTTTGGAGTCAAGTCTATGTTGTAAAGGCCCACCACAGGGGCTGTTAGCAAGAACCCGCGACAATAACTACTTTCAAATAATCATGTTGTATTGATATTAATTCCAATGAAAGCTTTTGGTACTATTGCCAGCAGGCTGCCATAAAGTGTCACAACGCCGGCAATCCAGCTGCCACAACCATTGGCAGGTCCTCTGGCACCTTGTGGTACCTGCAGTGGCATGCAGCTGCCACAAGATGTCAAAGCCGGCAGGCCACCTGCCGCTGCTACACTTCTATTGCTGTTTTTGGGCAAATGGTTTGTCATTGGGTTTATTTAATGCCTGTTCTATATTTACTTTCAGTTAATGATGTGATAAATTAATATAATTTAATAAATAATTTTTGACAACATAAGGAGACTATTTAAGATGGAAACTGTGTATGAAAGATGAGCAGACATTCCACAATCACTGTTTATTATAGAGCATGAACGGTTACTTGTTAATCATTACATACAGAAAATAAAAATAAATTAACAAACAACCAGGGACCAGGTAGAGGGATGCCAGGCAATGCCAGAGTGTGCCATCAGCTGGCAGAGGATGGTAAAGCAGTGCCAAGAGAGTTTTCGTGGAAGTAATGCAGATTATCGGCAAACGAGATGTCAGGATAGTTTAGAACTATTGACTGTCAGCCAATTATTTGCAATTGATGATATCTTTGGTTTTTATTTAATAATAAAAAAAAGTTAGACCCAAAAGCCTCATGCCACAGCTGCTCTCTCAGTCCTGTTGCTTTTTTGGGCAAATGATGTGTTATAGATCGCCTTTTTGTCTATAACTACTTTCAAATAATCAGCTTTTATTGATAATATTTCCAATAGACGCTTGTGGTACTTTCGCCAGCCGGCTGCCACAAAGCCAGCAGGCCACCTGCCGCTATTGCACTCCTTTTGCTGTTAAGCTATCTGTAGTCTAGTTGTATCTGTTACCATATAGACATATAAAGAGTAGACCCCACATTGACTGTTGCGGCGCATAAAACATGGCCACCATCTAGGAGCGGTCATTCTGAAAACAGCACAAGAATGCCAGAGAGGCATCCACAGGAGTTGTCATTGACTTGTCTGTTAAACGACACAATCATGTCAAGGTTCTTGCTTTGCTTAATTTTTAATCTGTTACTTAAAAGAATAAATTAAAAAGTAAACACGATGTTTTGGTGTTTTTTTTGTTTGTTTTTACACAGTTTTGTATTTTTTTTTTAAATCGGCAGCAGAATCAAAGTTTTCACTTGTCTCACTTTAACCTGACGGATATCAGTCAGTCGCCAAACACTACTTTGTAACAAATATTGTTTCTTTATAATTTTGTATTATTGATATATACACATATAAGCTCATTCTGCTGGAGACAAAAATGGCTTCCTGAAAAGATTAGTGTAACTTATTATTCTGGTAAAACGTGGATTCTAATGTGAGACATGACAATTAATGAAAGTTCTAGAAGATAAATTGTTAATATTGTGTAATCGGCTTTAGCAAATTTATAATTTAAGTATTTTACATATTCCTCTATCAAAGTGTCTCAAAGTATGAGAACATATTCCCTCTAATATTTCAGCTGTGCTGTTCCCCTCTCAAAAAAATGGAAACAAATTAATCAGGTTTTTTTTTTCTTCATAAGAGTGGCTGTGTGTGCTTATTCATCATGTGAGAATACTGTATTACTGTTAACCCCAGTGAGAATACAACACTGAACCATGTGCCATGATAGCTGAATGTTTAAGGTTAGGAGCAAAAGCAAACACACAAAATGGTATGAAAATCAGTTTAATATTCAGCTACTTATAATCGATTAAATGCTGATGCTTGTGCCAAACATTAGACTGGGTGTAGCGGGCGACCGCCCCAAGAAGGCGACCAATAGGTAATAGTCTGTTCTTACTTCCCTTGTGTAATCAAAGGGCCAGTTTACTGCACAGCAAGCTTTTGACTAAAACATTGAACAGGGTTCAGCATTCAAACACATATCTGACAACCATTTAATGTAGATACTTTCACATATCCAGAAATAATACCATAAGTCATTTAGGCAAATATTTTTGCTTTAATCTGTCAGTCAAATAATCCGGTCTGGCATCTTGGTAGCACTCAACAGCCACTGACTTCCAAAGTCAGTGTGTTTTGACGTGATTTTTTTTTTATATCACCAATTTTTTTCCCCCTTATCATGAGTCAAACCACTCACACAAACAGTCACATTATAACATTATTACTTTTTTTTTATGTTTATTAAATTATGTCAATTTAGCACATCATTAATTGAAAGTCTTCAGGAAGGGAGACATTTATTTACTGAAGAGTATACAGAAGCAAATAAAATTCAAGATAAGAGACACCAAGGAAGTGTACAAGAAGAAGCTAAAGAGCAAGCTCCAGAAGAGCAACATCAGATGTGTGATAAGGGATGAAGATGATCACAAGTTTAAAGTCTAACTCTTGGACTGAATGTATTTTTACGCAGATGCATTCAAATAGTCACCAGAGTAAAGAAATGTATATTATATGTGAATTATGTGCGCCGTTTGGAAGTAATTTCGATAAAACTTGCTGTTTAAGCGAAAGTGCCCGAACATTCTGCATTCGGGCAGTTCCGGAATGTGACGTCACAAACAGAACTAGTACCATGCATCAGCCTGCTAATACTACGTCTTTCCCTACCGATTTGTTAAATTTTATTAATAACTCGTACTCTACATACAAAAAAATTATAAAAAAAATGTCTGATACATCTACAAACTCCCCCTCAAGCATCGGCGACTCCGATACTGTGCTTAAACACCAGTAAGACCAAGGAGATGGTGATCGACTTCAGGAGAAGACCCCCACCTCACTCACCTGTGAACATCCAGGGGCAGGACATAGAAACAGTGGAGAGTTTCAGATACCTGGGTGTTCACGTCAACAATAAGCTGGACTGGACTCACAACACCGATGCCCTGTATAAGAAGGGCCAGAGCCGCCTCCACCTCCTGAGGAGGCTGAGGTCCTTTGGAGTGAGCCGGCCTCTGCTTAAGACCTTCTATGACTCTGTGGTGGCCTCAGCCCTCCTCTACGCTGTCGTCTGCTGGGCCCCTGGCAGCACAGAGCGGGACAGAAAGAGGCTGAATAAGCTGGTGAGGAAGGCCACTTCTGTCCTGGGCTGCTCTCTGGACTCTGTGGAGGAAGTAGCGGAGAGGAGGGTGTTGTCCAAGCTCACATCCATCATGGACAACACCTTCCACCCCCTGCACCAGACTGTAGAGGAGCTGAGCAGCTCCTTTAGTGCCAGACTTAGACACCCTGTCTGTAAGAAGGAGCGTTACCGCAGGTCATTCATTCCTGCTGCTACCAGATTTTACAATGCTGCACTGTAACTGTGACCATAACTGTAACAATTAATGTGCAATAACTAATGTGCAATAATCTATTTAATACACTGTCCTACAACCCGTGCAATAATCCTGATGTAGTGACTTCTGCTGCTATCAACACCTGAACATAAGTCAGTACACATGTATGTATGTATGTATGTACAAATGTATACAATGTATATGCACATATATACGCGTAGGTACGTATGTATGTAGGCGCATAGATATATGTATATATTGAAGTATATAGATATGTTTATATATATATATATATATATATATATATATAGACCACCAAGAATGTAAATGAGACACCATATGCCCATTCCTATTTCCTTTTTTGTATTTTTTTGGTATTCTTTTTGATCCATTGTATATATGAAGATCCACTGTATATAACTGAATGCACCTTTCCTACTCTGCACCTTCTTGTATGAGCCGATGTGACGAGTGAATTTCTCCATTGTGAGACTCCGCGGAGCTTGAATGTCCAATGTCAAACCAACTTCACCGCGGTCTGCACTACAGCCACCAACTACGCACCTAGAAAGCATTGTATTGTGGACTTAGTTCGGCAATTTTTTTTTAAAGCGCTTGCTCAGCAAGACATGGATCAGCAGATTCGGTGTGTGAAAGAAGATACCCGAAAAAAACATTTATATCCTTGTTCGCCTTACCGGTTTCTCAACGTAAACGCCTGTTTCTATGCAAGTTCGCTTCGCGCATTCGGAAATGGCCGATTGTAAACGGAGGCAGCACTCAAATTCGGATTACCATAATCGGTGTAAAAAATGCGCGATATTTCATATTTAAACTTAATTTGAACACTTTTGATACATGAATATTAAAATTTTACCTTGTTCTGGAAGTTATTCAACGGTTTATAGGATTTTTTTAGTCCAAGAGTTAGACTTTAAAGCAAAAAGAGGTTTGAACAGATTGAAGTCTGGAGAGAGCCGAGTAGCTTAACACATTCAACAGGTTTAGTTCAGGCAAAAGCTCAGCATCCTCCTCTTCTGCCCACAACCAGACAGGTACCCCACCCTCTTTTGACACAAACCTTCCATGTCACACCTCAGATCTTTTATCTTCCACCTCAGCCATACACTGCAAAAACAGACTAAACTTAACTAAAAATAAGTTAAAACTTTCTTGAAATGAGTACATTATTTGAGTAGGTAAATAAGATAATCTGCCAATGGCATAAGATTGTTGCACTTAAAATTGGAAGAACTCATCTCCATCAACTTATTTCAAGTGCATTATATCTAATTATCTTATTTTAGGGGTAAAATGACTCTTTCCATTGGCAGATAATCTTATTTACCTGCTCAAATCAAGGACAAATACACTCATTTCAAGACATTTTTTACTTATTTTTAGTTCTGTTTTTGCAGTGTAGACGCTTCGTATGCTTCTGTATATTTGTTCTTAAACTCAGAAGTGAAAGGGGGCATCATAATCTTCTTTCTCTGGAAGGCAGGTGAAGAACCAGCAGGGGAGACTGAACTGAAATAAGGCTATAGTTCTAGATGATGTCTGCCCCAGAGTTCAAAATGTCTGTGTAGAGCAGCTCTCTGGGAGTCTACAGCTCCTCTTCAACCATAGCCTGACCAAGGAAAAGGTTCCAGTGGTGTGGCAGACTTTATGCTTTGTTCCAGTACCAAAGAAAACTCGGCCGTCAGTCGTCAATGGACTATAGACCTGTTGCTGTTGCTGTGACAGCCCAGATTATGAGGGTCCAAGAGAGACTCATGTTGGCCCACCTGAGTGAGCAAACAAGCAACTATCAGGACCCTCTGCAGTTTGCTTATTGCTGTGGAGCTGAAGATGTTATCAGGCACCTGTTTAAACACACCCATTCATTTAAATAAGGCAGACAGCACTGTGAGGATCATGTGATTTGATTTCACCAGTGCATTTAACACAATTTATCCTCATTTGCTTAGTGAGAAACTCCTGAAGACTAAGGCGGCTTTGTGTCTGACCAGGTAGTTAAAAGTACAGGAGCACCACAGGGAACTGTACTCTGACCATTTATACAGGAATAGCTTCAACACCATTACCATCCTTGGAGAAGAAGTGGGGGTCGTGGAGGAGTAAAAATAACTGTGTTCATCTGGACAACATTCGACTAGATTGGAGACCTAACTGAAGCTGTCTACAAGAAGGGACAAAGCAGACTGCACTTCTTGAGGAGGCTTGGATGCTTCAGGATTTGCATGCTACTGATCTTTAAATCTGTTGTGGAGAGTGTGATTGATATACCAAATAATTATTTTTGCTCTTTCACAATTTATTATGGGAACAACTGGTCAGTTATATAACTTGTTTTAACTTGTTCAATTCAATTTTATTTATATAGCACCAATTCATGAAACATGTCATCTCAAGGCACTTTACAAAGTTAAGTTCAATCATATTATACAGATTGGGTCAGATTATACAGATTGGTCAAAAATGTTCCTATATAAGGAAACCAGTTGATTGCATCAAAGTCCCGACAAGCAGCATTCATTCCTGGAGAAGCGTAGAGCCACAGGGAGAGTCGTCTGCATTGTACATGGCTTTGCTGCAATCCCTCATACTGAGCAAGCATGAAGCGACAGTGGAAAGAAAAAACACTGGAGAGGTTTTTTCTTTCCACTGTCGCCGGTTCTGCTAGTGGTTTTTCCTTCCCGTTAGCGGGAAGGAAAAACCTCTAGCAGAACCGGGCTCAGTATGAACGGTCATCTGCCTCGACCGACTGGGGGTTACAGAAGACAGAGCAGAGACACAACAAGACAGACAAAAAGCACAGAAGCACACATTGATCTAGTAATCTGTTCTACATTAGATGGTAATAGTCGGTGATCTGTCCTCCCTGGATGATTTCACAGTCAACAGAACGTCAGACCAGGTGTACCTACTATGATGGAAAAAAGAGAGAGAATAAAAAGTTAAAAGCTGAAATGACAACAGTCATTTCAATGTAATGCAATGCAAAACTGGAGAACAGTAGACTGGAGAACAGTAGAAATCAGTAGAGTGAGAAAGATAGGCCCTGATGTCCTCCAGTAGCCTAAGCCTATAGCAGCATAACTATAGAGGTAGCTCAGGGTAACATGAGCCACTCTAACTATAAACTTTGTCAAAAAGGAAAGTTTTAAGATTAGTCTTAAAAGTAGACAGGGTGTCTGCCTCACGGACCAAAACTGGGAGTTGGTTCCACAGGAGAGGAGCCTGATAGCTAAAGGATCTGCCTTCCATTCTACTTTTAGAGACTCTAGGAACCACCAGCAGACCTGCAGTCTGAGAGCAAAGTGCTCTGTTAGGAACATACGGGGTAATCAGAGCTCTGATATATGATGGAGCTTGATTATTAAGGGCTTTATACGTTAGAAGAAGAATTTTAAATTCTATTCTTGATTTAACAGGAAGCCAGTGAAGGGAAGCTAAAATTGGAAAAATATGATCCCTCTTGTTGATTTTCATCAGAACTCTCGCTGCAGCATTTTTGGACTTGTGCACTTATATTGTGGGCAACATATCTTATTCCCAGGCTGATCGCGGCTGAGTTCACATGAAACTGGGAGCAACATGTTATGTTCGTGCTCTGAGTTCCTCATGTTATTTTGTTTTACACACTGATTTTGTTTATCGCGCTCTAAGACGTGGCCGTTAAGAAGCTGGGAGCGGCTTCTGTTTCGAAAAACATGTTGTCAAAAAGAGGACGAATGATTTATTGGGTGGATCAACTGGGAGATGAGGATTGGCCATCCTCGCTTGCATCCGATCCTTTGTTTGATAAAATATAAAAGACGGAGATTTACTTCAGTCTGGTAGAGTCTGCTGTGGGTTGCGTACGGACGCCCAGCCACGTTGGTGCCGCTCTGCTTTGAACTGACGGCTCTCCAGTTCATGTGTCACGGTAAGAGCGATTTTGGAAACTGTTATGCACCACGTCTGTTTGAAATGCTTGCTGCTTTTCTGTGGTGGAATAAAAGGGCACAATTATTCTAGCAGAATCAGTGTTTGAGTCATTATTTTGTGTGTGGCAAGTCTCTCCCGATCCTGTATAAAAATTTCATAAAACAGTGATTTACTCTCCCATCATTTTTGGGGTAGCAGCATCAGAAAAATTGACCTAAGGAAGCTCAACATCCTGAAATAAATGTTTATTTCAGGATCGGGAGAAATCGGCAACACACAAATAATGACTCAAATTTCTCGCTTCATGCCTATAATTAGCATTGACATTCCCATCAGTGCTCAGACCACAAAATGACATGCCATCTACGTGATCTATTTCGATCTGTTCTGCACCTTCATCCAACAATCGAGCTACCCATGATCAGTGGGTTCACCCGGATGCTGCCTTAGTCTTTTAGTGATATGAGAAATTTCATCCTGCGAGTAATCTTCTGCTATGGTCCGTGACACTGCCTGCGGTTGTGGCTGTTCCACCGATTCCATAACAGGTTGTCCCGCAGCATCAAATACATCATTACCTTGAGCATCTAGCCGCTGCCGGACGGCTGCAGGTATATGCTGCTGCTCTCTTCTCCTTCGGACAACGGGTTTAACTCCCAATGGAGGGCAAGGAGGTGGATCTGGAGGACCTCCAGAATCATAGCAATCACTGTCCTCATCATCGTCCCACATATTACCGTCCCAGCTTTCGGGATCCCACCCAGACCCCAGTCCAGCTACAAACGAACAGACTTTTTTCGGAGGCAGATGGCGGGGTTTTTTCCCCCTGTTTTTTCCTTGTTAACACAGACACCTGGGCCACAGCTTTTTCTGCAACACTAGTCATCTGTTCCAGCTGATTAGTCAGCATTTGCACATGCTGCCGATACAGCGACTCAGCAGATTGCAACTCAGTCATTGCCTGTTTGTCTTTTAACTGCTGAATTTTCGATTGTTGGCCGGCTTCATACTGTTGTTTCCATGCAGTGGCACAAACCCACAAGCGCCTCTGTAATCCGGCCACCGGAGCTTTTTTTTGCGCTTCAATTTTCTGCAACACTGCCAATAATTCTTTGGGTCCCGCTGATTACAGTGGACCGCTCCATGGTTCCGGTCTCCCCCCACCATCGCGCAAACACGGCGCTATCTCCTTACAATGTGGAAGTTCCCATCCCGGAACCATCTCTTCCCCCTGAATTTTCTCATCTGAGTTCCTATTTTTCCTTTTAAACATATTTCTAAACATATTTGTATATTGCAGTCTCTCCTCAATCCTGCCGACAACACCAAAATGTTTTATGAAGTCTGCCGTGGGTTTGTGTGGACGCCTGGCCGCATGGATGTTGCTCCAACCGGACTGACCGGCTTCCAAGTTCTGTGCCATGGTAAGAGATCTGTTGAACATCACGCCTGTATGAAAGCATGTTGCTTTAAATGCTTGCTACTTTGCGTGTGCAAAGTGCTTGCTGTTTGTTTGCTGTATTCTGTGGGGAATAATAAATATGGGCACTATTATCCTAGCCGAAGCAGTGTTTGTGTTTTTATTTGTGTGTCGCCAATCTCTCCCGAACCTGAATAAAGATTTCATAAAACACAAGCGTATAAAGGTCAGCTCTTTTCAAGGGACCGTTCCAGAGCATCTGGAGATGACTGTGCAAAGCAGGATTCTTCATAAAATTCAGAATATTATGGATATTCCCTGAGCATCCTCTTCATCGGACTGTTATCCGACAACAGAGTGTCTTCAGTTAGAGGATTCGCCAGATCTGCAGTAAGACAGATCGCTACAAGAGATCCTTTCTGCCTGCAGCCGTCACCATTTACAACTTGCTAAGTCTGATTTTCAGACTTTGCAATGGTCCTTCATTGCCTATTCCCTGTTACTTGGAAGATGCCATCTTGGAGAATGAAATGGTAAAGGCTTACAGGCTGATCCTCATTTTGGTAAACCTATGTTCAAAAAATAAATAATGTTTCACTTATAAACAATACTGGTCTTTTCTCACCTATGGACATTGCAAACATTCAATACTGTCCATACATTATCTGACTAAGTAATAAGTTGACTAATATGTCCACAAGCCAAATAACGGATTTGGTGCTGTTGTGCAATTAGGGCAAAAACTGAAAGGATTTGTGCCCATTTTGCAACACATTTGTCTCATAAGCATTGATATTTGTAGATCCATAAGACCTATACACAAACATCACCAATTACGACTAGACGTGGGGAATCCAGCTTCAGAAAGTAAAAAGCCGGTCCAGAGAGTCGTTCCAACCATTTGCATTTCCAGGTCCACAGGATAGACAGGGCCTACAATTTCCTGGTTAAGTGAACAGGATGAAGGAAAACCAGGCAGGCTCTTTACTTTCCAAAGCAGGATTTATCCACATCCGATACCCACCGAAGATCAAGCTGAGCATCATGAGTTTAATTTATTTGCTTGTTTACCTTACACACTCTTAAGATGTATCTTCTTAACAGTAGGATGGGAACATCTTGGTCCACTACTGGAATCTTCCTGGTGATTGACGTCAGATAATAGTGAGCTGAATAAAAGCTCAAACAAAACCAAAAGGAAGAAACAAAGATAACAAAAACAAGGAGAAACAAAGCAGCAGGGCCTCCACCAAGTTGTAGCCATTTCACTGACTGAATAAATTAACTTTAATAAAAGGTTGAGCCAAGGGCTAAATGGTAAAAATGCAGAAGGAGCAGGTTTCACCTAAGAGACCCACTAAATTACTCCACTGAACCCAGAGAGTGCCTTCTGGCCCAACAGCAGCAGAAGCCTGCCGGTGATTTCTGGTGTGCAAATAGGGTAAATAAAAATGGTTATAGTACAGAATCCTGACAATGAGCACAGTACCTACCCCTTCAGTGGTACTATGATCACCTGGGGAGACAAAGTTAGTACCACACCCCAAGAAAAGATAGAGACTGCACAAAGTAGTAATTTCTGCATTCACAAATAAGATGGATTAAACTAACAATCCACAGCTTTTGTGCAATTGGAGAAGGTGTACTTACTCCACTCAGTTGATTTATACACACCGCCAACAAACCAGGCAGGAGATGTAACCATGTCAAAGGGCATGGAGAGACAGGTGCAAAAGTATGGGGTGCCCCCAGGGACATATATCAAAATTAACTTCCATATACACATGTTAAATTAAACTCTTCCATATAATATAGTGAAAACCGTGCATAAACACTAGTGAAAAGCTCTCACACACACTAGTGAAAACATTTACCTCTTATATAACCTACTGAAAACCGTGCACAAACACTAGTGAAAAGCTCTCACATAAACTAGTGAAAACATTTACCTCTTATATAACCTACTCAAACGTTCTCATACAAAGTAGTGAGAACTGTTCATATAAACTGGTGAAAAGCTTTACCTTTCATATACACTACTGAAAAGCTTTCATATACACTACTGAAAAGCTTTCATAAACACTACTGAAAAGCTTTTATATACACTACTGAAAAGCTCTCACACACACAACTAAAAAAGCTTTTATATACACTACTGAAAAGCTCTCACACACACTACTAAAAAAGCGTTCATAAACACTACTGAAAAGCTTTCATAAACACTACTAAAAAGCTTTTATATACACTACTGAAAAGCTTTTATATGCACTACTGAAAAGCTCTCACACACACTACTAAAAAAGCTTTTATATACACTACTGAAAAGCTTTTATAAGAACAAATCTATCAAACAATAGCCCAATATGTGAATTTGTTCTATATCTCAATTCCCATAAATTTAGGGATTGCTAAAAAAACAAAATGTTTCTTTTTTTTGGGAGGGTGGCCGTATGTTTTGTACACTTTTGGAAAAGTTGAGAAATGTGAACGACTTCTTAGATTTTCCCTTTTCAACTCAGATTTCTCTAAGTTTTAGCTGCTGTATTTTGGACATTTGGCTGATTCTGCATTCTGATCTATGCCTGCTTTATAACAGTCTGGAACCTGTTCTGATTGTGAAACTTTACTGAAGAATGTGGAGGCTGGCTTTAAGGTCAGCTTGCTGTTACATCATGGTAGTTTCTAGGTCAGCCTTTTGTCTAATGGCTTCCTTTTCAGCAAACGCCAATTACACCTGAGTAGCTTCAACTTTGGCACATGCCTTAACTGCAGAAGAAGCAATTGATACAGACTTTGTGTACCACGGGATGCCCTATGTGGTGGCACGGTGGAACAGTGGTTAGCTCTCTTGCCTCACAGCAATAAGGTCCTGGGCTCGGCAGGGGCCTTTCTGTGTGGAATTTGCACGTTCTCTCCATGTCTGTGTAGGTTTCCTCCGGGCGCTCTGATTTCCTCTACCACTAAAAAGACATGCTGGTCGGGTCGGCCATTAGTGGTGGCGCGTTCTGTCGCAATGGCTCAGGCTAATCCTCCATCTGATCCATGGAATTTTATTGTATGTACCTTGTATGTATAATGACAAATAAAAGCATCTTATCTTATCTATAACATTGCTTGGATGACTGCGATGTACCATAACTTACTTTAGGAGATGCGTTCCTATCAGCTTGCTGACTAGCGTCTGTTTCTTGCCTTGCTACTTTTTGTGGCTGTGTGGTGTCATCACACTGTTTGGTATATTATTTGCCAGAATTTCAGAAAGTAGACTCACACTGAGTTTGAACTGCTGTGCAATCGTCTTCTTACTATGCTGTTCTGACGATAAGTGGCTTTCCAAGGCCATACAGCTAGCTGATGCTTAGGTTGGAAATAATTGAGTCACTGGTTATTTTGTGGATTTATTTATAACTCCTTATCATTTATTTTGTAAAACTGTAACACAATATACAAGAAAATATCCACCAATTTTACATAAAATACATAAGACAATTAGAACTAGGCTTACACAACCACAAATGTATCTTCCCACAAATAGATAGCTTGCAATGTACGCTTGTACATTTAGCCCAAACACATACACTCACCGGCCACTTTATTAGGTACCCCATGCTAGTAACGGGTTGGACCCCCTTTTGCCTTCAGAACTGCCTCAATTCTTCGTGGCATAGATTCAACAAGGTGCTGGAAGCATTCCTCAGGGAGTTTGGTCCATATTGACATGATGGCATCACACAGTTGCCGCAGATTTGTCGGCTGCACATCCATGATGCGAATCTCCCGTTCCACCACATCCCAAAGATGCTCTATTGGATTGAGATCTGGTGACTGTGGAGGCCATTTGAGTACAGCGAACTCATTGTCATGTTCAAGAAACCAGTCTGAGATGATTCCAGCTTTATGACATGGCGCATTATCCTGCTGAAAGTAGCCATCATGGCTTGGGTACATTGTGGTCATAAAGGGATGGACATGGTCAGCAACAATACTCAGGTAGGCTGTGGCGTTGCAACGATGCTCAATTGGTACCAAGGGGCCCAAAGAGTGCCAAGAAAATATTCCCCACACCATGACACCACCACCACCGCCTGAACCGTTGATACAAGGCAGGATGGATCCATGCTTTCATGTTGTAGACGCCAAATTCTGACCCTACCATCCGACTGTCGCAGCAGAAATCGAGACTCATCAGACCAGGCAACGTTTTTCCAATCTTCTATTGTCCAATTTCGATGAGCTTGTGCAAATTGTAGCCTCAGTTTCCTGTTCTTAGCTGAAAGGAGTGGCACCCGATGTGGTCTTCTGCTGCTGTAGCCCATCTGCCTCAAAGTTCGACGTACTGTGCGTTCAGAGATGCTCTTCTGCCCACCTTGGTTGTAACGGGTGGTTATTTGAGTCACTGTTGCCCTTCTATCAGCTCGAACCAGTCTGGCCATTCTCCTCTGACCTCTGGCATCAACAAGGCATTTCCGCCCACAGAACTGCCGCTCACTGGATGTTTTTTCTTTTTCGGACCATTCTCTGTAAACCCTAGAGATGGTTGTGCGTGAAAATCCCAGTAGATTAGCAGTTTCTGAAATACTCAGACCAGTCCTTCTGGCACCAACAATCATGCCACGTTCAAAGTCACTCAAATCACCTTTCTTCCCCATACTGATGCTCGGTTTGAACTGCAGGAGATTCTCTTGACCATGTCTACATGCCTAAATGCACTGAGTTGCCGCCATGTGATTGGCTGCTCAGAAATTATGTGTTAACGAGCAGTTGGACAGGTGTACCTAATAAAGTGGCCGGTGAGTGTAGAAAGCCTGTAAAGCCTGTAAAGTAAGCTCAACCATATAGAAATAATTAGTTAGACTTCTCTGACTGTGTTACTTCTGTGTTCCATTTACCTCGGAAGCCCTAAGCAGGAGCTGGAAACGGAGTAACACCCAAGTTAACAGCATTCTCGTTAACACATTCAGAGAAGTCGGGAATGTCAAAGAAAAAAAAAGACAAGAATCCCAGTGTGGTGATGGCCATGAAAGCTGTTGTTTGTTCATAGAACCTCTGACGAATATTGTTTAATTTTTTTTTTCCAACTTTCCGATAGGGAAGTCCGACTTTAGGGACTGTTCCAGTTGATTCTTCCATCACTGAAGTCAAAGTTTCCATGATTCGACTGCAACCACAACACAGCATAAGGGTTGGGGTTAGCCTAAGTTAACTGGAACACTGTTAACTCACGTGTTGCGCCATTCCCAGCCCCTAGTTCAGACTTCCGAGGTAAGTGGAATGCAGCAAAAGTACTGATAACAAAATGGCGGTAGAAGGAGTTGCCTAACACAACAGCTGGACAGGATCTTTGCTTCAACCCCCCAGAAGCTCCTCATGTACATGGCATCTCCGATGACCAGCCTCAGCAAGTCCCATAACAGTTGAAAAGAAACTGTGGGCCACCAACAATGAGCTGACCCAGTTTTCTTCTGAGGTTACACAACTCTCTTCCTCTGAAAGACATGGAGGAGAAGCTTTCAGTTCTGGAACGCAACATGTTTGTCTTATCTTATTTCATAGGAAGAGTTCGGCACAACGAGACGAATCACACGCACTATGATCATCCGCAAGGGTAAGAATTAAAGACAAAGCAAGCAGTCTACTCTGTAAAATTAATAAATTTTAACTATATAATCGTACTTGTTTTCACAGCCCATGTCGGTTTTATAACACGGCAATCACATAATTTTTGTGTCGAACCATTAAGAGTTCTGCCTGTTGGCAATCAAGAATGAAGTTGGAAGGGATTATTATTAATTCCATTCCTCAGAATATCCTGCAGCTGATTTGTTTAGTCATTGCCTATACACAAATATATTGAATGTACAGCATTATATCTAAAGGGAACCAAACATTTTATGCATCCTGAATTCACAACCCTACCACACACCTGACATATGAATGAGTGATTAAGAGGCTTCTACTGCCCTTGACAGCTGCTAATCAGCCATTTGAATCAGGTGTGCTGCAACAAAGACACATCTAAAACATGCAGAGCAGGGGTACTTAAGGACCAGGGTTGGGAACCACTGACATAGTGGAAGATACAGAAAGACTGAACATGTTCCTCTCTGCATACATTGGTAGGTGGTGGAGCATGTGGACAGCATAAAGTTCCTAAAGCTCACATTTCCTCTGATCTCTCCTGGACTGAGAATACCCCCCACCTGGTAAAGAAGGCCAAACAAAGGCTCTTCTCTCTCAGAAAACTGAAGGAGACTGGGCTTTCAACGCAACTTCGTGTAAACCTGTATAGGGCCTGTTAAAATATCACCCCTTGTCACTGGTGATCCTCCCCAAATTCGTTGATGAGAGAGAACAAAGGCAGCGGAATCAGTGAATGCAAATCAACCAAACATTTAATATATGAAACCAAGTACAAAGATGTCTATGGAGATCAACACTTTTAGATGTGTGTCTAGTTGAACACACGAGACTTATTAGCTACTGTAATTAGCTGAGCTCTGTAGAGCCAAACGGCATGCTAGTGATTCAGGTGTGTAGGCCAAGGGACACATCTAAAATGGAGTTGTAAGATGGAGCACATCACCCCAAACTATATTGTCATGACCCATGACCAGTCCTCTGAACCATGACTGTATAAAGTGTCCAGGTACCATTTGTACGAAGAAGACAAGACATTATAACATATACAGTGCCTTGCAAAAGTATTCACTTCCCATCCCCCTTGACATTTTTTATTCCTTGTTTCCTCTCAACCTTGAAGTAAAATGGATTGTTTGAGAGTTTGCACAATTTCAATGAAAGAACATGCCTATAACTTTGAAGATATGTGGTTTCTTTTGCTGTCAAGCAAACAACAAAATGTCACGTTTATGTTTTCTTTTTAGATCCTGAAGTAGCAAACACGGAGACAAACAGTAAGTGTAAAGAGTTGTTTATTGAGGGGTTGAGTAGTGGAATGACAAGGGGCTTCTTGAGGTGGGGACCGGGTGACTGGGAGGGCTCTGGTCACAGACTGTAAATGATAATCGGATTGTGATGAGTACCAACAGCAAGCACGGCTGTTAGATGATAGAGCAGAGCCTGAGTTTCGGGCGGACTGACAGGTTTTGCTCAAAAACATCCCTGTATTTAGCACCATTCACCCAACTCAGACCAGTTTTCCAGTCCCTGCTGCTGAAAACATATCCACAGCACGATTCTGCTCCTGCATGTTTCACTGTGGGGTGCTGTTCTTGAAGTCACATCGCTTGTTACGTTTGTGACTGACATGGTCAGTCACAAAGTGGCTACAAAGTTAAGTTTTAGTCTCATCTGACCAGAGCACCTTCCTCCACACATTCGGGAAGTAACCCACATGCTTTTTGGCAAACTCAAAATGTACCTTCTTATCTTCAACCCTAAGTAATGGCTTTTTTCTGGCCACTCTTCTACAAAGCTCAGCTCTTGGAGCGTAGAACCTATTGTGGTCCTATGGACACATCCTCCAGTCTCTCCTATCTAGCTCTGAAACTCCTTCAGGGTTACCTTTTGTCTCGTTGCTGCCTCTGATTACAGGTGCTGGTCATATAATTAGAATTTCATGAAACATTTTTTTTCAGTAATTCTATTCAAAAAGTGAAACTTGTATATTATATTCATTCATAACACACAGACTGAAATATTTCAAATGTTGATTTCTTTTAATTTGATGACTATAACTGAAAAGTAATGAAAACCCCAAATTCAGTATCTCAGAAAATTAGAATATTGTGAAAAGGTCTAATTTTGAGGAGTCTAGTCAGCTAATTAACTCAAAACACCTGCAAAGGCATTTAAATGGTCTCTCAGTGTAGTTTTGTAGGCTACACAATCATAAGGAAGACTGTTAACTTGACCGTTGTCCATATAACGACCACTGACACCTTGCACAAGGAGGGCAAGACACAAAAGGTCATTGTTAAAGAAGCTGGCTGCACATTAATAGAGAGGCGAAGGGAAGGAAAAGATGCGGTAGAAAATTTTTTACAAGCAATAGGGATGACCGCACCGTGGAGAGGATTGTGAAACAAAACCCTTTCAAAAATGTGGTGGAGATTCACATAGAGTGGACTGCAGCTAGAGTCAGTGCCTCAAGAACCACCACACACAGACGTATGCAAGACATGGGTTTCAGCTGTTGCAACCCTTGTGTCAAGCCACTCTAGAACAAGAGAAAGCGTCAGAAGTGTCTCGCCTGGGCTAAAGACAAAAAGGACTGGACTTCTGCTGAGTGGTCCAAAGTTATGTTCTCTGATGAAAGTAAATTTCGCATTTTCTTTGGAAATCAAGGTCCCAGAGTATGGAGGAAGAGAAGAGAGGCACAGAATCCACGTTGCTTGAGGTCCAGTGTAAAGTTTCCACAGTTAGTAATGGTTAGGGGTGCCATATCATCTGCTGGTGTTAGTCCACTGTGTTTTCTGAGGTTCAAGGTCACGCAGTCATCTACCAGGAAGTTTTAGATCACTCAATGCTCCCTGCTGCTGACCAACTTTATGAAGATGCAGATTTCATTTTCCAACAATACTTGGCACCTGCACACAGTGCCAAAGCTACCAATACCTGGTTTAAGGACCATGGTATTCCTGTTTTTAATTGGGCAGCAAACCAGCCTGACCTTAACTCCATAGAAAATCTATGGGGTATCGTGAAGAGGAAGATGTGATACCCCAAACCTAGCAATGCAGAAGAGCTGAAGGCCACTATCAGAGCAACCTGGGCTCTCATAACACTCGAGCAGTGCCACAGACATTCACACTGTAGGGAAATGCGACCTTTCTGCCCATATGCGACCCATATCTGTCTTTCTAACAGCAGTGTGAACGGCCCTATTCCGATCTTTTCAACCCCCAAAAAATCTGACTTGTGCCACTCCCCTATGTGGTACTAATTCGGATACTTATCGTCTAGGAACAATTACATTCACCATTACTTCTGCAAACAGTGCGCTGCTCTGTGACGTCTCCTTCTATCATGTGCACATGCAGATCGCTTTGCGTGGTGAACCGTTCAGAGGGAAGTCTGGTGACAGCCACATTAAATAGCAGCGTTCATTAACGAACGGCCACCTCAAAAAAAGCTGGTTTCAGCAAAAAATTGCAATTGAGCATCAAGACCTGCAGTGTGAAGGTAGCCTTAGATTGCACACAAGTGGACTTCATGTTACTAATTTTAGAATTTAAATTGGTTACATCAGATCTTTTTAATGGCTACACAGCAGAAGGGGTGGATACATAAGCATATGCCATCCATCCATCCATCCATTTTCCAAACCGCTTTATCCCTCATGGGGTCGCGGGGGTTGCTGGTGCCTATATCCAGCGTTCACTGGGCGAGAGGCGGGGTACACCCTGGACAGGTCGCCAATCTGTCGCAGGGCAACACAGAGAGACAAACAGGACAAACAACCATTCACACACAGACTCACACCCTAAGGACAATTTGGAGAAGCCAATTAACCTAACAGTCATGTTTTTGGACTGTGGGAGGAAGCCGGAGTACCCGGAGAGAACCCACGCATGCACAGGGAGAACATGCAAACTCCATGCAGAAAGACCCAGGGGTGTACTTGAACCCAGGACCTTCTTGCTGCAAGGCAACAGCGCTACCCACTGTTCCACTGTGCAGTATGCCAATTTTCAGCATTTTCTAAAAAAAATGTTTTTCTTTTATCAACTTGGACTATTTTGCGCAGATCTATCACTTAAAATGAAAATAAAATAAATATTGTTTGTTACAAGTTTGAATTTAACAAGATCAACGCTGTACTTCTGACTGAAACAATCCTAAGCGACAATGAAGCTTAATAAGGTGTTGCAGAAGTTGGTATTAGGATACATTTTGACCAATATATATATAATAATTTGGTTTCTTCTATCTAGTTTATTTCTCTTCTTTTAAATAGAATAAAATTCTGGTGTTAGCAACCAAATAAATAGTCGTCTTATGGAGCAATGAGGGGTGCGCAAGCTGCCACTAGGGGGTGCGCGAGCTGAAAACTGTAATGGCGTTCAGACGGTGTTTTTCCCCCACACCATAAACATTTCCTTTGTAAAGATTAAAATCAAAAACTGTAAAGTTAATCAATAAACAAAATGTATTGTAATGATCCGTATTAGACTTTATTGCTAAATGCTGTTGCACACTTACTGTTCCTTTAAGTTAGGTTGTTTTGGGTTTATGACCGGAAGAAATGTGTGGCTTCCGGGGGGAAGAGTGGTGGTTCAGGGGACTGGCGGGGTGAAACCTGTCTCGTTCTGTTCGTTCTAAAATAAAGTGTTAGCAGCAAAACCTCAGTCTGGTGCTTGGGTGTCATAACGGAATGTTATAGTATTCACACAAAATGTATTTATCTAAAAGAAATCTTCTTCTATGCTTCATTTTAAGATGAAATATCCATCTGTATATGCGCACATGGCTTGTGGTCTCTGCTTCGTCAGGCAGGTGAGACATCTAAGGTCAAAGTTAGTCATTAAGGAGGAGAGGGAGTGAGGAATTGGAGGCAACAGAGGAGAGAATTGCAACGGATCCGGGAGAAGAAAACGAGCGAGAATCAGAAAATGTCTCTTTCTGTCTCCTCGCTTCACGTCGTTTAGGTCAGCAGAGGAACAATTTTATGCGGGCCGAAAGTTTTATTTACAAGATTAAATTGAGTGACTGTCTCTCTATCGATCGCACAGTGCCTACAAACAGCGCTGCTCATGGGACCGCGATTGAACCGGTGACAAGTTCTGACGCGCATGACACGCCCACACCGCTGCAGCCTCCGCTGGTGCTGGTGGAGGGTAGACGCGGTTTCTTGACTATGCTCACGCACAGAGCTGTAATACTTTTCATTGTGATTCAGACAGGCGCAGTTCATTTTACAGATGCGGTTTTAGCGCATATCCAGACAGAAACAGGAAAACCAGAGGGGCTGCGGAGAGCTGAGAAGTGTTGCTATGGGCGTGTTTACCTGCTGGATGTAACCGCTGTGAAACAATCAGAAAATAACGTTTTATTTGTCTGATTAATAACATCTTTATGGAGCGCTCTGTTATTGTTACTCTGTGCTGCTCGCTCGTCATCGGACACAAATCAAATCAAACTTCTTCGTGTTTGTGTTTTGCGGCGTGAATTGTGAGTCAGACTCAGATTAAGAATCTGGTACATGACATAAATAAAGTGAGAACACGTACAGCTAGATCATCAGAGTTTAGTCTCAGAATCCACCTGGTCTCTGATTCAGAGACGTTTCAGGTTATGGAGGCTTGACCGATCTTTCTCTGGCTTCTGCTGTGGATGTGTGTAACTTTATTGCAATTTAATTCAAATTATGTTCTAATTTTATTTATATAACCTTTGTTATGACGTTTGAGCTGTAGCTGCAACTGCAATTTTTATATATCTATATCTATCTATCTAAATATATATATATATATATATATATATATATATATATATATATATATATATATATATTAGTGCTGTCAAACGATTAAAAATTTTAATCGCGATTAATCGCATAATTTCAATAGTTAACTCTAGATTAATCGCAAATTATTCGCATATTTTATATTTTTATTTCTGAAAGTGTAAAAGCCTATTTGGGCATTTTAATATGCAATTTTGCAATAAATGACACTAGTAAAAAACATTCTTGTACAAAAAAATACGTTTATTTTTCAAGCACTTGAAATGATAACATCCTGGTGCCATAAAATGTTAAACTCTGGTCAATAATGGCTAAATCACTAATCATAACCGCCGGATGTTTACACAATGTGTAATGGGCTGTGACCCCAAGATAGTTGTGATTACTGATGGACGTCCAGTAATCACCAGTGAGCGCGACTACTTTTGTTTTCTCCAACGCCTGCTGTAACTTAGCCTTTTCCGTTTCGTGCAATTTCTGTATGCGGCTTGTAATGGTGGCTCTCGAAGGCAATTTGTAGTTCCAGTCGTTGGCTGCGATCCTAATAATATTCGCGAGACCCTCGTCCTCCACAACGTTAACAGGCCTACATGCAGTAGCCACCCATTTAGCTATGGCTGCAGTAAGTTTATTCTTAGTTAAAGTATCCATGCGCTTCTGTCTGAAATCATCCATTGTTGCCTGGCTTTGACGAGGGGGCGGAGAATTAGAATCAGCTGAGTGCTTGGCCATTAAGTGGTATTTCAGACAGGTTGTGCTGCGATGATAGCTCAGTTCACAACGACAAAACACACAGATCACCTTGGTCTTGTCAATGGAACCATTTGGCAAAGAAAAAAAAAGAAAAAAGAAAAGAAAACTTTCCATTCAGAATACTATCAGCATCTATTTCGGCGTCTCACGCTAGCCATCCACTCAAAATGTAACGTCAACTCTTTTAATGGCCCAAGTGTGTGTGCAGCGTGCATGATGTTTTGTTTCCGGTCTAACTAGATCCGGAGTGGTGTTGTAGTTTTTCTAACATTACTAGTTGTTGCAACAGCAAGTGAAAAAAACTACAAAGTGTGCTAGGCCAAAAAGAACGTTAATCACACGATACAAAAATTGACGCCGTTAAAATGGGTTTCACTGACAGCAGTAATATATATATATACAGTATATATATATATATATATATATATATATATATATATATATATATATATATTAGTGCTGTCAGTTAAACGCGTTATTAACGGCGTTAACGTAAACCCATTTTAACGGCGACAATTTTTTTGTCGCCGTTAATCGCGCGTCAAAACACACACACCGTTCCCTAATGTTTTTCCCCCCGCCGCGCTCTCCGGACTGTGTTTCTTTTATCCTCGGCGCTTTCCGTAGTTTCAAGAGTGCTAGAAAACTGTAGCAAAACAGACCCGCGCTCACTGTTGCCAACAGTTTCTTTTACCCTCGGACACATGCGAATTTGGGCTTCTTTTTTCTAAAAGCGCTTCTAAATTTCATGTGTCACGGGTTGCGGTCTTTTTGGGCAGGTTTCTGAAAGTGAAATCGCTTATTTGGGCTCTAAAATAAGTGACGAAATAGGGGTTATTATGAGACCTGCCTGCACTAGACGCTTTGAGTGTATCCAGCTGAAATATCCCTCCGCCATAGGAAGTAAAGGCAGACAGAGCAACTCTGCACGTATTTTCTGCAGTTTACGGTGCAATAACCGGTGGTAACTGCTGAAAGTAGATTAGGCGGTGCAGATCACCATTTTAAGCAGATATTGGTTCTGAAGATGAGCTTTTACACGTTGATAACATTGCAGAAACCCCAACCCATAAACCGTACTTTAATGCTAATTAATTTGTTGTCTCTGTATTTGACAACCTAAGGCTGAATTACGTTGCCAAACGAAGTACCTGGAGTTACTAATCAGTTCCTAAACAGTCTCTTTCAAGGGTATTAAGCTCCTGGCCCAGTTGCAAGCAAAGTGTAAGACTGGAATGACCTGGAAATTTAAAACCTTTTTCCAGGCTTAAACTCTATGAATATGGATAGAAACAGCAAGCAAAAATATTCAAAGAAATTATTATTGTTGGTGTGAAAGCTCAGAATTAGATGTGTGTGAGAGAGAGAGAGAGAGAGAGAGAGAGAGAGAGAGAGAGAAGAAATGAACAAAACTTATTACTTTATTGAAATGTACAATTTTTATTAATTTATATGTTTATGCATAATACCATGTCTATCTTTGTTTAAGAGGCAAAAAAATATATATCGGCATGAAAACAGGTATTTATTTACACATTTGTTTACACACTGTGTAAACATCAGGGCGTCATGATTAGTCATATAGCCATTATAGTCCAGAGTTTAACATTTGGCACCAGGATGTTTTCATTCCAATTCTGAAAAGTGCTTGAAAAATAACAATATAAAAATATTTTTTGTACAAGCATGTATTTTATTAGTGTCATTTATTGCAAAATTGCATATTAAAATGCCCAAACAGGCTATTACACTTTCAGAAATAAAAGGATAAAATATGCGATTAATTTGCGATTAATCTCGAGTTAACTATCGACATTATGCGATTAATCGCGATTAAAATTTTTTATCGTTTAACAGCAATAATATGTATATATATTATATATATATATTCATACATATACACATTTTTTTTAAATTTATTTATTTTATTTTTTTTTTGAAGATTGGGGGTGTGTCAACCCGGTTGGGACACAGAAGGGGGTGCGCGGCTGAAAAAGTTTGGGAACCCCTGATGTAAATAATGTGCTTGTGGTTTGGCTGTACTGTATCTGCCTGTTCTATGACCACATGCACTTCCATGCATGAATACACATGTGATTGACTAGACTGCTATTTGTGCAGATGGTTTCATGAGCAAAGTGCATTTAGTAGCTGCTCTAAAGCTTTTTAACATATTACATGATATTTATAAGCAGCTGGACTCTGCCCTACTGTCATGGCCTCAACTGCAATTCTGTTTTTCAAACAGCCTTGGTAAATTTCAGGAACTACAATTAACAGAGCCCAAGCATACTCTCTTCAGTAAATTATGGTTTTGTCACATTGGAGAAAGTGTCTCTGATCTTTGAAAGGGGAATTGCTAGATTAATATCTGACATAACCTTTCTGTCTGAACCAGTAAATACAAAATTAGAGAGTGTAAACAGTTTTTGCAGATCATTCATAATTATAAACAAATATGTGTTGTTAACCGGGTTATTACTTGAATTTACCATTGTTTATCTTCCCATCAACTATTTTCAGCTTATAGCTAGTGAAGTATTGAACATGTCAAAAAGATCTTTGCAGTTTAAATATCTTTAATAGGGATATTAAAATAAACTGCACGGATGCTCAGATGTCAGCAGCAATCCAACTACTCCACACCCAAGAAAGCTCAAAGCAAATTATCTCCCATATCAAGTTTTGGGTAAAAGATTTGAAGGAGACAGGGGATAAGTAATAAATACATAGAAAGGTATTTCAAATGCGTTGTTAAGAAGCCTTTCGTGATAATGTCAAGACGTTTTCTCTACGGAGAGACTATCTCCATATGCATTGCTCAGATGGGATTTTGACCCATTCTTCCACACAAACTGTGTTCAAATCTCCAAGGTTCTGAGGGTCTTTTTATGCACTCTGTTGTTAATGACTTTAAACTTATTTTTAAATTAATACAAGTCAGGTGACTGACTGGGCCATTTAGCAGTTGACAGCTCACAGTTGTTTTGCCCTTTCACACTAACAAATCCACAACAGCCATTCTAGAACTTAACTTGTGAAAGATCTTGCAAATTAAGAACCATTTATCTTTACTTTGCTATTATGCAGTACTCTTTTTTTTAGAATCACAATAAAATACATTAACGTTATTTATTGTAAGATGACAAGGTGAAAACATTCAAAGACTATGAATTCTTTTGTAAGGCCCTGTAGTCTTGGAAGTTCATGAATCTGTTTGATTGGCCGAATTAATTCATATATGGTGGGTGAGATTTTTATATTTACCATTTTTGCCTGAGTAAGTATTGAACCATTATAACTGTTCTTAGCGGTTTAGTGGATCTCCGGTTTTATTTAAGAAATGTGTTAAAATAACTAGTCTGTCACTTTTATTGACATCAAAAGGTGTCTTTGGGACCATAACCACTGAGAAACAAATCAATATAGCTCCCAAGCCTTTAAATTACTGTGGCTTTTACAGCTGGCACAAATAGCAAAGTCACATTTTTATTGACTTTCTGTTGCAGGGGCAGTAAAAGTCTGGCTTTTCCTTTTAACATTTCAGGGGCTCCCTGTTGAACTTTTACATCTGCCCCTCGGATTCCTTCAGTATATTTTCTCTTGAAGTGGTAAAACCACATCCTAAAAGTCAACACATACCCAGGATTTGTCATTTCCCCACGGGAAAACCTGCTGCATATAATGTCTGGGCCTCCACATCGTCGGAAACAAAGCTGCAGCCCTGATCATGATAAATGACAGTCTCACATCTTCTCATTTTTTTCTCTGCTAACCACAGAGTGCTGTTGTGTCTTTAAGGAAGAGTAATGTGCCATCGCTTCCAACAGACATTGAGGATGTGCACCTGTAGTTCAAAAGCCCCTCACAGAACAAACAAGGCTAAAGTTCTTCCAGCAACAAACACTGACTAGGCAGTAATCTGAGACCAGTGCTTTGGTTCGTGTAGGGAATTGATCATCTTTCAATCCAATCCAATCCACTTTATTTATATAGCACATTTAACAACAGAGAAAGTTTCCAATGTGCTGTACATAACAAAAAAAATAACTAAAAAGGACACATAGGACCACACAACTACGCGGTGTTAAAGGCCAAAGAACAAAAGTGAGTCTTAGGACTAGATTTAAAACACTTCCACTGTGGAGGCTGTTCGTATGTGGAGGGGTAAAGTATTCCAAAGTCTGGGGCCAACTACAGAAAAGGCTCTGTCCCCTCTGGTTTTAAGCCTCGTCTTAGGCACTATTAGCTCAAGATGGCCCTCAGACCTCAGATCACGTGCCGGAGAGTAAATCTGGAGGAGGTTGATGATGTATTGAGGAGCGATCCCATTCAAGGCTTTAAACACAAACAATAAAATCTTAAAATCAATTCTAAAACGAACAGGGAGCCAGTGCAGAGACACAAGAATTGGTGTAATGTGTTGATGTTTTCTGGTCTCCATTAAAAGACGAGCCGCTGCATTTTGGACTAACTGCCGACGGGGGAGAGCTTGTTGGCTAATGCCTGAATAAAGTGCATTGCAGTAGTCCAGACGGCTAGAAATAAAAGTGTAAAACCTGCTCAAACAGGTTAGATAAAAGACGGAGATGATAAAAACAAGATTTTAAAACACTGTTTGTTTGTTTGTTCAGTTTAAAATCTCTGTCTATGGTAACACCAAGGCTGGTTACTTTGGAACGTACAAAATCCTTGAAAGGTCCCAAGTCAGAGATGGCACTGCCAAACACCATCGCCTCTTTCTTGCTCTCATTAAGTTTCAGAAAAGTTTTTGATAGCAAAGGCTTGACGTCACCCAGACAGTCGAGCAGGGATGTCAAGGGGCAGTGGCTTTTTTTTTTTAGCATTTGGCAAATAAATTTCACAATCGTCTGCATAAAAATGGTACGCTATACCATATTTAGTAAAAATCTCTTTGAGAGGGAGGAGGTATAACGCAAACAATAAATGTCCCAGGATAGAATCCTGAGGGACTCCACAATATAGGGGGGCAGACGATGACGTGGAGTCCCCCATCCTGACAGAGAAAGACCTTTCTGACAAGTAGGACCTAAACCATTGCAGAGCCAGTCCAAGTCCCTCAGTCGGTCCAAAAGAATTGTGTGGTCAACTGTGTCAAAAGCAGCAGTAAGATCTAAAAGCACTAAAATGGCTGAACTGCCAGAATCAGTTGTTAAAAACAAGTCATTAAAAACCTTTAACAGTGCTGATTCTTTCTTCCACTTTCGCTCCGCCTTCCAACAGTCACGCCGAGCTGTGCGCGTATTGTCGTTGAGCCATCGATCCTGCTTTGGCTTGGGATGCATGACTTTACAGGGAGCAACAATGTCCAATACCCTGGAGAATGGTGAAATGAAATAGTTCATCAAATGCTCTGTGCCAAATGCAGCAGAATGTAACAGATTCTGTGCAGTTGCTGAAAAAAGGAAGTGGCAGTCTCAGGTTTTATAAGCCAACCTTGACGCACCACTTTCATGTCAACAGCCAAATTAAGATCAAGCATGACTGGGGTGTGGTCAGAGAACACTGCATCGTCAACAATAACATTTACAATTTTAACGGGAAAGCCATAAGTTAAAACAATGTCCAAAGTGTGTCCATGGACATGTGTACTGCAAGTGACATGTGTCAAATTCAAAGCCCCAACCAGATCTAAAAACTCTCTGGCCATGGGTTTTGACGGGCAGCAGACGTGAATATTAAAATCACCAACAATTAAAAACTTGTCATAGCGTGGCAACATAAAAGCAACAAAGTTAGAAAATCATCAATAAAGTCTTTGTTGTATTTCGGTGGTCTGTAAACTACAGCACATAGTACTGAGCCAGTCGATCGCAGCTCCAAACAGCTTAGTTCAAAAGATGAAAAAGACCACTCCGATATCACTTTGTGATACACACAGTTCCTTAGAACAACCACTATACCTCCGCCTCAACCAGTGGTTCTTGGTGTGTTTATAAAAGTACAGTTCAGAGGTAGCAGCTCTGAAAAGGCAGAGGAAATCACCGCCGTTGATCCAAGTTTCAGTTAAAAACAGTACATCCAAACAGCGCGACATGAAGAAGTCTTGTTTACCACCAATCTCACATTTACGAGTGGCATGTGGTAGCCGTTGTCAAGTTAGCCAGCTGAGCTGCTTGGCTCAGCGGCCTTAGGTTGGCCGAGCACACGCCACTTGAGATCCGGAAAGAAGGGCGGCGAGGGCACAGCATGCAGAGATCTTCCCACTGTCCAATAATGGGCACTAACCAAGCGCCCACTGGAGCCATACAACATTGGGAAATAAAGCAGCTAAAATGAAGCTGAGGCGCAAGTTCAATTGAAGAAACTCATCACCAGCCTCCATTCAATCAGAGTCCGATACGCCTCTGATGTGAGCCAATCAGCTACGAACCGCACCTCCATGAAGCCAACCAGCATCCCGCGCTCATCTTAAAAGCAACTTCAAATCCACGTCTCAGCCTGCTAACCAGCAAGCGCAAACGGATTGCATGTTGGATTTCGAATCAGATGTCCGATTCAACCCACCCCCAACCCCTTCTCCACCATCATAGCTGAGTTCATCTAGCTTCCAAGACGTTCCTCCATCCTCAACCCATCAGAGTGTTTTCTCCCTTCAGTCTTCATCACTCCCTATCGCCAGTTATTGGTCCGGCAGAAGACCACCATGTTGGGCCCGGTTCTGCCAGAGGTTTCTTCCCAAAGGGGAGTTTTTCCTCTCCACAGTCGCTTCAAGCTTGCTCATCATGGACAGTTCATGCAAACCTGTGTTTATCAAGTTGGACATCTATCTTAAACAGATCATCATATGGACTGAACAAACTTCTTCTATCTCCACTCCACCACCAGTTTCAGACCTGGGGGGAACATCCCTGTTCTCATACATCTACTTATGCATATTAAAGTATAATTCAGCATTAATGTTCCTGCCGAGGTCTGAGCGCCAAAGACTTAAAATATTGTATCAATAAAATCCTTCTAATTGCCATTTCTTTCTCTGTGAGTTTTTCAGATTGAAACAATCCCTGTAATCCGGAGGGCGAGAGGTGGCCCATACTACGTTAGGAGAAAAAGCCAGCAAGGCTTTCAACTTTACCAGTCGGCCTGCTCGCCGTCCACGGCATTTGCGCAGGGGCACATTTAACTTAAAAAGGCAGTCAGGTAGATCAGTTAGGAAAAAAGATTCTGATCTGTTCATATCACAAATGACACACGATCGCCCATTTTCCTTAATTTGTAGTGACTCCAGGCGATTATACACCAACAGTGAGTCAATGGTTGTGACAGATGTTAAAATTAACACAATATAAAGAAAACTCAGGAGAGTCAAGCGGTAACTCAAACACACCGGTGCCAACTTGGTTCATCTTTCAATAAAACCTTGCAGATTTTCTTGGGCTACCTGGTAATTATTGTTTGGCTGTGGATTAATTGGAAGAATACTCTAATGGAAATTGGAAGTTGAGAGTTTTAGTCCAGCTTCCTCCAGCCAAATAGAAAAGTGTCCTTGGGAAAGAAACCCATAAGTTGCCTACAAACCAGTATATCCATTTATAACAGTGTGATCGGTCAAAACACTTGAGTGGTCTAGAAAACAACTCTATAACTTCAGTCCATCTACCATTATCCCCATACTGCCCTAATGCATTTATAATTAGATTAAATAATTAAGCTTTTGCTGTCAAACACATTTTAAATTAGGAACAGAATGTTAATTTGAATATAGCACAATTTAATATACAAAATAACCAAATCAAGCACAATTTGGCATAGCACTAACCAGTAAATTGTGGAGATGTGCTTCCAGTATGATCTTTAGTATCTGTTGATATGCATCAACGGTCATTAGTTGGCTGAGATAAATTTACCGCAAAAGTCTGCAAGGGATTTAATTTTTGTTGACTATATATGGCCTTACATCCATCATCTATGCCTGCTTTCCCATGCAGGGTCACAGGAAGCTGGTGCCTGTCTTCAGCAGTCATTAGGAAGTGAGATATATCCTGGACAGATCACCAGTCCATCATAAGCCAATATACAGACGCACAGTGAACTGCACAGCCCAGCCCTACAATCTTCAACATATTATGCCAAATGGCAGTAATAGAAAGTGAAGGGCATCTGTAATGCTTATGTAAGAATTAGGAGGTTAACTTGCATCTTAGTGCTGCTGATCAAGTCTCTTTTCCTACCTGATCATTAGAAAGTGTTAAACCTGTATAGGGCCTCTTTACTCAGCCTTGATGGCAATAAGGGCAATTCAGCATTTGCAATAAGTGGCAACAAGTCTTATACATCTCTGTAGGGGAATTTTGAACCACTCCACTTTGCTAAACTATTTTATTCAGTCACAATTGGAGAGGTTTTGAGCAGGGAGAGGTCTGTTCAGGTTTATGGTAGCAACTCAATTGATTTCAGCTTTCTCCTGTATTTGACCTTAGCCTCCTTGATTTTACGTTTGAGTACCCCCTGCACTCTCCTCACCTCCTCACGGTTGCCATCTCTGAACACCCTCTTCTTCTCATTCAGAATGGCCTTTATGTCCTTGGTGATCTATGGTTTATTGTTGGCGTAACAGGTGACAGTCCGAGCTGGAACATTGCAGTCCACACAGAAGTTGATATAGTCCATGATGTACTCTGTGAGCCCATCAATGTCCTCCCTATGGGGCTCACAGAGTGCAGGCCAGTCAGTCACCTCAAAGCAGGCCTGCAGTGCCTCATAAGCCTCCTCCGACCACCTCCTCACAGTTCTTGTGGTCGTAAGCTTCCTCTTCACCAGAGGCACATAACAGGGTTTGAGGTGAACCAGGTTGTGATCTGATCTGCCCAGAGGGGGGAGAGAAGAGGAGATGTATGCATCTTGTTGCTAAGGGACCGCACATTTCCCATAACAACAGAGGGGAGACACCACTTAAATCTTCTCCTTTCAATAAGCCCGTCCCGTCCCGACCCTCCTTTCATCCCCCGATGTTGCTTTCCTCCTCTGCAACCTCGGCGTGTTTTTCTCCAGAGTTTGGGTGGTATTTCGGCTGACCTGGCTACCACGCCAGACGGCATTAAAGCGATCAGCTGTTCTCCGGAGTGAACAAAGGCAGCGTGTCCCGGTGAGCGTGCCATGATAAAAACAACACGAAAACTCGCCAGTTTATTGAAGGGAGAACCTTTCGCTAGGCATTCCACAACGCTGTCCTTGTAGCAAAAAAAAGTGTTGTTGAAAGATGTTCCTGGTGTGGCCGTGTTTGTTTGATCCTGTGTGAGTACTCCTGTTTTCCTGAAGATCTCTACTGGAGAGCGTGACTGACCAGATGCAGGTAGGACACCTGTTGTCTATCATCCTTTATCAACTGCTGGGCTTGTTAGAGGCTGTCAGATATTAACTCTTTGCCTGATGGTTCAATATTGCTGGTAACTCAAGCCCTCTGTGCTCTAGTGTTTGGCTCAATCTGAATACCCTTATAGAGAAAGGACTCCAAAGTGGAAGTGTGTACACAGTCCCCATCAGGGGTGGACTGGGACAAAAAAATCGGCCCTGGCATTTTGGATTAGACTGGCCCACCACATTTTTTTTTTTGTGTACTGAATGTGTATACCAACTATGCCATACCTTGAGGCCAGGTTAATGGAAATTAGTGGGAGTGGACACTTAAAATACTTCCAAAATCTTAATTTATTAACACTGTAAAATGTAAACTCCACCACAGCAACAATTCTTAGATCAGAGAGAGAGAGAGAGAGAGAGAGAGAGAGAGAGAGAGAGAGAGAGAGAGAGAGAAAAGTCACGGTCAATCACACATATTATCACGTTACATCATCATAAGAAGTTATTGTAAGTTGCTCATCAGATCTATTCAGTCTTCCAGATACTGTAGGGTAACATTGGACTACTGTGCACTCACTGTGTAAAAAAGGATGCCAATGACAAAATGAACCATTTGAAACGTGTAGAAATCCTGTCAGAGAAGATGAGAAGGAATAAAGATTAGACAAATGTTGCACAGAATAGTATTATTATTATTCATAATAAATTTAAGAAGTTCCTCTCACCTTACTAATTTGCATCTTCCTGTCTCTAGATCATAAATCCAATTGTTCAAACGGTTATGAACTGATTTTCCACAATTTAATATACGTGGATTACGAATTGTGTTTTGGTCATCAAACTGTGCGCAGGTAACATGTTTTCGTGCTGCTGGGCGATCATAACCAGCAGAGAACGGGTTGTAGGTGAGGCCGGCAGTTCCTTGGCCTCTAGGCAGGGGGCACTCAAGGAGCACCGCTCCTGATCCCAAAACAGTGACAGCAAGTTATGGATGTTTTATTAGCGAGTTATGCTAAACTTTTAAAACTGAAGAAGATAAAGAGAACTTTTACCGGAAAATGACCGATATTTTTGTTCAGAAAGAGCGCCGCATGGACTTCATTTATAAGTAGAGGTAAGACAGCGATACTTATTCATGTTTTGTTTTTGTAATTAAATGTGCGTAATGTGGGTTATAGTTTTTGAATGTGTTACAAATGCAGAAATCCTGACATGTTCGGATTTAACCTCTTGACCCACATGCAGACTCAACTAGTTAGCGCAAAGAATTAGTTTATTTCTTTTAAAGAACAAACAGCAAGACAGGCTTCCTTGGTGTCTCTGGGAGTGGTTCAGTCATGTAATCCTTGGCGCCTGGCCTGGAATGAGAGTTGGGTTATTGATGGCCAGAGATGAATCGGTCTGGTGTAATAAGAGACAAGCTTACGTTTGAAGGCTCTTGGTTAAAGTGTTGGAGAATAGTGCTCAGGGGTCCTGTGTGGTGAGCGGTAGGTGGAACTTCCTGGGGTGAGTCCGAGATCCGAAAGTTGGGTGGAGTGAGATGAGAGGGCAATGGAGCGAGCAGGCAGCCACTTGCAGAGTGGTCACACAGATGGAGTTGGCGACAAAATTGATCCTTCTAGGAAGCACCAGCGACAAAAAATAACCTGAAGACGGGAAACACAGTGCAATCAGTTTCTGGCAAGTAATCAAGTGACTAGCAAAGACTTGAGATAGCTGACTACAGGTGGAGGCCGGAGAAACTACCAATAGACGTTAATCATCCAGCACTGAGTGAAGGCTCTGCTGCTCCTTTATCTCCAGCACTCTGATGAGGCCAATGAGCTGCACCTGTGAGGGCTGCCCTGGCTCTCCACCAAGATCCTCGCTGGAAGAGATGCATCACTCGCACACACACACACTCACACAGGAACCCTGACAAATCCATCATAACTCAAACTGTTACCAATCAAATGACAAATAGTTTTATTTTTTCATCAAAGAATCAATATTTTTTTCCATGTCTCTTGGTGACTTGATTTGGCTCCATCAGTCTCCTTGAGCACTTTGCAATGAGTCTACTCTTTAGAGTGTATATATTTGTAAATCTGACTCTGATGACGTCAGTGCCTCACCAGCTATGAACTCTACCGCACGTCACTGACTACAACCACCACCACCACCATATTTTACATCAGACACCGGAGCAGATGAAGGGCCTGCTGTTGGGAACATGTCAGTCAGTTTGACACATTTCGCAGCATCCGTTTGAAGAACTCGTTTCTTTTTTTCGCGCAGTTTCTCTGCGCCTCCCTTGCGTTTCTTATCCATCACTACTGTGAACACCGCTGCACAAAGTTCCACATGGAGCGTGAAGGTGTTTTTCTACTTCATGATTGGCCTAGCCCTTTAGACTGTCGGGGATGATTGGAACAGACTCTTGCGCTGCTGATTTTATTTTTCTTCATGCATTATGCAAATATAACGAGACCGATATATATAATAATAATAATAATACATATTATTAATATACATGTCGGGTCTGCCGGCCCAAACAGCACGTCGGCCCACCGGGAAAATGCCCGGTACGCCCGATTACCAGTCCATGCCTGGTCCCCATGATAAGTGCTGTCTGAATAGTGCAGTCAGTAAGAAAGGAGGTAGGAAAAGTAGCCTTTATGCTCCCTCCCGCAGCTAGTTTTGCCTCAGAACCCCGCAATGTCCCTTACAGGTGCTAAGAACTCTTTAAGTATTCCACAATTCTTTGTGTGACATGAAAAATCAGCACAGCCCCCAAACGGAAATCAACAGAAATGTCCAGAGAGAAGAGATTGCACACTTTTTAATTCATTTTCAGAAGGCTGTAAGCATGGATATTACTTGCATCAGCCATGTGTGTTTCCGTTACGCAATGACGTCGGAGTTAAAGGCTGTCTGAATTCAGCACAGCAATCCAACGCTCCTTTCCTCCCTACAATAGTGTTCTTACTGTTGACCCTGTGAAGGTTCAAGGAACGGGAGCTAGGAGCAGGAGGTAGAAGCTATTACTAAGGGTATTCGGATGGAGCTTTTTTCTTAGTGATGGTGAGATGAGGCCTCATGAGGCATTGAACCACTTGAGCCAATTGCTTCAGCAAAGGGTTAATTTCTCAAAGCTTCATTTGCCCATGAAACCACTTTTTGGCCAGGTGCATAATCATTGTCCGCAATATAATCTTTTAAGTTTGCCTGTATTTTTATCCTTCAGGGTCCTTGGAAAATATCAATAATAAGTAATAACCATTAATTTCTCTTATGATCATCACATGTGTAGAATAAAAAAAATTTAAACATCTGTGTGTAATCTTTCTAAGAAAAGCACAGCCATATATGGTGGGCAGTGTGTATGTTTTTCTGTCACTTTACTGAAATGGCATGGTCTTAATCAGACAATGAAAGTGCTTGTGAAACTTGGACTAGATATGCTACTGCAACTTGGACATTGATTTCCAAAACTGGAGATTTTATTCACAAATGAGAGTTGTTTTATACACTACCTCTCTGGCCTTGGAAAACATCCATTCACAGGGCACCGAAGACGCTGGCATGCACAAAAATACAAGTACAGGTTTGTGTGAATTGGGATACAGTAGTTTTTGTCTCTAATAGTGGATTTTCAATTCTGCTAATATTGGGCTCTGAAAGGTAGCACAGGACTTCAATTGTGGTGTCTGCGGTTACATTTTGCCTTTTTCTTGTCTCCATTACACTCATGTCCAAACAATGTCACAGTTTGCTACCTAAGAGAAAACAGCATAACATGTTGGCAAGTGTTCTAACAGAGATAATTGATCCCAAAATGAAAAATAATAGATTAGCTGCAGTGATAAAATGAGAGTTGGAAGTCTGGGAGATTTCCTTTGAGCTCTGCTAGTTAAGATAAACAGCATTCTATAGTGGTGTTCTCTGGATGTTCATTTATTTCTGTTAATAAATTATTATACTTTAATAGAAGTTCTCACTCATTTATTCCATATGTGCTCAGTTTGCTGTAAGAAGAATGCCGGTGCTCGAATCATTCTTCCAACTATTGTCTTCATATCAGCTAGGGCCGATATTCCACTGACAATACCTAACAGACCAAAAGTTATTTATTAAATGTTAAATAACTTTAAAATATGCACAACACAACAACTATTGGCACAACAACTATTACTGTACATCACCCTGAACATACCATCCCCACTGTTCAATATGTCTGTTACAGCATCATTTGGTGAATTTGTTCTGAGTCAATGAGTAGATGGATGAAGTTAAGTACAGGGGGAATCCTGGAAGACAAACTATTAGAGCTGCAAAAACTTAAGACTGGGGTGCCAGTTTAACTTTTCAGGAGAACAACAATGTCAAACATACACGTTACAGGGGAATGGCTTAGATAATGCATATTCATGAGATAGAATGGACTATAGTAAAAAATCAAAATCCAATACTTAAAATTGTTGTTTACAGATGCTCTCTATCCAATCTGACAGGAGTCATTTATTTGAGCCTGGAAGAAGAATCTACTAAAATCTCAGTCTTTAGATGTTCAAAGCTCATAGCGATGTTCTCCAAAGAACTCAATGTATGTATACAGCAAAAGGACACCGTTTTTTTCAGTTTTTATTTCAAATAATATGTAAAACTTGTATTACTTCCATTTCACAATTATGTACTGCTGTATTTTGTTTTTGTCACATAAAATCCAATAAGGTTACATTTAGGTGTATTTAAATGTGAAAAAAGTTTAAGGGGTACGGATAGTTCTACAAAGCACTGAACTGAAGTGGCTGAGCACCTTTCAGCACCTGCTGCAGTTTGCTTACCACCTAGGGTTTGATATGTAATTATTTGACCTCTTTATGGAGCAAACTGTCTGGACTGAGCTGGGAGCACTTTATGGATCACAAAACTATCCTTAGTGTAAAAATAGACAGGTGTGAGGGGGGATCTTCACAGCAGCAAGCAGGATAATTAAGTACAGATTGTAATAGACAGAGGACAGTTTGTTGTCTGTAAGTAAATGGTCAGGAGCAAAGGAACACCACAGGGGGCAGAATTTTACCTTGTCCCTTGACCCCGAGCCACTCAGTGTTTTTTTTATTATGACTCTTCTCTGTCAGTGGTGACAAAAAAGCTAAAACACAATCTTAGTGGTGCACAATAGAAAATGTCTTGTGGTTTTAATTACACAATGTAAGGGATAATGCCCAATCAGGTCTCCATTATCAGAAAATAATGGACAACTAAGAGGCATGAACCTTCCGCAAGGTCCAATAATTTCTCATAATAGACACCTCAAAGGGCATTTTCCCATTTATGGTCACTTCAATTCAATTCAATTTAAAAATACTTTATTGATCCCAAAGGGAAATTAAATGTTGTTGATCTATTGATCCAAATTCTACAAATAGTTATTGTAGATAGTGATTGCTGTTGGCAGGAAAGATCTCTTGTAGAAGTCTGTAGTACAGCAAATTTGAAGAAGCCTCTGACTGAAGACACTGTTTTCCCAAGACAGTCCCATGAAGAGTATGGTCAAGGTTGTCCATAATTCTCTCAGTTTTATAAATAATCTTTCTTTGTGTTATCATCTCCAGAGGTCCCACAGTCATCCCAAAAACAGAACCAGCCTTCTTGATCAGGCTGTTGAGCATTTATAGGTGCCTTGCTCTGATGCTGCTCCCCCAACAGATGACGGCAGAAGAGATGACCCTCTCAACAACAGACTTACAGAAGATGCAGCATTTTGCTGCAAACCTTGAAGGACCGTAGCTTCCTCACGAAGTACATTCTGCTCAGTCCCTTCTTATAGACAGCTTCACTGTTCTGTATCCAGTCCTGTCTGTTGTCAAGATGAACACTGAGGTACTAATTTCCTCAACCACCTCCACCTCTTCTCCCATGATGGAAAAAGGGTTTGAGCTAATCCCGTTTCTCCTAAAATCTCCAATCAACTTCTTTGTTTTGTTCACATTCAAGATGAGATGATTGTTCCCACACCATGCCACAATGTTATCCACTAGATCTCTGTACTTGCTTCTTGTCCATGTCTGATACACCCGACAACAGCAGAATCAGTATTTCTGTAGATGACAGAAGTCAGACTTGTGCTGAAAGGGTACAGAACTTTTAAACTTTCATTTCTGCTTTTCTGGAGGAAAAAATAGCTTTTTTTGGACAACCGTTGCTTGTTGTTCTGGATACTTTGTGGTTGGACTTATTTTTACTTTTATACTTTTCATACATATTTTCTTAGTGTAAGTATTTTAATGTGGTTACCCACAGTAACACTCTAACAGCATGGCTGTTCCCTGGGTTCTCTTAACTCCTCTAAGCAGCTTACAACTATAAACACCCTGTAAGGATGACTCAAATTCAGAGTTTAGTTTTACCATTTATCCTAATATGGCAGAGAAACAATCATGAGGTGTATAGCGCTGGACTCTTATAACAAAACCATCCCAGGCATCATCCTGCAGACAAAGAGCCAAGAGTCAACTTCACATGCTCTTTTTCTAAGCTTAGACACACTCCTCCAAGGGGTCGGTCTCCTCATATGTCTGTAGAAGGAATGTGTCATCATGGAGACATTATCTGTTTTCCAGCTTGAGTTTATTTGGTGGGTGTCTTTAAGCTGTGTGAAGGTATGTTTCTAATTCACAGGGAGAGCTGTTCCATTAAGAACTCCACACAGCTATATCTGATTAGAATAGCTTTCCCTTTTTTTTGGGGGGGCGGGGGGGGGTTCACGGCTTTAGTGGCTCGCTTTTTAACACAGTAGGCTGACAGGAAGGGGGGTGGAAGAGGGGGAGAGACATGTGGCAAAGGACCGCGGGTCGGAGTCGAACCCGGGTCGACCGCGTTTGAGGACTAAGGCCTCCGTACATGAGTCGTGCTACCCGCTGTGCCACCAGCACGCCCAGCTTTACCTTTTAAGACTGGTTCACAAGGCAGGATTTTACAATAGTCATTATAGATAGATTTTCAAAGCCTGAGAGACACCACATGTAACAATACAAAATCCTTGATAAAACATGTTCTTTCATACAGTGTGTGATGTTCGGTCAGATGGCGAGTACAACACACCACATACCAACATCTTTCACTTAAGATAAGGTGACCAGATTTCCGAAATCAAATCTGGGGACATTTCTTGCTCGTGGATAAAAATCAATACATCTCATCAAGATGAAATTAGGAAACGGGGACAGTAATGGTTTAATTTATTTTTACATATTTATTAATATTTAAACAACAAAAATCAAGTGTAAAAGCCAAGAATGTCCCTCTCAACACTTTTAGTATATCATAAGATTAATAAAATCGATAAATCAATAGTGTTATTAATAGAAAACTAGAACTGTGTCTCTGGTTTGGGGCAAAGTGGTGGGGGTGGGAGTGGAGGGGTCAAGGGTGGTTAGCAGGGCTTTCTAATTTTGTGGGGCCCAAAGAGCTCTGCCGCCTCCTAAGGAGAGAGTGACATGAGGAAAAGAAAGACCAGTAAATACAAACATTTAGCCTGTGGCTGTCTGTGGAGACAGAGTTCCCCCACCTTTTCAAAAAAGTGCAACAAATACTTATTCTGTTCACGTCTACATACCTATGAGAAATAGCTTTTTTTTTCGTTAACATCAAAAAGTAGCAGTCAAGCCTGCAGGTAAAGGATGATATATGTTTCTTACTGTCAACTGGCCGCATCAGGGGCCTGTGTATCTCAAAGTAGCAGATTAATTTCTCCCACTAATGGGCTATAAGCACAGCTCCACCTCTTCCTGAACCTCAGCAGCTCCTTTGCTTCCTGCCTTTCATTACTGGATAAACTGATTAATCCAGGTGTGGCTGGCTGGTTACTGAGGTCAGACACACCTGGATTAATCAGTCTGTCCAGTAATGCAAGGCAGGAAACAAAGGAGCTGCTGAGGTTCAGGAAGAGGTGGAGCTGTGCATAGAGCCTGTTGTGGTGATGTGAGGTGAAAAGGTGTTAAACATGTTCAAAAAAAAGCACAGACTTGGAAATCCTCTTGACATGAATACCAGTGATTGTGTGTGTAGTGCAGCATGATCATGTATAAACTTACATAAAGTGTGTATCACTACATTATGTGTATGGTAGTACCTGATGTGTGAGTATATTGTTTGCTCCTATAAGGTGAGTTAACTCCGGTCAGTGAGTCAGCTGACATGAGATCATCTCTGGTTTCTTCAAGGCCTTCTGTGTCTGAAGAGCCTTCAGCCATGATATCCAGAGGTCTGGATAAAATAAGAGGAGAAGAAGATATATTATGTGCAGAACAGAAATGTTTAAAACACAAGAAAAAAATACAACTAAACTGCCTCTTCATTCTGCCACAGCTAGGGAAGTGCAGTGAAACTCATGTTCAGTGCAGAGACTCAGAAAGAGGTTATATCCTCAGACAACTCAAACCTGAGTATATAGCCACTCTGTTTTACATAGTATACTTTGCACACTGCATTACTCAATACGTTTATCACTCAAATCATGTCAATGCTTTATCACTTGAACTTTATTAACACTCTTGTAAGTAAAGCTTTCTCCCTTCTTTTCAACCCTTCTCTCCATCAGTGTTCCTATTTTCCTCCACTCTCATTTAATCTCATTTCTGTCTTCCTATCTAATTACCACAATATTCGGAGCTACAAGCAGAAACAACATAATAAATGAACATTAAACAGGTGGTTATCTCTGACTCCATCATTCTCAGATCATGCAGATCTTTTCTCATTCAGTTCTCCTGTTACTGACTCCTATTTTTCATGAGGAACTTTCATATATCCAAACTGAGTAGTAGAAAGGCTAAACCTAAAACTGGAAGTCTATGCTCATAAATCACAACTATAAATCAGCACAACAACTTGTAATAACTCTACTTATAACTATCTGAAATATAAACTAAAGGTCACCAATCAGTTCTAAAACATCTTTAGATGAACCCTTGTTGAGCCCTGGAGGACCAGCGTACCAGATTAGCGCCTTACAAAGAGTTTACAATCATTCTGTTACATTTTATCTGAGTGTCTTTTACTCAGGTGAGCAGCAACTCGTGGTTTTGTCTTACTTTTTATTTATTATTTTTTTAACCTGGACACGAACATTTATCACAGGATCGGCCCGATCCAAATAAATTGACTCGTTTAACACACTTACCATAACACAGCAGCTCCCCATCACCGTTTATGACAATGAACTTCCACTTCTTCTTCTTCTGTTTTAAAAGTGGTGCGCTCTTCTTCTTCTTCATGTTTAATGGGTGCTGACCACATCCAAAAGGATCATTACCGCCTGTCTAGTGGTGCGCTCTGTTCCTCATCTTTATATTATCAGCAGCGCAACCAGCTACCGTAACACCTGTTTCTTGCGCGCAACAGCTCTACCGTAATAACAGTCTACGCGCAACATTTTCCCCTCGGTAAAATCGGGGACATTTCCGGGGACAGCTTTAGCCGGGGACAGGTGGTCCAAAACGGGGACAGTGCCCGGAAATCGGGGACGTCTGGTCACCCTAACTTAAGATCATTCAGATATCAGATGGGAAAGCTTGCAAATTCTCTCAAGATCAAACATGAGTTCAGAGTAAATAAACGTGGACGACGAGGAAGGATAATGGTGATAGTCTGCAGACTAATTTTAACATATAAGCTTCACATAAACTTTGTACTGTTAAGCATATGGCTGGGCCCCCTTTCAGAAAGCTAGGTTAGTGGATATCCAGAGTAATTTCTGGGGTAAATTCCTGCATACCCTGGCTTTTCCATTTCAGAAAGCTCAGAAGCCTTCACACTGAGTCAAATTATAACAACAAATTTCTCTGTGAAATAACCCTGCTACCAAGCAGAGTTGTTTGGAAAAATTCTGAGTTTTTCCTCCTTTTTAGCTGAGATCTGCACTAGGAAGTGTCAGAAAAGGTGTGTCCTTTTCTGGAGGAGCCTGTATGCTGGAGAACAAATACACCACAGAAATCTCTGTCGGGAGAGGGTGATCAGACCATAATTAAATGTCTTATCATTTCTGGATTAATGTATTTTCAAGCGTTAGCGTTTTTCGCTGCTGTCAATGATTTATCTCAATATTCTCATATATTCCCCCCAGGGAGGTTGACATAAATAATACACCTACAAGAAAATCATTGTCAATTCATTTTTAGAAGGATGGGTGAAGCCAAGTGCAGGATAAACAATGGTTCCATAAGTACAGGACATGTGTTTTTACAGAATAAAAATAGAGATGGATACTATTATAAACAGAATTTTACTGATAGATTTGTCCTATGAATATAATATGTAGATAACTAGTATTGTGAACTAAATTTACAGCCGGGTATGTACCGAATATAATATACAGGTCGATATTACTATAAATAGAGTTTTTACAGATCTTGATGGCAAGGAAAAATAAATAGCCCAGTCCATCCATCCATCCATCCATCCATCCATCCATCCATCCATCCATCCATCCATCCATCCATCCATCCATCCATCCATCCATCCATCCATCCATCCATCCATCCATCCATTTTCTAACACGCTTATCCCCGCTGGGTTCGCGAGGTGCTGGTGTCGATCTCCAGCTGTCAATGGCCGAGACGCGGGGTACAACCTGGACAGGTCGCCAATCCATCACAGGGCAGAAATAGCCCAGACTTTTGCCCAATTTACTGTGATATCACCAAGACCTGCTGCACAGGTGTCGTGCCAAACGACTTAGCCCCGCCAGAATTTGTATCCCCTGCGTCGGGAGCGCATTCAGCTGGAAGAATGAATCCAGTCAACTCCGCCTCATTTCCAACCTATTAGACGTGGAAATGAAGATGTTTTACTTTTCTTAATGAAATATAGCAATGGTGTCGTTACATTATCGTTCAGTTAGTGGGTTAAAACTGAAAATGTAACACTTGTTAGTGCGATCGTACGGGATTGCTATGTCGGTTAAAACTCGATTGATCACTCAATATAACACGTTATGAGAAAGTAAACGGCTCTGTGGTCATTTCCACGTGTCATGAAAATATTAGCTTTATGTTATTAGATTGTCGCACGTCTGTCTGCTTAAACCACAAATCCACCTTCCTGAGTCCATCACAGCTGTCTACTGGTTCATCTTTTTTCTTTTTCTTTTTTGGTAGCTAAACCTGCATGAATGGATCATATAAAGCGGATTTCACATGTGATCAAATGAACACTGAATAAAGGTAGAGCCAAAATGATCAGATCTAATAAGATTTTAATTCAATCAAGAACCATATAGAGTTATTAACCATATTAAGAAAATTAGATATGTTGCTTTTAAAAATATAAAAAAAAATTAAGAGTTTAAAAAAATCTATTTCATTTTATTATAATGTGATCTTTAAAAATATTTAGACTTCCCAACTCTGGAGGTTAAAAGTTTTATTGATTTCAAGCACTCTCCTGACGCAGGGGATACAAATTCTGGCGGGAATAAGTTGTTTGGCACGACGACAGCTGTTGCCTGTGCTATCCTAGCGCAGCAGGTCTTGGTGATACCACAGTAAATTGGGCAAAAGTCTGGGCTATTTCTGCCCTGCGATGGACTGGCGACCTGTCCAGGTTGTACCCCGCCTCTCGCCCATTGACAGCTTTAGATAGACACCGGCATCCCTCACGATCCCAGCAGGGATAAGCGTGTTAGAAAATGGATGGATGGATGGATGGACTGGGCTATTTCTTTTTCCTCGCCATCAAGATCTCTGCCAACTGGCACCAGAATATGCTATTATTGGGCTTTCTTCGTCTGGAAACATATGCAAACAACACCTTACGGACGCAGCTACGATGAACTGGTTGAACTCGCACAGCTGACAATACAGCGATCTGATTGGCTGAGCAGCAAAACTCGAATCATGTGACCTCTTGGACCAGAGCGCAAAATTCATATTTTTTATCGGCTATAACTTATTAATGTGCAAGCGAAATCGTGGGAACATTGGTGTTTTGAGATCACTGCTATGTGTACCAACTGATCCAAGTGCAAGAAAGTTGCCCCCTGACAGTTCATACGAAACTTCTTACGGAGACGTCCTACAGATTTTGGCCCACGGACTAAAATGGATGATTTATTTAGACATTTAAACTGGTAAGCATTTTAACATTTTAAGTGATTTAACACTATAACTACCACAGTGCACAACCTTGATCAATGTGAATACCAAAAAAAGTAAAAAATAAAAAATCTGGTTGTTACATTAATACTGTAAAACATAAAAAAAGAAAGGCAAATTGCAAACTCAAGTGTTGCGATCTAAGCTTGTGAACTCAACATGTAAGCCTTGTGCTGTGTAACCTTACCTTGTCTAAACTGTGGATCAAAAGAAGTGCTCTAGTTCTCATGTTCTGCCCTCTACTCGCCCAGATTCAACCATAATTTGTTACATTACAATATTACTGTCTTTGAATTGTAAGGCATTACACTATTTTTACATTACTTTCACCAAAATAACAGGAAATATGGATTTCTTCATGTGTTCAATGCAGCTCATTACACGGCAGGAGGTGATGTGGTATGGCATAATGACTGAGCAAGGCTTAAGGCTAACAAAAGAACAATATAATGGTTTCAGTTATGGCTCATAGGACAATGTAGGCCCCAACGGCCAAAGGTCACTTACAACTTAATCTAGTAAAATATAGCCATAGTGAAATTGTATGTTGACTTTAAAAAGTTCTCATCATTGCTGGTTGCCTTTTCTTCCACTTACAGTTGTGTAGACTTAATGCAAATAGTTTGAGAATAATGGCTAAGATCTTTGTCCGTAAAAGCAACATTTTAGTTATTCTCACTGCTTGAAATGAGAAGTATAGCCTAAGCATGTTAGATCTGTTGCATGAATGGCAGAGATAACTCAAATTTCCTTTCTACAGTCATCTAAACAGGGCAATCAAATTCCAGGACCAGCATAGATGACTTTTTTTAATCCTTGGATAATCTTCTCTGGTGCCAATTAAGCATTTCTCAATTTTGGATTAAAAAGCAAAGTAACTTCAGTTACTGAGAATTGTACCGAGTAAAATATTACTGAAATTGTATTGGTAATGCCTTACATCACTGCATTACTGCAAAAAGCAATACATTACTGTAGCCTAATTAAATGACTTTTTTACTGCATTACTCCCAACACTGATATTGTGTAGGCTACATACAGTCAACAGTAGAACATTATTTAGGTACATTTCTAAGAAAAAGTAAATTAAAACGGCCAACACTAGTATGAGCCAAAACTAGCCTACTACAAGTGGCGGAGAAGGTCACCTGTGGTGCTGCAGCAGCACACATATTGATAATGAGATACAGAAGTCCTATGTAGGCTATAGACTAATTACATGAAACAAAAAGAAACCGTGTAACATAACAATAACTTTAAAAACATGATTCTTTGAATGTTCACTGGTGAAATCAACAACAGTGAAACTAACACAGAGAGTTAGTTAGCAGCTAACATTTAAAAGTTAAATAGCCTAGCCTTAAGAACACTGAACGTTACACTGAACAGGAACATGTGATAAAAAGAGTGATTCATGGTTGAGAATAAATGAGTTACTGAAATAAACTAGGTAAATTTGGTTGCTCACCTTGCTTTGAAACAACTTCTTTGACTGGTCCTGACAAAGCACCAAGACTCAATCTAATATGCAGCACCGTGCGTTTTGTGTTGATGAAGCAATGTGCCCATAGCATATGTGAAACAGTGCCAAAATTCCCTAGTGGCCAAGAGTGGTATCACAGGGACTTGACTACACAGACACTATTTCATGCTTTATAGATAGTTAGATGTCATCACAGAAAGTATTTTACAGTATTTTGAAAATACAAAAATACACAACACTGAAGTATTTTGATACAAAATACAAAGGCATTTTCATCATCTCAATAAAATACAAATTACAAAATAGTATTTTGTATTTGAAATACGTATTTCAAATACTTGTATTAGAAATACTGCCCATCCCTGACCATCACAAGTACCCAGTGTGCAATCTGCAAAAAAACCAGAGGGGGGATCATTTCAAAAGTTTTATTAATGAATAAAAGTTTTATTAATAATGGTTAGCTAGCAGGTGCTCTTTCAGGTAACTAGCTAGATCCAGTAGGTTAGACTATTGTTTTTAAACTTGCGGCATCTACTATCGGGACTCTGGAGTGGGTATTAGTTTACTTTAACCGCTTTGAGCAGAAAACGTAATAATACTCTTTAAAAACAAAAAATTACATTTACAAATGTGAAGGACACAAGACATGTATTAATATAAATTTTGAAAAAAAGTCATAATATTCACTTTACAATTTCAAAACCCTCCATAAACTGCAGCTAATTCAAAAGACAACAGCTTGCATAATTACATCATCTTCTTCACACCTGTACATTAACTCCACTGTCACATTCAATATAAATCAATCCTATGATCATACAAGGCCAACAACAGCCATGGACAAAGAGGGACACATAACCAACACTATTATGAGATCATACATTTTAATTTGACACAGATTGCACATTATAATAATCAGTCTCTACTTTGCCCATTATTGCTCACCAATTAATTACCACAACTCATGAGTTTATAAAAAGGCATTAACTTTTTTGAAGTTTATAAAAGCGGTTATATTTTATCCCAGTGACATGTCCAGGATGGACTCTGTGTCCCCACCTCTCGCTCATTGACTGCTGGAGATGGTCAACAGCTCCTCCACGACCCTGTGTTACGTCAAGCCGCGTTTTCCAATCAGATACGGCATGACGTAACACCTGTACGGAAAAGCAGGTATAGAAAATCCATGGATGGGAGGTTACATTTTTAAAAAGTTTAGTAAAATTGCTTAAAGTTTATCAGAAAAAAACGTAACTTGCTTTTAAAGATGAACATTTTTCATTAGAAAAAAAAAAAGTTAAATATTGTTTAAGGTAATCTTGGCTGGTTTAGCTTGTCTGTCTGGCAGGTGTTTTTGGGTTGGAGAAAAATGAGTCCATAGTTCCGCAGGAGGCTTTTTCACATGTTTCTGGTGTGACTCGCTTCTACAGTGTCGCTTGACATCGCGCTCCACTCTGTGTAAAATTAACAAATAACTACAAAAACTCTCTGAGAATCGCCTTTTTTCTGGTCTCACACAGTTAGAACCCGTTCTCCAGTCCATGTTGTAGCTGCAGTTTATTTGTTTTATTTTTGATGTAGTTTCCTTAATAATCTGTATGCATCAAAATCCTTGTCATTTTAATTAACGAGTGTCCTGGTTCAGCTGCTCATGAGGTGGACACTGCTGCATATTGACTGACAGCCGCTCCGACCGCAGCTCTGCCTCCTTTGTTACAGAAAAGCGCAGGTGGAATAATATTTATGATTTTTTTTTAACTTTTTCCGTATCAGACCCAGTCAAACCGGGACATCGTTTCACATTCCGACCCTTCTTCTTCTTCTTCTTCTTCTTCTTCTTCTTCTTCTTCTTCTTCGTGTGGGAGGAGTGTGAGTGAAGGAGCGGAAGAGAGAGCGTGTGAGAAAACTCTGTTTGAGTGGTTTTTCTTACTTTTTTCTGTCCTTTTTCACTGGGTGAGTGTAAATATTGTGTATATAGTTGTTTTACTTTGGTTGTTAGGGGTTTTTGGTGGGGTTTGTGGGGTTTGGTGGCCGTCGGGTTTTGCCCGCCGGCAGGTCGGCGTCTTGAACGCCATGGTGGTGGGTGGTGGTTCTGGCGTCTTCTCCGCGCTGACGCGGAGGAACGGCATCAAGGTGGGTGCCGGGTCTCCGTGCAGCGTGGAGGACGTTTGTTTGGCGGTGGGTGAGGTTATTGGACATGGTTCCATCAAGTCCGCGGCCCGCATGAACGGAGCCGCGGTGTTGTTTGTTGAGCGGGTTGAGCAGGCGAACCTGTTGGTCGAGTCGGGCATTTCTGTGAACGGCTCGTTCCTTCAGGTGTCGCCGCTCACGCAGCCCGCTACAAGGGTGATTTTATCGAATGTCCCTCCGTTCATTAGCGACGAGTTCCTCGTTAAAGAGCTCTCTCGTCACGGTAAGGTGGTTTCCCCCGTTAAAAAGATTCTATCGGGGTGTAAATCACCTTTGCTGAGGCATGTTGTCTCCCACCGGAGACAACTCTTCATGATCCTCAACAACCGTGACGAGGAGCTAAACCTGCGTTTCCGGGTGAGAGTGGACGACTTTGACTACGTCTTGTTCGCCACCTCATCCGGCATGAAGTGCTTCGGCTGTGGACAGGAGGGACATTTGATAAAATCGTGCCCAAACAGAGCCGGGTCGGCTCCGTCAGGCTCCGCGGAGCAGCAGCCTGCAGCAGCCGGGGAGCAGGTGGGTGTGTCCGGCGAAGCTGGAGCTCCTGCCGCGGTGGAGGAGTCTGGCGCTGCGGGGAACTCCAGCGTAGCCGCGGAGGAAGCCGTGGCGTCAGCTCCGGTCGCTGGAGACCAGCAGAGGAGTTTAGTGGAGGAGAAAAATGTGGATGAAACATTTGATCCACAAAGGAGTGATTGTGTGGTGAGTGAGGGCAGCACGGTGGTGTGTGGTGGTGGTGAAACTTGTGTGACTGGTGAGGAAGTGGAGACTCAGGGTGAGATGGAGCAGGATGGTGTGTGTGAAGAGCAGGAGGAGGAGACTGGTGGTGAGGTGACTGGTGTGTGTGGAGAGCAGGGAGGGAAAGGTGAGGCAGTGGCAGGTGGAGGGGAGGTGAGTGTGGAGGAGCCTGTGGTGGCTCCTGTGGAGGAGTCTGTGGGGGAGCCTGTGGTGGCTCCTGTGGAGGAGAAAGTCGAGGGAGAGCAGGTGATGGAACAGGAGGTTCCTATGAATTTAAAAAGGCGCAGTAAGAGGAAAAATGTGATGACTGCTGTTCAGAGCAGTAAGCAGGTCAGCAGGCTGACCACAGAGAGAAAAGATGTGTCAGACAGCAGCGACAGTGAGGGTGAGCTGTCTGACAGCAGTGAGGTGTCTCTGTCACAGGGTAGCAGTGCAGAGGCACGTTATCCTGTTGAATATTTTAATAATTTTCTCCAGGAAACAAAAGGACTAAGAGGGATAAAAGTAGAAAAGTATTTTCCCAATTTAAAAATATTTTATTTCTCTGCGAGATATTATATTAGAAGAAAAGAAGAGTCTGGGTTTTCTGATCAAGAGGTTTTTAGACTGAAGAAAATTATGGGAAAAGTGAGAAAACAATTTTGAATATAATGATGAGCACTAACACATTATTTTTATTGTGCGTATTTTATTGTGGTGTTGTTTTTAGCCTTTTACCCAACATGGATCATTTTAAAATAGCTTCTTTAAACGTTAATGGAGCTAGGGAGGCTGTTAAACGCACCATGATTTATGAAACAGCTAAACAGAAAAGAATCAGTGTTTTATTTTTACAAGAGACGCACAGTGATATTAGCAATGAAGCAGACTGGCGCAAGGAATGGAAGGAAGAAGCTTTTTTTAGCCACGGCACCTCCCAGAGTTCTGGGGTGGGCCTCCTCTTTTCCTCAGCTTTCACCCCGAACTCTTTTAATGTAGAAAGTATCGTCCAGGGAAGGTGTCTTTTAGTAAAAGCTCAGTTTGACCATTTTAACGTAGTTTTTATCAATAATTATGCTCCTAACGTTGGTGCAGAGAGGAAGCGTTTTTTAGAGAAAATTGGGGAGAGGTTGGGAGATTGTGGGTCTGATGATTATGTTTTTTTAGGTGGGGATTTTAATTGTACAGAAAACGAATTTTTAGATAGAAATCACAAAGAGCCTCACCAAGCTTCCCAGCAAGCCCTGCGGCAGCTGGTCTCGTCCCACGGCCTGGTGGATGTATGGAGGAGGATGCACACAGGCTCCAGACAGTACACTTGGTCCCACAGTAAAGAAAACCGCCTCTCTTTAGCACGTATTGATCGTTTTTATTGTTTTAAACATCATTTTAATGTGTTTAAAACATGTCAGATTTTACCAGTAGCTTTTACAGACCACTCTTTGCTTTTAGGGAATGTTTTTATCACAAACATTTTACCTAAAAGCGCCTACTGGCATTTTAATCTGGCTTTAACTTACGATCGTAGTTTTAGAGAAGCTTTAAGTTATTTTTGGACTGTTTTTAGACAAAGAAAGGGTGATTTTACTTGTCTAAGGCAGTGGTGGGACCATGGAAAAGTTCAAATAAAACAACTTTGTCAACAGCATACTCTTAATGTCACTCGTGATGTCACCAGATCTATTAGAGATCTGGAGATGAACATAGTGGAACTAGAACATTTAAGTGAGTCCACAGGAAATCGAGAGCATATTGAAGCTCTCAAATCCAAAAGGCTAGTTTTAGCCAACCTGCTGGAGTCTAAAGTCCAAGGCGTGTTGGTCAGGTCTCGGGTTCAGAACATCACAGAGATGGATGCTCCCTCTAGCTTCTTCTTCAGCTTGGAGAGGAAACGCGGGCAGAGGAAGGTGATCCATTCCTTACTATCTGACACAGGGCAGCAGGTGAGTGAACCAGGCCAGATCAGGAGGAGGGTTGTTGAGTTTTACTCCTCTCTGTTTGAGAGTGAGTATAAGGAGAACGAGGAGCTGTTGGGGGAGTTCTGTGGTGGGCTGCCCCAGGTCTCTGAGGAGACCAACGTACAGCTGGAGCGCCCCCTGGGGGTACAAGAGCTCCATACAGCCCTCCTGAATATGCAGGGCCAGAAGGCCCCAGGCATAGATGGTCTCACGGTAGAGTTTTCCAAAGCCTACTGGGACATCCTGGCGGAAGACCTGCTGGAGGTCTATAATGAGAGTTTGGTCACTGGTTCACTCCCGCTTTCGTGCCGCAGGGCAGTCATCACCCTCCTGCCCAAGAAAGGGAATCTGCAGGACATTAAGAACTGGCGCCCTGTGTCTCTCCTCTGCACCGACTATAAGACCCTCTCCAAAGCCTTGGCAACGCGGCTGAGAGAAGCTATGGAGCAGGTCATCCACCGGGACCAGACCTACTGCGTCCCCGGCAGGTCCATGGTAGATAATATCTACCTAATTCGGGATGTTTTGGAGGTCTCCGGTTCATTGGGTCTAAGAACGGGCTTGATCGCATTAGATCAAGAAAAGGCGTTTGATCGCGTCGAACACGGCTTCCTGTGGAAAACTATGGAAAGGTTTGGGTTCGGCGCCGGTCTGATCGCCAAGATCCAGGTGATGTACAGTGGCATTGAGAGTATGCTAAAGATTAACGGTGGTCTGTGTGCTCCTTTTAGGGTGCGTAGAGGTGTTCGCCAAGGCTGCGCCCTGTCCGGGATGCTCTACGCGCTCTCCCTGGAACCCCTGCTTCAAAAGATACGTTCTAGTGTTCATGGTTTGGTTTTACCTGGTTTTAATAGTAGAGTGGTTTTATCTGCCTATGCTGATGACGTCGTTGTTTTTACTAAAAACCAGCAAGATGTCGACGTACTGAACGAGATAACAACTAAGTTCTCTGTTTTATCTTCTGCGAGGGTGAACTGGGGAAAAAGTGAAGCCCTGGCAGTGGGCGAATGGCGTGAAGGGCTCCCAGTTCTCCCTCAGGGACTTTTATGGAAAAAAGATGGTTTTAAATATCTCGGTCTGTTTTTAGGCAATGAAAACACTGAAAAAAAGAACTGGGAAAACATGGAACAGAAAATAGAATGTAAACTAGAAAAGTGGAGATGGCTACACTCCCACATGTCATACAGGGGAAGGGTTTTGGTTTTAAATAACCTTGTAGCATCTCAGCTGTGGCACAAACTTTCCTGCTTAGACCCACCGTCTGGTTTGTTGGCCAACATACAAGCAAAAATGGTCAACTTTTTTTGGAACGGTTTTCATTGGGTGCCACAGTCTGTGTTGTTTTTACCCAGAGAAGAGGGGGGCCAGGGCCTTGTCCACCTGGCCGGGAGAACAGCGGCTTTTAGATTACGTTTTGTTCAAAAATACCTGGCAGGGCCCTCTGACTTAGTGTGGAGGGACGTGGCCAGCTGCATTTTTAGAGGTGTAAATAACCTGGGGCTGGATGCGGCTCTGTTTTTAACAGATTTAAATTTTTTAAAGTTAAGGGGATTGCCGAGGTTTTATCAGGGTGTTTTTAAATCATGTGCCCTGTTTAAATTAAAGCCATCCCATACGACTAACTCTCTGCACTGGCTTTTACAGGAGCCTTTAATCTGTGGGTCCAGGCTGGACGTGTGTGACGACGCGGGACCAGGGCTGTTGGAGGCGCTGCGCCGGTCAAAGATAACAACCGTGAAACAGCTGGTGGAGACCGCAGGACCGTCCCTCTCCAACGTCGAGGCCATGGGTTCCGTGATGGGGGTACGGTCTGCCAGGCTGGTGCAGCGTTTCCTGAACCTCCTGAAGGAAAAGCTGTCGGCCAAGGAGAGGAGCCTCCTCCGTGCCTACTGTGAGGGACAGAGCCAACCTGACCCAATGGACTCCTTTCCTGGCCTGATCCTGGATCCTGGTTTCCCGGAGAGAAGTGGACCTCTGCTCTCCAGCCTGGACCCACAGAAGATGGTTTTATTCACTATGGACCAGAAAACTGTTTATGGACTCTGCTTAAAAGCAATGAATCAAAGACACCTCGAGAACCGCGCAGTTTGTATATGGACTGAGAAACTTGCTGGTAGAGCACCCCAGTGGAGGACTTTATATAAGCCTCCAATTAAAAAGAGAACTGGTGATCTCCAATGGAGGATTTTACACGGTGCCATCGCCACAAACTCTTTTTTATCCGTTATTAATCGGGCTGTTTTAAATGAGTGTCCTTTCTGCAGTCTGTCTGAGAACGTTTTTCATGTTTTTATGGACTGTAACAGACTAAAGACCATTTTTAGCCTTTTAACGAATGTTTTTAGTCTTTTTGGCACTGTTTTTACTACTTCTTTATTTATTGGAGGAGTGTGTCAAAATAAAAGTAATAAGGCAAAGGCCAGACTTTTAAATTTTTTAATCAGTGAGGCAAAGATGGCTATTTACTTGTCCCGTAGAGACAGACTGCAGGGAGGACCTCACCTTGATGCTGTGGCTCTGTGGAAGTGCAACGTTAAATCCAGAATTAGGCTGGAGTTTCACTTCCACAGAGCCACGCAGAACATGGAGGATTTTATGCAGTTGTGGGGTTTTAACAAGATTTTATGTGAAGTGTCGGAAAGAAAAGAACTTCAATTTAACAAGCTTCTTATTTAAGAATTTTATGTAAATGAAACTTGGTTTTAACTCAATTGTTTAATTGTTTGGCCTTTTGTAATTAAAGTTTTGTTAAAAGTCAAAAGTCAAAAGTCTTCTTCTTCTTCTTCTTCTTCTTCTTCTTCTTCTTCAAAAAAAAGCACGTCATGCTAAATTAGCCAAGCTAGAGCGTTACTCTTTCAGTTTTAAATAAAACATAACAGTGAATCATGGGGAGATCCCTGGTTAGTCGCTGCGTTCATCAGCTACATTACTGGAAGCGAGGGAATAAACGCTGACAGGTGACATGGCCACAGGTGGAAATAACTCATCAATTAACTGCAAGAGCAGCGACAGACACACTTACCGAGGGAAGTTGTTGTCAGCTGTTCTATCCGCTGAACTTTCTGACCTGGTGGTTCGCATAAATCCAAAGAAACCTTTGACCACCACAACTTTCATTCATACCATCTGTGGTCAGTTTGAGATGCTCTTCCAAAAGTTAAAATGATTGAACACCGATAAACCTCAAACCGGCAGATTTCCGCTTTGCAAAGACCCGCCCTACTCTCCTTCTGATTGGCTAATGTCCTGGCTCTGCCAGATTTCATTGGTTGAGCGCAGCTTCTGTTTAAAATCTTGAATAAAAAGTCTACACGGAACATTTTGCGCTCATTTTCCAAATGACGGAAATCCGTCGCAGCGACAGAGAACTTTAACCCCTGATAATATTCAGATCAGAGGGGGGAGGAATGTATACCCCCCAGGGATAAACCATGAATGACCAGAGGGGGGGACATCACAAACAGAGGGGGGGTAAGTCCCCCCCATCCCCCCCAGCAAATCGCACCCAGCAAGTACCCCTTTAAAACAAAGTACTTCATCAGCTAAAATGACTTCTTAACTGTACCCCTCTTTCCATTTAGTCGGGCAAAAAGAAATACAAAAACTCCCTTACCCAAGACCATTAAGTCAGATTTACTGCACAAAAAAGAGGAAAATATAACTTAACATTCTTTAATAAATGGGTCTCTGCTTGAACTGCAGTGAGCCAATATGCACACAGTTCACTCAGTCAAGTTTAGTACTCACAAGACCTTGAAGAGGGGTGAAATAAGGTTACATGTCTGTTTTGAGAATACATTTTTCCATCTTCTGTCCAAACTTCAACTATTGTATATTACAATACAACAGGCCTAACTGTGAATACCTGTTCACCATAGTTACAGCACTTTCCCCGTACATCGTCTTAACATTCTTTATGATCAGCACCACATTTGGGACACCTTGCTTTCTGTTCAGGTGGCAGCAAAGATGTCCATTTCTTCGACATCTTTATTTCTAGAAACACAGCATAATCATTCTTCTTATTTTGATTGCAAACATTAGTCATGCATTCCACCACCTAATGTAAATGAATGTGTAACTATATCCTTCACCTACTATATTCTAAGTATTAGTTTTGTATTTTGTAAAAATCAGAACAATGCTTTATTTATAATCCTGATTTCCTCTCTTTCCCCCTCTGTTCCTAATATTACTTTTAGACTCTATTCTTTCTTTCTCCTCTTCTTCATTCCCTAGTTGGCAAAAAAACTGGAGGTGTGCTTTAAAGTCTAACTCTTGGACTGGATGTATTTTTTGCCAGATGCATTCAAATAGTCACCAGAGTAAAGAAATGTATATTATATGTGAATTATGTGCGCCGTTTGGAAGTAATTTCGATAAAACTTGCTGTATAAGCGAAAGTGCCCGAACATTCTGCATTCGGGCAGTTCCGGAATGTGACGTCACAAACAGAACTAGTACCGTGCATCAGGTTGCTAATACTACGTCTTTCGCTACCGATTTGTTAAATTTTATTAATAACTCGTACTCTACGTACAAACAAATTATTAAAAAAAAATGTCTGATACATCTTCAAACTCCCCCTTAAGCATCGGCACTCTTGAGAAACAAAAATCAAATCAGATTTGTTGACGGTCCCACCGTGTATGGGAGAAGGGAGCAGCTGAGAGACGCTTCAACTGGATCAACCGTGAGCTAGACTTCGCGGAGCTTGAATGTCCAATGTCAAGCCAACTTCACCGCGGTCTGCACTACAGCCACTAACTACGCCGATTTTTTTTCAATATACGTACATGTACAATGTATGCAAACCCTCTGGCATGAGTCTGTGAAAAGGATTAATAGGACAACAACACCGAAATAATCCTTGGTGAACAATTGTAGGTTAAAACAGTTGTTTTAACCTACCGGGCGGGTCGTCCTCTCTGCTGAAGCGCTGTGTCCGCTGTGTCTCCGCTTTCTGATGTTAAACAAACATGTCTGAACGTCCATCCATCCATTTTCTGACCCGCTTAATCTCTCATGGGGTCGCGGGGGTTGCTGGTGTCTGTCCCGATGTAAAATAATTCTTAGCCGTCCAGTGGTTTCATGGCTTTCATGCTCTCTCGTGTGTGCTGCCTGCCGTGTTTCTAAGGCAGCTGTACGGAATCCTTGGCCAGCATTTCACAGACTCGCTCCGTCCCTTCAGGCTTTTGCTGTATAAATCTGGCAATATGATACCATCAACCATCAACTTACTCTTAAAACGATCTTGTGATACATTATCTAAAGAAGAAAAATACGCAGAGAACTCGTCAGTTTCCTTCCAGTCCGGCGCGCATGCGCGAAAAACCCGGATGAAAACAATAGCAGTGAACTGGTCTATAAGCGACACTAAAAGGCATTTTATTGTGGACTTAGTTCGGCGATTTTTTTTAAAAGCGCTTGCTCAAAGTAGACGTGGATCAGCAGATTTGGTGTGTGAAAGAAGATACTGGAAAACATGCATATATCCTTGTTCGCCGTACCGGTTGTACAACGTAAACGCCTGTGTGTTTCTATGCAAGTTCGCTGCGCGCATTCTCGGTGTTCTTGAACTGACGTCACACGTCGGAAATGGCCGATCGTAAACGAAGACAGCACCAAATTCGGAATACCAAAATCGGTGTATAAAATGCGCAATATTTCATATTTAAACTTAATTTGAACACTTTTGACACATGAATATTCAAAGTTTACCTTGTTCTGGAAGTTATTCAACGGTTTTCAGGATTTTTTTTTCAGTCCAAGAGTTAGACTTTAAGTTAAGTTCTTGATGGTTTTGTTTATCAAGTGTGTGTATGTATTGAGGGAAATTTCTCTTTTTTAGTAATTTCAATCAAAATGTGTAATCAAAATGAAGACAGAATATTTGTGATCAAAATAAACAAAAAAATTAAAACAATATTTTATCAAAAATGTTATATTAATGTCTATGTTTGCTCTATAAGTTAATTTACAATGTGCCTATTATGTTAAATTGTTATTTATATTCTATCCAAATCCTCTTTCATGCTTACATTTCAAACATACCAAAATAACAAGTTCTACTATTTCATCCTCTCCACAGTGGTTACAACTCCCTCTATTATACTTTTATATTTTAAAAAGTATAATGAAGTAATCAGGTTTACTTTTTTGCACAGTAAAGTTCTAACCCCCCCCCCCCCCCCCCACACACACACACACACACACACATACACCCCTCTAGTTCCACCCCTGCTTGAGCCTGTATTTTTCTGTCAATTTAAGAAAATCCACAATAATTTCAAATGTGTGCATTCAATTCTTGTTTCAAAAACAATGTAAGATTATGTAGTATAATTAGATCAACCTTGGAAAAAAACACTTTGTTTAGTCCATTAAAAGGTTAAATTAATGCAACATTAAAGTCAATGATGAATGTCTGTAAAGCTCTAATAATACCAATCATTTTTTATTATTTTTTTTATTTTTTTCCATCAATTTATGGTGTTATTGGCGTTTTTATTGTATTTTCTTTGTTTGCCTCTTCACTGCATCAATGTAATTACTCTTCAGGAATTAATAAAGTACCATTCTGTGTTTTCTTTATTGACTCAACAAAAATAAAGCAAAAATATTGCTCCGGCCATAATCTCAACTGCATATCCTTGAGTTAAAAATGACAAAGAACAAACTTTACAATTTCTCAAAAAAAGTCTTTCTCTATGTTAAGTGTTTGTTAGGTGTGCGTTTACAGCTGTGTTGATTGTAATTGCACTGAGCATGTGTGAATAAAAGGAAGCAGTGGCTTGGCACTCTTATCAACTGCTGCTGGTTCCCCAGACTACTGTCTTATAATTATTCCACCCTTCCTCTGTCATGAGTTGCTATGCTGTCACTCCTTCTTTTAACTTGGCAACTTCTACAAGTTATGGGGCCAGAAAATAATCTGAAAAGCACTGTCCATTGTGTTTTTGAAGAGACCTAAAGAATGATGTGTTGTGGGAAGCAACATTTTTGTGACAACTGTGGCTGCTGTGACTCAGAATTATTCAAATTTTTGGATGAAAAAAGTCTTACCCTCATATTAAGAGATGCCCTAGATGATGGAAGAAAAGTCCCCCAGATACCGAAGAACTATTATGCAGGTAAAGGGAAACCCTGAGTAATTAGTTGCTACAAAAGGTTAACCATGAGAGTGTTACAGACCATATAATCCGCGCAGACTGCAATACCTGCGCTCAGAAACATTGGAGAAACATTGAATGAAGGGCTTCGGATTACAATGGTTCAAAAGAGTTGACCAGAAACATTTAAACCATTTTCCATCTGCATAACACAGGATGATAACAAGATGACATTCTGTAAATTCAGAACTGAGTTAATAAGCTATCACAGCATGGATGAATTGAATAGCAGCAATAATAATGACATTGTGATGAAAACCGGTGATTCATCTGAGAATGAAAGGAAAATAGAGTTTGTAAAGCCAAAGGTCTACACCTGTGGCCAGAGAGGACACAAAGGATGAGAGTGCAGCCTGCAGAAAGAACATCAGAGAACGTGGTGCTGAGCCCCACTCACAAACATCCAAAATGCAGATGGAAAAAAGAAACAACATGAAACATGCAGCTGGTGAAGAAAGTCATACATTTGCCTTCAAGAAAAGCGAAGTTCAATCAAAGGAAAGGGTCTGATGGTTGATCCAGAATCCACATCCCACAAGCTCCCAAATTGAGAACCTTTGATGACACCTCCTTGATGGAGCTTTCTGATAGAAAGAGGATGTGTGGTGTTGCTCTCAAGAGAGGTGATTATGTGGTCTGCCTGAGGGATAGCGACACTGCAGAAGGCACCTTACATCCCTATGTTTCCAGAAGACATCCCCGCTGTCCAAAACGGTGACCACCAACAGAGCTGAAGTCCACTTCTAGGATGTAAGCAACCAGCCAATCAATAAGGAGGGTACCAGGTTTGATATCAAAGAGTACAGGAGACTGTTCTAGCTAAACATTATGAATAATGAGAGTGATATTGAAGGATGCCATGGATGTTCTGACATTAAGAGATGTCATGGGATGCATGGTTACTGTAACTATGATGATGTGTCAAAGTTAGAGGGTGTAACCAAAGGAATGAAAATCAGGTGGAAAACTGATGAATCTGAAATTAACTATAAAGTCTGTGTACAAGGGATTTTTCACTCCACTCTGAGCCTATCAGATAGAGAAAATGGATCTACACCTTTTTCTCTTCCAGACTGGATTACTCTAATGCACTACTCCTTGGGATATCTAACAAGAGTCTTCAGAGACTCCAATATGGACAAAACAGCAACTAGGACCCTGATAACAGTGTGAGAATATGAACACATAACACCCATTTGTCACTCACTTCACTGGCTTCCCATCTCCACCAGGACCAAACACAAAATCTCTCCCCTCTCTCAGCAATACATATATGCTACCCCTACCTCTAAGAACAACTCACCCCACAAACCACAACATGCTCCCTCTGCTCCACTCACTCAAACCAGCTTCAAATACCCAGAGCCAGATTGAGCACCATGGGGGACTGAGCTTTCTGTCCCACTACTCCTTGCCCTCTCTGACACTTTGAGGGCACCGCAATCCACAAAAAACTTTAAAAGAGGACTAAAAGATTTATTTTCGGTGAAGCAATCTTTTATAGTTGTTATATTGCTGTCATTTTAACTTTTATTTCTATTTTAATCAATGCGTTTAAAACCATGTAAGCAAATTGAAATGTTGATTGTGTAAAAAGCAGTGGAAATAAAACTATTAAAGAATTGTTGTATTTTTATTATAATTAGGATTATAGGGGATGTGAGAACTAAATTCATGCACACGGGTTTAGCTGGCACCACAGACCCAAAGATGCCTTCAGATTCATTAGTATTTACAGATGACTATTCAGGTGTACTGACACTTTTTCTTGAGAGCAAAAAGTGGTCTGCTTAACGCAATAGAAAAGTTTATTGCTTATACTGCCCCTTATGGAAGATTATACTGGAACCGAGCTGAGCTCAAATCCAAAGAGCTTCAGTTGCTGCTTATCAAAAATCCTATGCGGAGGTGAAATGTCAGCACCTTACTTACCCCAATAAAAAAGGGAAAGCTGAGAGGAGTTGGAGAGCATGATTTTAAATGGCAAGATGCACATTGCTTGAGAGTAACCTTCCAAAAGAGTTGTGTACGGACGGAATAATGACAGTAGCAGTTGTTAGTAACAGATGCTTTACTAGATTTGGTAAGCATCTAAACATGTGCTAAGATATCTAAAGAGAATTATAAATCAAGAATTTTGTTAAATGACATTTAGAGAAAAACTTGACCTTGTATTATTTAGTGATGCAGATTGGGCTGCAGCTCAGACAGACAGATGCAGCACAAAAGGATCCCGTTTTATCTTCAACAAAAATATGTTTCTTATTTCTGGGAAAAACTAAGAAGCAACAAGCTGTCACTTTGTCAGCAGGGCAGAATATATAGCACTGCTAGGGTTAGGAGATGAGTGTCATATTCCAGTAGAAATCTTTGGATATAACCAAGGTGCAATCATTCTGCTCAACAATTATGTATTTTTTCAGAGATGTAAACACATTTACATAAAGTATTATTGTATTAGGTATGTGCTGAGTGATAGATTGATAACTACTCTGTATTTTACAACAGCACGCATGGTTGCAGATGGCTTAACAAGGTCTCCAACAAAGTTCAAGGGTGGATAAATTCAAGAACTTTATGTTTGGAATTTAAACTGATTCTAAAATTGTATACACAAGAATATGTTATGAATATAAATTACTGTGGTTATGATGTCCACTTGTAAGAGCAAGTGGGGATGTTTTGTTGTTCATTAAGGTGTGCTCTTACACCTGCAATGATTGTAAATGCACTGAGCATGTGTCAATAAAAGATAGCAGATGCATTTGGCTTCGGTCAACTGCTGCCAGTTTGCTGTGACCAATGAGTAATTATTGCACCTTTATTTAACATTTCTTTAATATGCCAGCTTCAGGTTCTGCAAATTCAGGATGAGATGATTATACTTGCAGTTATTTGTTTTTGGTTTTTATGAAATGTATTTATTTTATTTATTTAAAATTTGGCCATCAATGCCTTTTCATCCACTCTCTCCTGCTTATCCAAGATTGAGTTGTTAGAAGTACCGTAGGTAGTCCGGAAGGAAAACTCAATCATGCTCCCCAGCCACATCCTATAGTGTCCTTATTAAAACAGCACCAAAACTGTTACAATTCTGTCTCTGCACACATTACCGTGACCCGTTCGACTGTGAAAAACGATGTGTGTCAAATAAGCCCTGTACAGAGGTGGTCTGCGCACACAGAGAAATAGAGACTTAATCTTTGTACTCAAAGGAACGTTTCAAAGAAGAGCACCCTAGGCGGTACAAAAATGGTCCTTTAAGTAACTGCTGTCATACTCTGCTTGGCTTTAAAGGTACAACGCTCAGTGGAAGCAAAAGGTTCAAAGGTCTATTTTTACCAAGAGTAGAATATTGTGAGTGCGTTTTTTAGTCAAAACAGACTTCGTTTGGGGTTAGCCTGGTACATGTTACTGTCAGGGTTTAGTTAGATCTGGCTTTTGTTAACTATTTTTCAGTTATTTGGTTTTGTCTGGTACTTGCCCTCTGTAGTTTCAGTTTGGTTCTGGTTTTCCCTGGTTCCCCTGTTCTAGTTCTCCTGAGTCCTCCTAGTTCCTCTGTTTCCTTAGTATTCTAGGTTTTGCCTTTAGTCTTCCGGAGTTTGCTTTAGTTTTATAGTTTTGCTTTAGTGTTCTTGTTCCTCCCCTAGTTTTCTAGTTTTGCTTTATGCCTTAGTTTTCTAGTTTTTGCTTTTGTTTTCTGTCTTGCCCTCTGGTCCCAGCGCTCCATGGGTTCCTGCGCTCTCCCAGCGCTCATTAGGTCCCAGCGCTCATTAGGTTCCAGCGCTCGTTTAGGTTTCTGACTCCCTAGTTTGGAGCTGTTTCACACCCCTTAGTTGTCTGGTTCTAGTTCTCCTTAGTTTCTGTTTTTCAATTCAATTCAATTCAATTCAATTTTATTTATATAGAGCCAAATCATGAAACATGTCATCTCAAGGCACTTTACAAAGTCACGTTCAATCATATTATACAGATTGAGTCAGATTATACAGATTGGTCAAAAATTTCCTATATAAGGAAAGCAGTTGATTGCATCAAAGCCCCGACAAGCAGCACTCACTCCTGGGGAAGCGTAGAGCCACAGGGAGAGTCGTCTGCATTGTACATGGCTTTGCTGCAATCCCTCATACTGAGCAAGCATGAAGCAACAGTGGGAAGAAAAACTCCCCATTCACACTGAGCCCGGTTCTGCCGGAGGAAAACCTCCGGCAGAACCGGGCTCAGTGTGAACGGTCATCTGCCTCGACCGACTGGGGGTTACAGAAGACAGAGCAGAGACACAACAAGAGAGACAAAAAAGCACAGAAGCACACACTGATCCAATAATCTGTTCTACATTAGATGGTAGTAGCGGGTGAGCCGTCTTCTCTGGATGATGTCACAGTTAACAGAACGCCAGACCAGGTGTACCTACTATGAAGATAAAAGAGAGAGAACAGAAAGTTAACGCAGAAATGACAACACATAATGCATAATTGAAGAACAGTAGAACTCTATAGAGTGAGAAAATTAGATCCTGATATCCTCCAGTAGCCTAAGCCTATAGCAGTAAAACTATAAAGGTAGCTCAGAGTAACATGAGCCACTCTAGTTAAAAGTTTTGTCAAAAAGGAAAGTTTTAAGATTAGTCTTAAAAGTAGACAGGGTGTCTGCCTCACGGACCAAAACTGGGAGTTGGTTCCACAGGAGAGGAGCCTGATAGGCAAAGGATCTGCCTCCCATTCTACTTTTAGAGACTCTAGGAACCACCAGCAGACCTGCAGTCTGAGAGCGAAGTGCTCTGTTAGGAACATACGGGGTAATCAGAGCTCTGATATATGATGGAGCTTGATTATTAAGGGCTTTATACGTTAGAAGAACAATTTTAAATTCTATTCTTGATTTAACAGGAAGCCAATGAAGGGAAGCTAAAATTGGAGAAATATGATCCCGCTTGTTGATTTTCATCAGAACTCTTGCTGCAGCATTTTGGATCAGCTGAAGGCTTTGAACTGCATTTTGTGGACTTCCTGATAGTAAAGAATTACAATAGTCCAGCCTTGAAGTAACAAATTGATGGACCAGTCTTTCACTCCTGGACAGAATGTTTCTAATTGTGGCGATATTCCGGAGGTGAAAAAAGGAAACTCTGGAAACCTGTTTAATATGGGATTTAAATGACATGTCTTGGTCAAAAATAACACCAAGATTTTTTACTTTATTACCAGAGGCCAAGTTAATGCCACCCAGATTAAGTGATTGGTGAAGAAGTTTATTTTTTGAGGACTGTGGCCCAAAGATTACAACTTTGGTCCTGTCAGAATTTAGATGCAGGAAATTTAAAGTCATCCAGCTTTTGATGTCATCAAGACATGACTGCAGTCGAAGTAATTGATTGGATTCATCAGGATTTATGAATAAATATAGCTGAGTATCATCAGCATAACAGTGGAAATTAATCCCATGCTGTCTGATAAATTTGCCGATCGGAAGCATATATATAGTAAAGAGAATTGGTCCAAGGACCGAACCCTGTGGTACTCGACAGGTGACCCTAGAGTTTGAGGAAGATTTATTATTAACATGAACAAATTGGAATCTGTCCGATAGATAAGATTTAAACCAGCCTAATGCTGTCCCCTTAATCCCTACAGTAATTTCAAGTCTTTCTAGGAGAATATTGTGATCAACTGTATCAAATGCAGTACTGAGATCTAACAGGACAAGTACACAGTATCATTAGTGACCTTCACCAGAGCTGTTTCAGTGCTATGATGAGCTCTGAAGCCTGACTGAAACTCCTCAAGTAGGTCATTACTTTGTAAATGTTCACAAAGTTGATTAGCAACTACTTTCTCAAGAATTTTAGATAAGAAAAGAAGATTAGATATAGGTCTGTAGTTTACTAACTCATCTTGATCAAGAGAAGGTTTCTTAAGTAAAGGTTTAATAACAGCTACTTTAAAAACCTGTGGTACATATCCATTTACTAAGGATAGATTAATCATGTCTAAAATAGTGCCACTGATCAAAGGGAATATGTCCTTAAACAACTTGGTTGGGATTGGGTCTAACATACAGGTAGAAGGTTTAGATGAAGCTAAAATTTTAGATAGCTCAGAAAGCTCTACTGCTTCTAAACTGTTCAAACACTGTGCAGGTTCTAAAGATTCCTCCAATGCTGCCTCACTTACTGAGGACGAGGTAATCATGTTTGGGAGGATGCCAATTATTTTATTTTTAATGGCATCAATTTTATTTATGAAGAATCCCATAAAATCGTTACTACTAAGAGCTAAGGGAATGAATGGATCAACAGAGCTGTGGCTCTGGGTAAGTTTGGCAACTGTACTAAAGAGAAATCTAGGATTATTTTTATTCTCTTCAATTAATGATGAAAAATATGCTGCTCTAACTCTGCGAAGGGTCTTGTTATACAACAATAGACTGTCCCTCCAGATTAAGTAGGATTCCTCTCGGTGTGTAGAGCGCCATTTTCTCTCCAATTTCCTAACATTGTGCTTCAACAAACGCAGCTCTGAATTAAACCAGGGAGCCAGCTTCCTGTGAATAATCACCTTCTTTTTCAAGGGAGTGTTGAGAATTAAAAAATATATCTTAGTGGGGGTGTCTCCCTTCTCTGTTGCTGGGTAGAATAACAGGGCGTTTTATTGCCCCGAGGGGGTGGTCAGCAGGAGAGGGGGTCAGTCATCCTCCCACTGAGCCATGCAGGAGGAGTTTAGACGTTGATAAAAGGATTGTCTTGGTAAAACCTACTTCAGACAGACAGACAGACTTATCCACCGGTGAGAACATCTTGTAATGGTATGTACTCTGTCTCCATATTTAATTTCTATGAATTAAATATGTATTTAAACCGTTCTACCTCTGATTAATGCTTCCCCATTTATAGCCAAATCCGGAACTGGGAAAGATGGGTTTGTAATAGACATGTAACAGCAAGCCGGTAAAACCCCATCTTATCATGGTGCCGAAACCCCTCGGATTTTGGCTGTGAGTGAGGGTCTGTTTGAAAATTGGACACGAAAAGAGGACTAATTCTGCAGCATCACCGGTCGACCGGAAAAAAGTAAGGAGATTTTTCTCCATTGGCAAAATGATGTGTAGGCTAAATTAAGTGATGCTGTGGTTTAAGAGACTCAATTCTCAAAATATCAGAGGCTGAACGGTATAACTAGGTTTGAATGGAATTTATGTTGAAACCGAGAAATGATTGAATGGGATTTATGTGTTTGTTTACGTCAGAAAAACTTAGAATTGGATATTGAACTAAATGCCAAGAAGCCTTGAAATGGTGAGGCGAAAAATAAAATAAAACGAAATAAAAAAGATAAAAACATAGACAAAAAAAAAGGGATATGTTCTAGGATTGGCCAAACGACAACCAGACTGACAAACTGGTAATTTTAGGGCTGAGGTGTGCGCTGCCTCTTGAGAACTAGGGACACTCAAAAAGTAGCAGGGAATAGGACGGCCGAGATACGTAACATCTTTAAGTTGAGGCTAAGAGCAGCAAGACCTTAAGAGTGAGCTGTTATAGAAGATAAGTGATTAAAAAAAAAGGGATCCCAGGGAAACAAATAGAAGTTTGTTTTCTAGTTTTCGAAAAACGGGGTTTTTCGAGAACACGACGATCAGACGAGGAGATTTTAACATAAGGAAACGTTTCGTTGAGTGGAAGGGTATTAAAAGGAGAAGACCCTCTGCGCGCGCAAGGCTGTCTGTCTTAAATGTTATGTTTGTTATGTCTTGTCTGATGTTTTGAATGTCTCGGTAATATGGGATCCATGGTTTTGAGAGAAGGAGAGATTGGTCGTACCCTGCAACTCAGCGGAGAGTGGGGGTGTGTGTGTGTGTGTGTGTGTGTGTGGGGGTGTCTTCATGAGGGTGTGAATTTCTCTGCGTGCGTGGGCCTAAAGATAAGAGCGGTGACTGGGGCGCAGTTTAATTTTGTTAAGTAAAAGTGATAAGTAAAAATATGGGTGAAAAAACTAAGGGGAATTTGGAAATCATTAGAAAAAAGGTCGATGCATTAATAATGTTTGTTGAAGTGCAGGAGAATTTCAATGCAGTAAAACGTTTGAGGTATTGGCTGCAAGCTGATTGGGTGAGTTGCATTGGAGAGAGACCACGGCCTGCAGTTTGGTGAGTTTTGGAGAAAACTTTTTATTTTGAACTGTAGCCTAAAAGTTAGAAAGTGGTTAGAAGTTTGGAAAAGTTGTTGAAAATTTGGCAGAACATTGAACATCTGTTTGAGGCATTATAAATTGGGAAAACACAAAAAAGGGAAAATGCCTTCTGTTAGAGTGTAATTTTAACTAGCATTATCTATTGCAAAATAGCGTTTTAAAATGCCTAATGAATATATATACTTTCAGACATGAAATATAATTTGCGATTAAATAGTGATTAAATGGTTTTCATTGTTTGATAGCCCTAGTTATAATAGATAAATAAATAAATAAAATTCATCAGACTTAAATCTAGCTGATTAATAGGGAGCAGGAAATAGCCACCCTATAAACTTTTGCTCATTTGCAGGCCTGGGAAAAACACAAGTAAGCAGAACTACACAGAGTTAGAAGTTAAGGTTAAACTGTACCTTAATAGTGTGTGCAAACTGATATTGCGGTTGATTTGATCGATTTTGTTAACACTGTATTTAGTCATGAGTCAGTTTTGAAGTTATCCTCAAATGAAGCAGCTAAAATTGAGGAATTTATGACTAATGTTATTGGTTTGCATTGTTTTATTATAGATATTGATATTGCAGAGCGCCAACACCTAGTAGAAATAGAAAATATTACGGGATCATCACAGGACGGTCCCCAAATTATTCATTATATGTAATCACATTTTCATGGTCCCACAAAATGCAGATGCCCTTGTTACACAGTAATTTAGAGCCCGAGGAATCTTTTTCTTTGTTCATTTGGTAATGTGCAAATTCTGGTGAATGAACTTTTCAACATCAGTTGCTGGTGGTATTTGACTTAACAATTTACTAAACACAGGCGCATAACTGATTTTAGAGCTGTTTTAAAATGTACCTTTGGTGTTTTTTATATTTTTTCCTTGATAGATGGAGTTACACAGCATTTTCTTTATACACTTTAGCAGAAGGTTCCTGAGTTTGACTGGGACTCTCGATATCTTCTGAAAAAATCAGTAGGATGGATCAAACACACAGGTGTGGATCCTAAATAAATCAGTCCAATTTAGGGGAATTATTTAGAGTAATAGTGTTAAAAAAAACGTGCCCTCTTCAATATCTCAGCTGATGATTTTAAATCTTGATATGCTCGCTGAGACAATATTTGATACACCATTTGCCTGTGACTTAAAGGAAGGGTGATACACAATGTTTGAGTTTGTTAATTGCTAAAAGTTGGTAAAATTACAGTTATTGGAAAACAATATAGGAAGGAGTGAGAGTAAGCAGCTGATTCCATCGAGAACTGTCTCTATTTTAATTTAAGGTGGGGGAGCTTCCTCCCCCCTGTTTTTCTTTTTCTATCTTAATTTTGTTACAGGTCTGTTCGTTCTGGAGTATGGACACGTCTGACATGTGACGCAGATCGGTGCCGATTTGGGGTTGGAAGAATGAAACTGAGCATTTACAGCCGATATGTGTGTCGTGGGGCACCCATCACATCTGGGACAGTTGCTTACGCTGGACACTGGGCCAAGGACTGTATCACATCACTAAATCCTGGCAAGAAGTCCCAATACCACCTCACCTTCAAGAAGGTCAGTGCCCCATCTAGGGGATAACGCACCCATGGACAATGTTTCCTCACCCTGGAACGATGGCCAATGCCTATGACCAGCACAGATCCTAAGCTGTCAAGGAAAAATGACTGTCTGCATACACTGGAGTTGAATGTCTCATCCAGTTTCTGAGTCGTGGACCAGAACTTTGTCACTGAGGTGCATCGACAGCGAATCACTGCAACACGTGGGGGACGAAATGTGGAGTTCCACACATGGAAGCTGTGAGTGCGAAGTCTAAACTCCAATCTCTTTTTTCTGCCTGATCTGCTGAACATGTCAGTCCAGTCCATCTCAAGGACCACAGACTGATAACAGACTTTTTGTTAAGGTAATTCAGACTGTTATTTCTAGCAATATTCTTCTGACCAAATTTTATGGAATGTGATTTCTAATATTTTTTCTGTGTCTCCATGTTTGAGCTCCTAGGCAAATGGAACTGGAGTTGGGTAAAACATTTCTTAAGGCAGCCGATTGGGCAGATACGAACACTACAGGTTTGCGGTTTTGAAAAATATACTACTGTCCCTTAACATTTCTTACTATATAACTGATATGTTCCTTTTAAACATGAGTTTTAATTCTATTATGTCCAGGACCGTATTGCTCATAATTAACAGCAGCTGGCGTATGTTTCCATATCTTCTATGGGCAGACAATCCACAGGGGCGGGAATACTTTCGCGTGCTCCACTTCTACTTAGGTTTCTGTGAGTTCTAGATAACAACTGCATGTCATAAATTTCCACAAGGGGGGTTGCGACGTCCTGAGGGGACAGGTTTATTACATGGGCCTCTCGGTAAGCACAGATGTGTCCTGCTTGGGACATTCTGTTTCTAAACAACATGGGTTAAACGGATCTGTTAGGTTATTTCTTAAATAGCTCTCAAGTATTGTGATTTTTCTATTGTACAATATAACTGTTGCATGCTAAAACTTATCAGATTTTCACCAGACTTTGCCGTTACCAGGTGTTTTATTCAGGTAAAACCCAATATTTTATCAGTATGTAAGTACCTTGGAACAGTCAGCATTTTCATACCATCAACTTGCTGTGAGCACATTAGAATAATCATTATTTCAATGGGTACACTGATCTTTTTGGAGGACTTCTTGTAGGTCTGTGGGATTATGAAATTGCATTAAGTTTTGATCTGAATCCAGGATATAGGGCAGTGTTTTTCATACTTCAATTCAGATAATTATTTGCAGTTAATTGATTCCCTGTGGTGACTAATACTATTCTTTGTTAATGTTTTGTAACAAAATTAATTTTGTTCCAAGCAGAGGGATATGACATTAACATTTATATGATAACATTATATCGTAAAGTTATATAGATCTTAAACTTTATATCAACCCTTGGCACAAGTACTTCGGAGGAAGGATTCTTGTGCAGGACACCACGGAGGTATGTAACTGCGTTGTAAATCAGATAACGGTTGTTTAAACAAAAAGAAACCCCCCACAAAAGACCTTACCCATGGCTCTCTGGAATGTTTGTTAAGTGACTCCCAAAACAGAACTATAAATTAGATTTAATGAGCGGAGTGTCAGACACCACGTATCTGTTATAGATAGATTATATGAGGGGGTTCTTGGAAAAAGGCTCAAACAGTTTAGGCAGGACAATAAAGTGAATGTTAAATTAAACAGAAAAACTACATAAACTACAAAAAACTGGATAAAACAGAGATAAACAGAGGGTAATTTAATGCATATTTAGTTTACTTTAAAACCATTGGTGTGTTAGGTAGTTTGTTAAGGATTCAAAGCCACGTATATCTGTTGCAGTAAACTGGATCAGGATTTGTAACAACTGGATAAAATGATAAAAAAAAAAATAGGAACTTTTTTACAGCATAGACATCTGAGTAAATGGTACAGAAGTGAGGTGTGGTGACTGCTGAAAGGTTTTGTGTGGAGTGGAGTGCTGAATGGTAATCTTTAATCTTTAATCCAGAGAACATTCTAACATTCTTACAGGAAAATGTACCTTGATTTCAAATTAAATTAACTAATTTTGGATTCCACAGACATGGCGATTCCCACCGGAGGTATAAAGTTTTTGTGCAGGCATTCTTTTGCAGGACAATCAGAGGCCCAGCGTCAGGAAAGAGGAATTGCAATAAAATGTCTCATTAACTATTGCATTTCTAAAATAGGTTTCTCATAGGATGGAGAAGAAACAACAAGAAGGTTAGTTCAGATTAATGGGGAGAATTCTAAACACAATTGGTTAAAGTTCTGTGCACAGACTACATTGAAATTGGGGTGAAAAAGATGTGAAGTGTTTTCTTGTGGGAGTGTTCAGTTAATTTCATTACATGATATGTTTCCATATGACTGAAAGGAGCTTTTCGGGACCGAAGTCAACCTCCGGAATTACAGGTAGCACACGACATTTGATATTTAAACGATTGTCGTAAGTTTCAGGTTGTATTGGAGACATTAAATTAGGAGAAACGGGAGGGGAAGTCCACTCACCCCCGACTTCGACGGAGTGCACGCTAAGGTTATCGACAAGCAGATGTGGTGGGCCAGAGGTCAGGGGCCCATCAGACTCCAGGAGCCATCTGTACTAGCCACCAGAGAGTTCCAGGGAGACATCACCGGAACAACTTATCTCGCAGAGCCACCCACGGAGGGGCAGCTGGAATTTTGTTTTGTTTTCGTTTTTTATTTTTAATAAAGATCAACATACAGTTCTGTGGAGACCGCGGTTGGAACACTGACTCTTTACACCATCTTCTTTAAAGGCGAGAAGAAGACATCTCCGAGATGCAAGACATCATGACAACAATTGAATGCATTTTGTAAAAGAGAAAAAAAAGAAAATGAGAGTTTTTGTAATCACTGCACATGTCTTATAAGTTCCATATTCATAAGGTGTTCAATATTAGTATCGTTAGAATCTTGGTTCTGCATTGCATGATAATCTTTTTATTCTGTGGTTTGATCTGAGTGTAGTGCTTTCATGGGTTATCTTTATTTCTAAGAAGCATTTTGTTAATCTAGGTTAGGACTCTTAAAGTCATATTTAGATCATATAATAGTTTTTGGTAGTTGCAAAGATATCATAGCCTTGCACCTCTCAGATAAAGGTGCTTACTTTTCTTAATTCTAGTAGGTTAGAGATTCGGATAGGTTTAGTAGCTTTTTAGCTTATACTTGGGTTAGTTTACATTTAAGGGGAACATTTGAACTTCATTTGATTTCATAAGTCGCCAACAGAGGGGACAGTGGGTTACAATATTACATCTTACTATTTACACTTTGTTTAAGGGTTTCAAGACATGGACTTAGTTTAGCCTAGTTATTGGTTTGATTTGTTAATCAAAACAGAGGGAGTTGTTGAGAATTAAAAAATATATCTTAGTGGGGGTGTCTCCCTTCTCTGTTGGTGGGTAGAATAACAGGGCGTTTTATTGCCCCGAGGGGGTGGTCAGCAGGAGAGGGGGTCAGTCATCCTCCCACTGAGCCATGCAGGAGGAGTTTAGACGTTGATAAAAGGATTGTCTTGGTAAAACCTACTTCAGACAGACAGACAGACTTATCCACCGGTGAGAACATCTTGTAATGGTATGTACTCTGTCTCCATATTTAATTTCTATGAATTAAATATGTATTTAAACCGTTCTACCTCTGATTAATGCTTCCCCATTTATAGCCAAATCCGGAACTGGGAAAGATGGGTTTGTAATAGACATGTAACAGCAAGCCGGTAAAACCCCATCTTATCAGGAGCTACATTGTCTAATGCAGAACGCAATGAAGAAGTCATACCGTTAACATAGACATCTATTTGTGAATGGGAAGAAACAGCATTGCTGCCATCTACAGGGCATTTCTGCAATACTGAGGATATTAAAAGGGGGACAGACTCTTTAGGTTTTGATACAGCATTATCCGATAAAGATCTACTATAATGGAACCCTCTTTTGGGGGTGGAGAACTCAGTTAGATTACACTCAAATGTTATTAAAAAATGATCAGACAGGACAGGGTTGTGAGAGAATACTGTTAATTCTTCACAATCAATGCCATATGTCAGCACAAGGTCCAAAGTATGGAGCCGAGAGTGCGTCGGTTTATGCACATTTTGAACAAAACCAATTGAATCTAGGATAGTTTTAAAGGCTACACTAAGGTTATCACATTCAGTGTCAACATGGATGTTAAAATCACCCACTATAATAACCTTATCAGTATTTAACACCAAATCAGATAAGAAATCTGACAACTGATCCAAAAACTGAGTGTAAGGGCCTGGTGGACGATACAAAACAACAAACAGAAGAGGTTTTATTGCTTTGCAGTTTGGATGAGGGAAACTGAGGGTTAAATGTTCAAAAGAACTGTAATTATTAGTTGACCTGGGACTAATTAATAAATCAGACTGAAAGATAGTTGCCACTCCTCCTCCTCTTCCCACAGATCTGGGAATGTGGAAATTTGAATAACTGGAGGGGGTTGACTCATTTATACTAACGTAGTCGTCTTGTAGCCAGGTTTCTGTGAGACAAAACAAATCAATCTGATTATCAGAAATCAATTCATTAACTAACAAAGTCTTTGGAGGGAGAGACCTTATATTTAATAGACCACATTTAATTATTTTATTTTTTGGTTCAAAGTGATCCGTATGGATTTGTATTAGATTTTTATGATTTGTTCCTTTTAGATCAGTTTTTGATCTAAGTTTTGGCCGTGGGAAAGACACTGTCTCAATAGGATAACGGGTGGGTAACAGTACAGAAGCTGCAGAGAGGTGTGTTAAACTACGGCTCTGCTTCCTGGTCTGGACCCTGGGTTGTCAGCATTTAGGAGAACTAATAAATCCGGCCAGATTTCTAGAAAGAAGAGCTGCACCATCCAAAGTGGGATGAATACCGTCTCTCCTGATCAGACCAGGTTTTCCCCAGAAAGTTTGCCAGTTATCAATGTAGCCTACGTCGTTTTCTGGACACCACCTAGACAACCAGCGGTTGAATGACGACATGCGGCTAAACATGTCATCACTGGTCAGATCAGGCAGGGGACCAGAGAAAATTACAGAGTCCGACATAGTTTTAGCAAACTCACACACCGAAGCAACACCAACTTTGAGGACCTCTGATCGGCGTGACCGGGTGTCATTACCGCCAGCGTGAATAATAATTTTGTGGTATTTACGCTTATCCTTAGCCAGTAGTTTTAGGTAGGATTCTATGTCGCCCGTTCTGGCCCCTGGTAGGCATTTAACTATGGTCCCTGGTTTCTTTAGTGCCACATTTCTTATTATGGAGCTGCCAATAATTAAGGTCGGCTCCTCAGCGAGACTGTCGCTGAGAGGGGAAAATTTATTAGAAACGCAGACGGGTTGGTGGTGATCTGGGGTCTGTAATCTAGAGCTATGCTTCCTACGAACCGTCACCCAGCCGGCCTGCTTAACCGGCTGTTCGGGTGCTACTGCTTTAGGTTCGCTACGTGAAGTTACTCTATGCGGCTCCGCGCTAGCAAAGGAGCGGCTATCAGCTGGTTTTTTAACAGCACGGAGCCGGGTCTCCAATTCTGACACCCTCGCCTCCAAAGCTACAAAAACACTACATTTATTACATGTACCATTATCACTAAAGGAGGCAGAGGAATAACTGAACATCTCACACAGAGAGCAGCAGATAGGAGACTTAAGGCCCGTTTACACTACACCTAAAAAACCGAGCCATGCCGAGACCAGTCCGAGCTTGGTCCAGTTACCAGGCCGAGCCTCGTTTCTGACGACCGTTTACACACAACGCTATCTCGGTTCCTTGGTTGCTCATCGCCCCCTAGTGGTGACCTGCGGTACTACCGCTCTCTGGGATTGAAGGCGGAAGCAGCGAAACACACACAGCTGCGTCCGTAACATTCAGGAAGTTATGCTTGATATTGTGATATTTCGGTGTTTGCAGAGAGTCAGGGGAAGAAGGCAACCATTGGTGAATTTACTTGAGAAAGTTGGCTTTTTGGGAAGTGGATGAGACAAACGAACGTCTAATAAGGATTTACAGATGCAGGAAACAACGACAGACGCTGAGGTTCATTGCGCTGCTAAGCAGAATCATCACTGGAAACCGTGTGGCACGGTAAGGAAGCTAGTATTATGTCTGAAATTTGTCTGAATGGAGTGTGAATCGGGACGTGCAGCCAGACACGCCAGAAAACCCGCTGACAGTCAGCTGACTGTAAGGGCATGACGCGGTCTGCTCATGCGCTCTTCGTTATCAGAAACCGGGATAAAATAGAACCAGGCCGAGACCTACCCAAGAGCTGGTCTGCAGTTAGCGCGGTCCGGTTATGGTTAGCGCGGTCTGGTTCAGGCTGCTGCCAGAGCCCTCCGGCGCACCCGTGTCGCCGTCTGTGCCCTCTGGCGCATCCGGCCTGTCGCTGCCCAGCGCACGCAGGTTGCCGCCAGAGCCCTTCGGCGCACCCTTGTCGCCGTCTGTGCCCTCTGGTGCACCCGGCCTGTCGCTGCCCAGCGCACCCTCTGTTCCCTGGCGTGTTAGGACGCGCTCCGTTCTTGTTCCCTGGCGTGTTAGGACGCACTCCGTTCTTATTCCCTGGCGTGTTAGGACGCACTCCATTCTTGTTCCCTAGCGTGTTAGGACGCACTCCGTTCTTATTCCCTGGCGTGTTAGGACGCACTCCGTTCTTGTTCCCTGGCGTGTTAGGACGCCCTCCGTTCTTGTTCCCTGGCGTGTTAGGACGCCCTCCGTTCTTGTTTCCTGCCGTGTTAGGACACTCTTCGTTCTTGTTTCCTGGCGTGTTAGGACGCCCTCCGTTCTTGTTCTCTGGCGTTTTAGGACGCCCTCTGTTCTTGTTTCCTGTTGTTTTAGATGTTCCCGTTTCCCTCATGCCGGGGCGTTTCCCTCACGCCCCGGCGGGTTTTTCCCCTGGCGTTTCAGTACGCCTCTTCCCCTGGCGTTTCCGTATGCCTGTTTGTCCCCCTGACGTTTCGGTACGCTAGTTGTGTGCCAGCGTTGTCGTACGTCTGTTCTTCCCTCTGCCGTTGTCGTACGCCTGTTCTTCCCTCTGGCGTTGTCGTACGCCTGTTCTTTCCTCTGGCGTTGTCGTACGCCTGTTCCTTCCCTCTGGCGTGGTCGTACGCCTGTTCCTTCCCTCTGGCGTTGGTACGCCCGTTTTGCCTGTTCCTTCCCTCTGGCGTTGGTACGCCCGTTTTGCCTGTTCCTGCCCACTGGCGTTAGTACGCCCGTTTTGCCTGTTTTGCCCTCCGGCGTTGTCGTATGCCTGTTTTGCCCTCCGGCATTCCTATGCCTTTGTTTGTCTGCCAGCGTATTAGATGCCCTCTGTTTGTCTGCCTGTGTATTAGACGCCTTTGTTTGTCTGTTAGCGTTTTAGACGCCTTCTTGTTTGCCTGCGTTTCGTTATTTTGGTTCACCTTGGTTAGATTAGTTTTGGTTTTGACCCTAGCCCGCCATTCTGTACCTCCCTCCGGCCGCCCTAGTTAGATTAGTTTTAGTTTTGACTCTAGCCCACCATCCTTAGCCTCCCTAAGGGGGAGGGTAATGTCAGGGTTTAGTTTTGATCTGGCTTTTGTTAACTATTTTTCAGTTCTTCCTCGTTGTCTGGGTTTAGTTAGGATCTGGCTTTATTTATGGTTAGTTTTCAGTCTCCTCCTACCCCTCTCACTCAGCCTTCCCGTCACTCCCACTGCAGTTAGTCACACCTGTCAGTCACTAATTAGCCAGACTCACTTCACCTGCCAGCCTCCCTACTTAAGCCTCCCTCTGCCTTCACTTCTTTGCCGGTTCGTCATCATTCAACACCTACTCCTCGCCTTTCTGCCTGGTTTGCACATTCTGACCATTTGTTTTCTACCTTAGTGTTTTGATTTGTATCTCTGCTGGCTTCTGGATCCACCCGTCTCCCCTCTGCATCTCAGGCTGAGTTTCTGGCTGAGTTTCTGGACCGTGGTAGCTCAATCTGCAAGTATTCACCTGGATTTGCTGTTATCCTGCTATGGTTCCGGTCTTCAAGTATCCACCCTGTCCTGCTGCTAATCCTGCTGTTATTCTGGCCTTCAAGAACTCATTCCCTGCCGTGCTGATGGGCCTGCTGCTGAGCTCTGGTTAGCTCTCTGCCGAGCTGTGAATTCTCTGCCGTGCTGACGGGCCTGCTGCTGAGCTCTGGTTAGCTCTCTGCCAAGCTGTGAATTCTCTGCCATGCTGAAGGGCCTGCTGCTGAGCTCTGGTTAGTTCTCTGCCGAGCTGTGGATTCTCTGCCATGCTGAAGGGCCTGCTGCTGTGCTCTGGCTAACTCTTTGCCGAGCTGTGGACTTTGTTACCTAACTCTTTTATGGACTATTACTCTGCTCTGTACCTGCCAGGTGGGTGGCTCTCCAGCTCAGGTCCTCAAGGCCTGGGAGCTTGAGGGTTCTTCTTAGGATCTTAGCTGTTCCTAAGAATGCGTTCCAATGGACTGAGTTGTCTGATGTTTCTCCAGGTATCTGTTGGAGCCACTTCTCCAGAGTGGGGGTTATTGTCCCGAGGGCTCCGATGACTACTGTTGTCTTCACCTTCCAGGCTCTTTTTAGTTCTTCCCTGAGCCCTTGGTATTTCTCCAGTTTCTCGTGCTTTTTTTTTCCTGATGTTTCCATCACTCGGTATGGCCACATCAATAACAACGGCTATCCTCTGCTGATTATCAATAATCACAATGTCCGGCTGGTTGGCCAAGCTGTTTCGCTGTTAGTCTACTGTGGGTGTCGAAGTATCCATGTCTCCCACAGTCTTTTCATGTAGCCACGTTGACTAGTAGTAGCATTCAATCTATCTATCTATCTATCTATCTATCTATCTATATAAATAATCCCTTTTCATGGCATTCAAAATGGTGCTTTGGTTGCCACAGTAGTACCACACCTGGCCTCTGATGATGTATTTTTTTCTATTAAAGTATTATTAACAACCTGTTGCCAAACATGTCAGGGGGAGAAGGGAAGAGGGAGTAAGAGAAAAAGGGAAAGAACAGATACACTAAGAAAACATGATTACAAAACACAACAACCAGTTGTTATATAAAATGGATTCAACAGCCACAATGAGGAAACCGGTTAGAGACAACCATGAATACCTATAGAGACAAAACTAACTAACTAAAAACTAACTAAAAAAACAACTAAAAAAACAGACAGCAACAACACCAACAGCAAGAAAATGAACAACCTGCTGGTAATAATGGAGAGAACTACAGGGTAAAACATCAATTGTGTTTCGAGTGCATAAGTGTGTGTGTGTGTGTGTGTGTGTGTGTGTGTGCGTGTGAGAACATGCAAATTTTGTGAAGGTCTTACATGAATTGTGCTCAGTGACGGATGGAGAGGGCCACTGCCATCCCCCCTCCTAGGATCAGAACCAAGGAGAGAGAACCTCAAGACCCAAAAAATCAGCAGCCCCACCAAGCACAGAGGCTAGATTTCACACTTCAAGGACATGACGCGTCCACCCATAGGACAACAGCGGCCCACTAGGAACCAGGGGCAGCAGCCTACTAACCCCACCAGGCCCAAGCATGAGTTAGGGGGAATCCAGTGTCCCACATTCCCCCCTCCACCACCACCACCCCTCAGCAAAGTGGTCAGTTGGACCCCAGACAGCCAACCAAGGTGGGTTCTACGAACCCAACGCCGCACCCTTGAGGCCATACTGGCTGCGGGTCGGCGCATTAGAGAGCTGTTAGGGGAGGCCAAGAAGGGGGAGAACCCCTTCAACCAAGCCAGACCCAAGCCACATTCACAGTCAATCAAAGTGAACTCACTCATTCGCACAGAAAAATAAGACTATCCCCCTGTGTGTGTGTGTGTGTGTGTGTGTAATGAAAGTCAGCTGATGACTAACAGTGTTTTTGAAAGGAGCTTATTGTTTATTTGGTGGCGAAGTCACAAAGGATATATAGTCCCTCCATCAGGTTCTGGGTTTTCCTCATGGTCTACTCCTTTTATGATGTGCTTGAAAAACCTCAAGAGGGAGACTTCTGGAATGCGTACTGATCAAGTACCCTAACCAGCTCTACTGAGTCCTTTCAAAGCAGAGGTGGAGCATTTCTATTTCGAACTCCAGCCGATGGCAACGTTTCTCACCCTAACTGCAAGGGTTAGTCCAGCTACCCTAAAGAGGAAACTACTTATATCTTGTCACTTGTTCATATAGTCATAATCTGTCATGACAGATGGGTTTTTGTTTATTTTGACTTTGGACTTTTCTGGGCTTTCCTTCAGCCTGTCACCTCTCAGCCACCAGCCACTATCCAATCAGCTCAGCACCAGTCAATTAGCCTACATCAGCTCCACCTGCTGCCAGTAATTACTGTCAACTCGGGTCACCTGTTCATCTGCCTACATTTCCCTGCCTCAGCCAACTCATCACTGCCAGAACGTCTCTTCTTTTCTCGTCCCGTCTTGTCAAGACGGCCCTGCTATTACCAGTTCCTGTGTGCTCAGCCAGCTGGACTCTTCTGTTAAAGTTGCATGTGTCTGCATGCTGCAGTTCTGCCTGTTTCCCCATGAGTCCCAGCTACTTGCTCTTCCTGTTCTGTGGGTTCCTTGGTCTACACCGCCTGTTGTGGTCTGTTACTACCTGTATCCTCTGGTCTCCTGCTCATCCCTGCCTGCCTCCACCTTCAGCCAAAATTCATCTGCCTAGTAACTGTGTCCGGCTGAATATCGGGTTCACCAGCAGTATACATTACATAATCCACATCTCATGACTACAGGAGAGTCAGAGCCAATTAGTCCTTTTTTATCATGTAATACAAAACTATGTTTAAGTTCATTTAAAACATCCTTAAACTGCAGTGGTGGGCAATCCAACAAAGAATGTGGAAAAAAGATTTTCCATATCAGCAATAATAATAAAGGATAAACATCTTTGTTAAATACTTTCTGTTTTAATACTTTAGTCTTGCATGTGATTAAATAATTATGTGTTTCCATTCTTTCAAAGCATTTAAGGTGTTATGGAAGAAGATGTTCAACCTGAAAAATTTAGCTTGAAGTGAGAAAGCTCCCAATTAGCCACCTTAGTTTGTTACTAATGGTTAGCAGGTTGCACTGCTCATTGAAAATCCATAAGCATACCATGTGTCACATCTGCTTGCATGCAGGAGTCAGCTCATCTGTTACAGAATCTCTTAGGACCCGCTACAGTAATCTTTCACCAGACAAAAGCCTTTAGGCAGTCCAACTATCAAACGTTCTATCTGCTGGTTTGTTTATAGATTTTCAGCATGTCTGCTTTAAGGAATTAGGATTTTATCTCCACAGGATGTTCATCATTACAGCCACTCAATACTTTCTGACAGCAAAGTGACGAGTACTCTGGCTACTGTGCTGGGAGTATCCAGTAGTTTGCTCACTTAAAGCAAAATATATAAATAAATATGTCCAATAAATTTGATTTTGCATCAGAGATGTGCGGTACACGTCCCTGTAGGAGAAAACTGGTTTGATAAAAACCAAGCCCCACATCTGCTATGATAAATGGCATGTCTTTATAGCCACTCTGTTAAAAAGGCAGCCTGTGGTAATAAGAATACAGTAAGTAGTGTCATCCATCCTGTGCTTGGAAGAGCACACTTCAAGCAATACATGGCATGCTACTGAAGGCACTGTTCTGCAGATAGAAAACCTTCCAGAAGTAATTGAAAGGTACCTCTATAAAAGATAATGGGAGTGTCTTCACCGAGGATGTTGTGGCGCGGGGCAAGGAGACAGTCAAAAGAGCAATGGCTTTTCATCTGTGGTTTTCACATTCATTTTGACATGCTATTATACAGTTAATGTCTCTGCATGAAGCATTCCAGCAAAGACACATCTTAAGGGTTCATCTTGATCCAATGACGATCGAAACAAAGATCCAACTAAATTGTGAGCAGCTTTTTTGTATAAAGCAGGAAATAAAAGCAGCACGGTTGACACAGATCAAAGAAGAACTAAGATCAAATCAGTGTTAGGTATGGAATCTATTTTTGAAAATATATTTGTGAATATGTAATTAAAAAGGGCAAAAGTTGTCTTTTATTATTAAACCTTATAACCTTTTAGTTAAGGGTCCTCTAATAAACTCAGTCTAAGAAGTGTTAAAATAAAGTATTGTAATTCTGAAGTCAATGCCTGAAACATTTTATTACAAAATTATTGAAATTAAATCAATACTTCATGCTACTTGCATTGTGTATTCCATATTATACGGAATGTTTTTTTTTCTTCTTTAAAGACTGAACTGCTTTCATACTTATCGTACAACCTGGATGATATGGTGAAATGAGCAAACCCTCTAAAGAAGTAGCTGCAAGCACCATTCTCAGGGGCTGCTTCGCGGGGCCTGGCCCCCCGGGGGGCGGCCGGGGCCCCCGCCGCGGGGGCGGGGGGCCTCTGGCCCTCAGGGCCCATGGCCGGGACCACTTCAGCGGGGCTGGCTGCCGGCGGAGCCCGCGGGCTCGTCCCTGCGGCTCTTGGGGGCGTCGGCATTGCGGTGGCTGGGGGATTTCCTCGGGGTCGTCTCTCCTCTTTCCTTGGGGGGGGGGGGGGGGGGGGGTTGCAGATATTCTGTGTCGGCCCCTCCTGGGCGCCCTGCTTTGGGGGCCCCTTTGCGAGCCCGGGGTTATGGGTCCCCTGACTCCTGCCTCTGTGCTCGGGAAAGGCGGGCCTTTGGTTCTCCACAACCACTATCAAGCTTTTTCCTTCTGGATAATTTTCACCTAAACTACTGTACTCGCACAAACTCCCTCAGGTGCTGGGTTCCAGGTATTAAAGGTTCACTTATATACAGAAAGCCTGTAATTTATTTATTTATTTATGTTCTTTCACTTTATTTTTTCAGATTTCACTTTACACATGTCAGCTTAAATAATAGTACATATGATTTAGCAATGGCATCTAGGTGTTATTCGATTATATCTGTTGCTTTATGTCTGTTGGTTGTGCTGTTCTTTTTGCGTCTCTTTCCAGGTGATGGAGCAGACGGAGAACGTTTTATCACTCTCTCCCTTTTATCTCTTCTTTCTTTCACCTCTTCTCTTTCTTTCTTTTTTTCTCTTCTTGTTCTTCCTTTACTCTCCCATTGTAGTGTCCATATAATTTGAAATTCTCCTTGCAGGAATCACAATAAAGCTATTTACATGCATAAATCAAGCGGAGCACTATGGCGAAAGCTGTTCGCTCCACTTGTGAAAGCAAAATCTGTCGAGCTCTATCTGGCATTGAGACATCAATTCCTATTGCCACATCGCTAGACAGGACACTGGGAAAAAAAGAAAAAAAGAAAAGAAAAAAAAAAGGGGCAAAAGTTGTCTTTTATTATTAAACCTTATAACCTTTTAGTTAAGGGTCCTCTAATAAACTCAGTCTAAGAAGTGTTAAAATAAAGTATTGTAATTCTGAAGTCAATGCCTGAAACATTTTATTACAAAATTATTGAAATTAAATCAATATTTCATGCTACTTACATTGTGTATTCCATATTATACGGAATGTTTTTTTTCTTCTTTAAAGACTGATCTGCTTTCATACTTATCGTACAACCTGGATGATATGGTGAAATGAGCAAACCCACTAAAGAAGTAGCTGCAAGCACCATTCTCAGGGGCTAGTCTTTTCACGTCCCAGCACTCTTTGTCCATTTTCTGCCATTACCCCTAAACCCAGTCACAATCCTGACCCTTAACATGTAATTACTACATCTGCAAGTACTACATAACCCAAAAATAATCTTCTGCATATCATCCTATGCACATGAACATGAACCAGAAGAGAACTTGGACGGGTTTTCCTTTGTGCATGCTCCAACCTGAAAGAACGCCTTGTGGGAACCAAAAGTTGAATTGGACTGTGGGTTCTTAGAGTGATGTTGAGAATGTGCAGCTGTATAATATTGTTCCACTGAGCATTTTTCTGTTGAAAGTGTGTTTAAAGATCATCTTATTCATTAGACTAGATTCTAGTAGATACATATTTAGGTCAGATTGACCCCAAAAAACAAAAATGTGCACACATCATGCATTAAGTTGCACAACTGCACAGTTGTTATTGTGTTGTCCATGAACAATTAAACCAGTCAGCTGTAGATAGAAATTAGGAGTTATGCAAATGTTTTAGCACTTTCTTTTACAAAGACACTGTCATGCTCCAGGTCTGGGTGCAGGTCTGGGCTCTCTCTCTCTTCTCTGCAGAGCGTGACTGTCAGGTGTTTCTCATCACTGCAAATTAGAGCCCTTCTTAAGGAGCAGAAACCAGGAGGAGGGTGTCAGTTCTTTCTCGCTTCCAGCGTGGTACACGACCAACCTAAACTCTTTTCTGTGTTTCCTCCAAGCCAGTCCTAATTCCGTCTCTCAGTTTTCTTCCTAGAACCATTTATTCAAACCCAAGAACCTTCGAGCCTGGACCTTCCAAGAAATCTGGATTCCTCTGATCGCCAGCCTGCTTAAGTCCTCCTCCTTGAGCTCACCTGCCTGTCCACTAGTGATGGGTCGATAAGGCGTCATGAAGCGTTTCGACCCATTGCCAAACTGTATTGATACTGTGCCGATACTGTGTCACTGAATACTGACACCTGCTGGACCTTAAAAATCACTACAGGCAACCTAGTTGACAGACTTAACTGACACTGATTTGATGACCCGGTATACACAATAATACAATTTAAGTCATTGTATGTTGCATTGTATTATTTTATATTTTCATTTGAATTTGAAATATCTTAGATTTTTTTTTAGATACAGGCATACAGCCAATAAATAATGTGAACCTAAATAAGTATAAAGTAATAAAGTAATAACCTCTAAGTAAACCTGTTGTGAATTAGGATGATTGTGGACTGGCATTTTTTTTTTACAAATTTTTATTCAAAAAAAGAAGCTGTTTCAACGTTTTGATATTGAGTCTGTTACGCTTTTTTGATATCACTTCTCCAGCTGTAGAAAACAGCCGCTCACACGGCACAGATGATGCTGGAGTGCAGAGAAATTGTAATGAAAGATGGAAGAGGTTTGGACAGACTCTTTTGGTTTTTCCAGTGTATCATAGGATCCTGGGACCATCTGCCAAGTATCTGTGCACCTCCTGGATGGCATCATCTGTGGCACAACGAGGGAACGCTCTCAGTTCTGAACAATTTCTTTGTGTTGCTCTTCATTTTTAATAAAGTAGGAGACGCAGAAAATCTTTCAGAGGCAACTGTATGTTGCGCTGTCAGAAATGTTACTGAGTTATAGTTTAAAGGTGTTCCAGAATGAAAGCAATAATTTATTCTGTATCAAATGTTGGCACTTCCAGCTGTCAGGATGCAGCTTGTAGGCTGCAGTCTGAGCCTCGCTGCCTCTCTCCCTTCCCTGCTCAGAATAATTGGTTCCACCTGTCAGGCTGCAATCAACCCTCACTGCTCTCACCTGGTTCCACCCTTATTTAAGACTCACCTCATTCTGCTCTCGTCGCCGGTCCGTAGTGTTCACTCCTGCTCAGTCTCAGCCAGTATTCATTGTCAGCTCTGTTTTGTTACAGTCAGCCTGAAGAACGTTGCTTCTAGTTGGTTTTGGTTCAAGTCACTTCTCTCAGACTCTGCTCAGCTCTGCTCCATCGGATGCTCTCAAGTTCTGCCACTCAGTTCCACGCTCTCAAGTCCTGCTGCTCAGTTCCATGCTCTCAAGTTCTGCCACTCAGTTCCACGCTCTCAAGTCCTGCTGCTCAGTTCCATGCTCTCAAGTTCTGCCACTCGGTTCCACGCTCTCAAGTTCTGCAACTCAGTTCCACGCTCTCAAGTTCTCCAGCAGTTCCTCGTGCTCAAGTTAAGTTCCGCGGTCTCAAGTTCTCCAGCAGTTCCACGGTCTCAAGTTCAGTTCCACGGTCTCAAGTTCTCCAGCAGTTCCACAGTCTCAAGTTCTCCAGCAGTTCCACGGTCTCAAATTCTCCAGCAGTTCCTCGATCTCAAGTTAAGTTCCACGGTCTCACGTTCACCAGCTGCTCCACGGTCACAAGTTCACTTCCACGGTCTCAAGTTCTGTTCCTCGGTTCCAGCAGCTGTTTCACGGTCTCAAGCTCCCGGCTCTGATGTTCCGTCCTGGTCTCAAGTTCTCGGTTCCTGTGTTTCGTCCTGGTCTCAAGTGCTCCGCCCTGGTCTCAAGTCTTCGGCTCCAGAGTTCCTCCTGGTCAGTCTCTCCGCACTCCTCCTGCCGGCCAGCTTCTGCACCCTTCATCTCCGTCCATAAAGACTCTGGTTCCTCTCATCATCATCATCCACAATGTTCAATAAACTCACTTTAAAGAACTTGCTCTGTGTGTGCGTGCTGTGTCCGGGTTCATCCTAAGACAAATCATGACAGTACGGACCGGCCAAAAGGATGAACCCGAGCACACACAGAGCTTGGTGCAGAAGTTCGCAGGATCAACTCCGTCTCTGCTCGGGGACAACATGGATGCCCCGCTTCCGGTTCGTCTTGCCCAGGTCGCTGTGTGGCGACGCCCTGCCTCTCCTCGTGTTTTTCCGGGATCGCACTCCACGAGGCCCGCCCTCGACGCCCGCCCTCGACGCTGCCCAGCAATTAAAGGCGACGCTTCCAGTCGCCGCTGCCAGCGTAACTGTTGCCGCTGCCCAGCATGTTAGACTGTGCTGCCCAGCGTTTTCTAGTATCTGTTTTTGTTTTGAGTTATTTAGGCCCTGGGGGTTTTGAGTTACTTAACAATTTTTGGTTTTAGAGTTTTTTCCAGTGTTCCTTAGAGTTTTTCTTATAGTTCTTTAGTTTCAGTTTGCGTTCCTGCTTAGATTACTTGAGTTTTTGTCTTGCTTGGGGTTTTATTTCTTTCAGCTCAGTTTTATTGTTCTCGGTTTGTCTTTAGCCTTTCGTGTTTGTTTCTGAATTCTAGTTTTAACCTTAGAATTTTTGTTTGTGTTCTTTTTTCTAGTTTTGAGTTATCTAGTTGCTTATTAGTTGAGCTGTCCCAGCCCTCGTCTCCCTGTTTGCTTAATTTTATAGTTATTCTTTAGGTTTTGGTCCCCATCCTAGTGTTCTGGTTTGTTTTCGGTTTTCTAGCTTTAGCCCCTGTAGTTCCTGTTTGGCCCAGTAGTTCTCTGTTTAGTCCTGTGGATCCCTGTCAAGTTTGTTTATTCAGGTCTTAGTCCCGTATTTGTTTTTCTAGTTTTGTTGTTTATCCCCTTAATGTCTGTGTGCCTTAGTTCCTGCGCTGTTAAAGGTTCCCTGCGCACTTAAGAGTCACTACACTCTTAGTTCCCCTGTTTAGTTAGTTTGATGTTTCCGAGCCCCAGTAGTTTCATTTTAGACTTCCCTGTTTCTTTATTTCCTTGTTGTACCCTGGTTTAGTTTGGTTAGTCCTCTGTTTCCGTTTAGTTGGGCATCCCAAGGTCTCTGGTTTCCGATCACCTTTTCCTGTTTTCTTCCCCTCCCCGGGAGGTGGCGCCAGAGCCCTCCGACGCACCTTTATGCCGGCTGAGCCCTCTGGTCCTCTCGGCCTCTCGCTGCCCAGTTAGAGACCGCTGCCAGAGCCCTCCGACGTTTTATTAATCGTCGGCTGTGCCCTCTGGTGTACCCGGTCAGTCGCTGCCCAGCATACGCAGGTCGCCGCCAGAGCCCTCCGGCGCTCCTGTGTCGTCGTCTGTGCCCTCTGGTGTACCCGGTCAGTTGCTGCCCAGCGCATGCTTGTCGCTGCCAGAGCCCTCCGGTGCATCCGTGTCACCGTGTGTGCCCTCTGGCGCGCCTGATCTGTTGCTGCCTAGCTCGCCCTCTAGTTTCTGGTGTTTAGGTTTTTCTTGGTTCCCCGGCGTGTTAGGACGCCCTCTGACTCCTAGTCTTTAGATTTCTTGTTCCCGGCGTGTTAGGACGCCTTCTGACCCCTGTAGATTTCGTGTTCCTGGCGTGTTAGGACGCCCTCTGGTCCCTGGTATTTTAGAAATTCCCCTCAAGCCCTGGTAATTTCTGCCCTTGCGCCCCGGCATTTCCCTCACGCCCCGGCGAGCTCTTCCCTTGCCCCCCGGCGTTTCCCTCACGCCCCGGCGAGCTCTTCCCTTGCGCCCCGGCGTTTCCCTCACGCCCTGGCGATCTTACCTCTAGCGCCCCGGCGTTTCCCTCACGCCCCGGCGATTCTTCTTTCCTCGCGCCCCGGCGTTTCCCCACGCCCCGGCGTTCTCTTCCCCAAGCCCCGGCATTACCCTCACGCCCCGGCGGGTATCCTCTGGCGTTGTCGTACGCCTGTTCTTCCCTCTGGCGTTGTCGTACGCCTGTTCTTCCCTCTGGCGTTGTCGTACGCCTGTTCTTCCCTCTGGCGTTGTCGTACGCCTGTTCTTCCCTCTGGCGTTGTCGTACGCCTGTTCTTCCCTCTGGCGTTGTCGTACGCCTGTTCCTTCCCTTTGGCGTTGTGTACGCCCGTTCCTTCCCTTTGGCGTTGTGTACGCCCGTTCCTTCCCTTTGGCGCTGTGTTGCGCCCGTTCCTTCCCTTTGGCGCTGTGTTGCGCCCGTTCCTTCCCTTTGGCGCTGTGTTGCGCCCGTTCCTTCCCTTTGGCGCTGTGTTGCGCCCGTTCCTTCCCTTTTGGCGCTGTGTTGCGCTCGCTCTTTCCCCTGGCGCTGTCAATCGCCCGTACCCTTTCCCTGATGTGCCGCGCCCTGGTCGTGCTCTGGCACGTCTGTGTTCTCTGGCCCCTTTGGTTCCTCCGTGTCTCTTGGCCCTTTTGGTTCCTCCGTGTCTCTTGGCCCCTTTGGTTCCTCCGTGTCTCTTGGCCCCTTTGGTTCCCCAGTGTTCTCTAGCTCCTTGGTTCCCCAGTGTTCTCTAGCTCCTTGGTTCCTCAGTGTTCTCTAGGCCTTTGGTTCCCCGTGTTTCTTTTTAACTTTAGATTCCCCTCGTCCTCTAGCCTTCGGTCCTCCGTGTTCTCTAGCCCTTTTGGTTCCCCGAGTTTTCAGCCTTAGATTCCCCTTGTTCTCTAGCCTTCGGTTCCCCATGTTCGCTGGCTCTTTGGTCCCTCAGTATTCAGCCTGATTCTTGCCCGCCTTCCTGGGCCCCCTCCGCCCACCCAGTGTGGGGGGTTCTGGGCCGTCCGGTGTCCGGCCTTGTAGGGGGGGTACTGTCAGGATGCAGCTTGTAGGCTGCAGTCTGAGCCTCGCTGCCTCTCTCCCTTCCCTGCTCAGAATAATTGGTTCCACCTGTCAGGCTGCAATCAACCCTCACTGCTCTCACCTGGTTCCACCCTTATTTAAGACTCACCTCATTCTGCTCTCGTCGCCGGTCCGTAGTGTTCACTCCTGCTCAGTCTCAGCCAGTATTCATTGTCAGCTCTGTTTTGTTACAGTCAGCCTGAAGAACGTTGCTTCTAGTTGGTTTTGGTTCAAGTCACTTCTCTCAGACTCTGCTCAGCTCTGCTCCATCGGATGCACTCAAGTTCTGCCACTCAGTTCCACGCTCTCAAGTCCTGCTGCTCGGTTCCATGCTCTCAAGTTCTGCCACTCGGTTCCACGCTCTCAAGTTCTGCAACTCAGTTCCACGCTCTCAAGTTCTCCAGCAGTTCCTCGTGCTCAAGTTAAGTTCCGCGGTCTCAAGTTCTCCAGCAGTTCCACGGTCTCAAGTTCAGTTCCACGGTCTCAAGTTCAGTTCCACGGTCTCAAATTCTCCAGCAGTTCCACAGTCTCAAGTTCTCCAGCAGTTCCACGGTCTCAAATTCTCCAGCAGTTCCTCGATCTCAAGTTAAGTTCCACGGTCTCACGTTCACCAGCTGCTCCACGGTCACAAGTTCACTTCCACGGTCTCAAGTTCTGTTCCTCGGTTCCAGCAGCTGTTTCACGGTCTCAAGCTCCCGGCTCTGATGTTCCGTCCTGGTCTCAAGTTCTCGGTTCCTGTGTTTCGTCCTGGTCTCAAGTGCTCCGCCCTGGTCTCAAGTCTTCGGCTCCAGAGTTCCTCATGGTCAGTCTCTCCGCACTCCTCCTGCCGGCCAGCTTCTGCACCCTTCATCTCCGTCCATAAAGACTCTGGTTCCTCTCAACATCATCATCCACAATGTTCAATAAACTCACTTTAAAGAACTTGCTCTGTGTGTGCGTGCTGTGTCCGGGTTCATCCTAAGACAAATCATGACACCAGCTCTAATTTTCCATTCTATATAGCCTATGTGGTTAACATAAAGTGAGGTAGGCACAAATTAAACACCTACCAGACAATCTGTGTCAGCGGGATCATATTTCTCCAATTTTAGCTTCCTGTTAAATCAAGAATAGAATTTAAAATTCTTCTTCTAACGTATAAAGCCCTTAATAATCAAGCTCCATCATATATCAGAGCTCTGATTACCCCGTATGTTCCTAACAGAGCACTTCGCTCTCAGACTGCAGGTCTGCTGGTGGTTCCTAGAGTCTCTAAAAGTAGAATGGGAGGCAGATCCTTTAGTTATCAGGCTCCTCTCCTGTGGAACCAACTCCCAGTTTTGGTCCGTGAGGCAGACACCCTGTCTACTTTTAAGACTAATCTTAAAACCTTCCTTTTTGACAAAGCTTATAACTAGAGTGGCTCATGTTACTCTGAGCTACCTATATAGGCTTAGGCTACTGGAGGACATCAGGATCTAATTTTCTCACTCTATAGAGTTCTACTGTTCTTCAATTGTGCATTACGTGTTGTCATTTCTGCTTTAACTTTCTGTTCTCTCTCTTTTATCTTCATAGTAGGTACACCTGGTCTGGCGTTCTGTTAACTGTGACATCATCCAGAGAAGACGGCTCACCCGCTATTACCATCTAATGTAGAACAGATTACTGGATCAATGTGTGCTTCTGTGCTTTTTGTCTCTCTTGTTGTGTCTCTGCTCTCTTCTGTAACCCCCAGTCGGTCGAGGCAGATGACCGTTCATATTGAGCCCGGTTCTGCAGGAGGTTTTCCTTCCCGTTAATGGGGAGTTTTTCTTCCCACTGTCGCTTCATGCTTGCTCAGTATGAGGGATTGCTGCAAAGCCATGGACAATGCAGACGACTCTCCCTGTGGCTCTACGCTTCCCCAGGAGTGAATGCTGCTTGTCGGGACTTTGATGCAATCAACTGGTTTCCTTATATAGGAACATTTTTGACCAATCTGTATAATCTGACCCAATCTGTATAATATGATTGAACTTGACTTTGTAAAGTGCCTTGAGATGACATGTTTCATGAATTGGCGCTATATAAATAAAATTGAATTGAATTGAATTGAACTCATTTTTAGAAGGATTGGTGAACAATGGCAAAAAGTTGAACATTCAGTTATTTCAATAACACACACCATCCCATCATTAATTCCATGTGTTGAATATAGCCAATTAATGCTTTAGTTGACTGCACTTCATCATGATTTGCTGCCATGTCCTTTCAATGCTTTTAGTAATCAATGCCCCCCCCCCCACACACGCACACACACACATACTCCCCCTTTTGTATTAAACGAGTGAAGTGTGAGAAAACAGCTTTAATTGTCCATCACATAACTTTCATATTGCGCATGCATTGACTTTTTCAACAATTCTCTCTTGCGGTTTTCAGCAGCAACGGCATTGTTTCTTATGGTTTAATATTGTCCATATGCCTTCTTTAAAGATTTCTAATGCTTCTCGTAGGACATGCGCACTTCCAAGCTTATTTCCTGCCGTTGCCATGGTGAATCACGTTATTTGCGTTCCATTGATCGGACTTTTTTTCATGCTCCTGCTCACGTTCAACTCATGGTTGATTGGACGCTCTTGTGCTTAGTTACCTGACTTATATCATCTGTTCTGAAACCAGAAACACTGAGCATGACAGAGTGATGTAGAACTACTCAGAGTAGCAGCTTTCTACTCAGTGTAGATCAGCCGTTTGAAACGAGGCTCAGAACAAAGACGCAAAGAGCAACCTGCCCAACCATAAAGGCGTCTGCCCAACCCATCAATCAGTGGTGCGCTCCGATCAGCACCTGGCGCTCACAGAGCCGGGCAGTGGTATACAATCTCCCCAGAGTTGCAAAATGTTAAAAAAAATAACTTGGTTTATTATTATTTTGTTTACAGTTCAGCTTGGATTTTATTTACTGCGTAGCATAGCTTTGCTGTGCGCACTGAATCCAGATGCTGTGCGCGAATGCACACGCGTGCAGCTTGGAGGGAACACTGCTTATAAACACAGTTTGGCGCGTCAGTCAGTTCGAAACAGTTCCTGTATCGGTCACGTGACTTTGCCATTGCATCACGTGACACAGGTTTTGCTCTGTGAGCTCGACACATGCGCCGACGCATCGGTGTTGCCGGACCCATCACTACTGTCCACCCTCCAACACCATCTGCATTGGAGAGAGAGAGCCACTGGATTTATGCTTAGACCCAGGACACCACCCTCCCTGGCTCTTGCCTAGCCTCAGCCTCCGTGAGTTTAACGCCCTCCACATTCTCATCAGCGCCGACCTGTTGTTCACCATTTCCCTCATCCTTCCTAGCAGAGCTGAAGACGATCCCGCCAGACAGCACCACCCCTGTGACCTCAAGTCATCACCTAAGAATTATTTTCTCTTAACTTAGCTATAAAATTTTACGAGGGGGGGCTTGTGCTTATCTCCAGCGGTCATTGGGTGAGGGGACAAATATGCATGCACGCCATCATACAGAAAGCCAATTTTCGATAGATTGATAAGCCTAACAGTCATAATTTTGGACTGTGGTAGGAAGCCTGTACCCGGAGAGAACCCATGCATGCATGGGCTGAACAGGCGAACATCATGCAGAATGACCCCTGCCGGGATTTGAACCCAAGGCCTTCTTGATAAAAGGTCAACAGTCCCAACCACTGCTACAACATGCAGCCCACAAAGATACATTCTAAATAAATTTATAACTAAATGAAAGACTAATATGTAGCATTTATTTAAATTTTTCTAGTTGACTAGTAACTACTGTTTTAAAAGTTACATTTATATTTACAGTTATGTGCTTCTAGGCATACGTCAAACTATCTCCACTGCTTGCTCCTATTTTGTTCTGTCTCTGCCGACCTCTGAGAGACATAGCTTATTAGCTCTTGAAATTGGTGTTCACCAATTGGATTTAATTTGCTTATATTGAGGAAGTCATATACCTAGTTTAATAATAAAGATTTCAAGTATACTTTTAATTGTTTTTTCACAGAAAATGGATAAAAAAAGAAATATGTAATGTGTATATGCATTGTCCAGTATGTATACAATTTTTATTGAATAATCCTGAAGTGTTTTATTGGGTGTCTTTTTTCCCCAAAACGGCTGTACTGTTTCTCTGTTCCAGGTCAATTTTAGCTTTGCATACTTGGTTAGATTCTCCCTTTCAAAGATTGTCAAGGAAGTAGCTCCCCTCGCAGAGCCTTCATTTTGGAGGCTGGTACTGGCTCAAATAATAAATAGTTTTTGGTGCTGACAGTGATTATATGTTAAGTACTATCACTATTTCTAGCTATTATTTGGCATGTCTGACAAAATGAGGTGTGAATCTTTTGTAAAAGATTTTAAGATTTTGCAGTGGTTGAAAAAAGAAGTTGACAGCATTTATGAATCTATATGTAGAAAATGGCCAAAATAACTGATCACAAAGCACATCCTTAAATCTATTTCTCTCACTGAAAGCAAGATTTAACAGTTTTGCACTGTGAATACAGAGAGACCATTATAATTAATACAGAATATTTTGTTAGTTCAAAATTACACAAATTTTGTTTACAACATAACTCATACGCTTCAAGACATTTATATTTCATACTTATCCTCTTTAATTACTTAAGCAGGAAAGAAACAACAACTTAGGAAGAGTTTTAAATGTTTTATTACCCTACCAAAATAGTTCTAAAAGTTTACATTTGTAAAATATATTTCTATCCAGGTATTTTAATCTTTGGCTTTTTATGACTTCAAGCAACTTCTATGCAAGAAAGGGATTGTTAAGAGCTTTTTCATGTGCAGTGCCTTGCAAAAGTATTCACCCCCTTGGCATTTTTCATGTTTTGTTGCCTCACAACCTGGAATTAAAATGGATTGTTTGAGAGTTTTCACCTTTTCATTTACAGAACATGCATTCAGCTTTGAAAAGGTATTTAGTGGAAGCAGGAGCGCCAGTGGGGGTGAGTCTTCCAGCTTGAACTTTTGCTTAAACTTCATTACATCTACAAAGGTCGGTGCACCATCCAATCGTGTCAGAACCTCATCCTTCCAGCCGACAAGACTTTGCTTATAAGGCGCCCCACTCATGGATCCTCTTGCTCTTCAGCTGAGCTTCGACTCTCCTTCATCCCATCTACTTCTTCACGCTCTCAAGCTATACCTGACTACTTCTGCCCTATGGCTTCCACCACCAGTGTCCGGACCCCGGGGGGGGGCGTCTCTCCACAGTGGAACTTTTTTTTTTTACCTGTGAAGCAACCAACAAATAGGACAAAATACCAGAAAACTTCTGCATACATAAATGCCCCCCGCTACCAAAAGGGAATAGGTCTACTTTGTAGCAGAGAGCAAAGAGAATCTGGAGGAATATATACAGAGGGAAGGTGAGACATGAGACAGAGCAGCTGAGACCAATGAAGGGAGAAAGCTAAGGGAGAATAATTAGCAGGGGCTGACAGGGAGGAAATCTAACAGAACACAATACAAAATGAACAAGAAAGACTTAAGAACCTAATTATTGAATTATATAAATTGGTAATACAAAGAGAATATAAACAAGGAAAGTTACAAACATCAACAGAAATCCAAAACTCAAACACCTAAGGCTTTTGACAGATTGAGGCCTAGATCACACGGATATCTGGGAAAAACTGAGACATTTTTTATGCGGTTATGCCTTTCAGCCACACATAAACGGCGTTATACATCCCTTAAAACGAATGATCCTAAAAACACTGGCCAAAGTGGAGATATATAAACGCTCTGGTTTTGAGCCTACGTGTGTATATGAAAAGACGGATATTAATGTCTGGCGCATCACGGTCTGCAACGAATATTGCTGTGCTGCATCACACATGTGCGACCATTGTTTATACACTTGGCCATTCTTGCTTTGACATGATTCCCAATCGACGTTGCCTTGAGTTTAATGAACTTTATATTCTAATATGGTGTTTAAAAGAAGCTCAACGTCTTTATCTGTCCATAAAATCAAACCTCCCGGCGCCCATAGACATTATAAACATAAACGCCTCATTGGGCGCAGGTTTGTACGTCAACATCACCGCCATATTGTATGTGGCAGAAAATAGTGAACGTCCATGTTCCCTGTGTATATGTTTTAAGTATTCAAATAGAAAGATATAGAGATTAATTGATAGAGATTGGCAGTCTAATTGGCTTTTGATCAATGTTTTGATCGATGTGCATATATAGATTTTGAAGTATTCTAAATAAATAGGTGTGTTTATATATAAGTATATGTCCAGATTATAGATGTGTATATATATATATATATATATATATATATATATATATATATATATATATATATATATATATATATATATATATATATATATATATGTCATAGGAGAAGTAAAAAGAAAAGACAAAGGTGGTAATATTATGGGATAAACGTCATATTATGACAATTAAGGGGGAACATTTACAGAAAATTCACAATTTGCAGAATTATCTTAGTCCTGGAGTAATAGGGCCAGGTTAGATTCTTATAATTATTTTTATTCTTTACGAGAATAAAGCCAGGAGAATGAAGCCAAAGGGATACGAAAATAAACTTGTAATATTACAAAAATAAAAATATTACGAATATGAAGTATATTCTGAGATTAAAGTCCCTCTGATACTGTTTAAGTGACTGACTCTAACTGCAGATTTGCCACATTCAACATGGCGGACGCTCTGACGCATCCGCAGCATAGGCAGAACCCGCCCAACGAGGCGTCTACGTTTATAATGTCTATGCCGGCGCCATGATTCATTCCAAACAGGAAGTCATGGTTGTTTTGAAGGATTCTGATTGGCTGACATAAGGTTTAGTTTTAAAATATAAATTTTTTTATAATGGTAAAACAGATTGACACAGTGTACCTGAGGTCTTTAGTATAAGAATATATTAAAGGCTTGACACAATTTAGCCAAATTTTGCACATATGTTGAAAAATGCTGTTGTCCTCAGTTTTGTTTTGTTTTTTCATATTAGGGGATTCTTTTAATTTTTGTGTATTTTAACATTTTTGAATGTTGAATTCACAATTTGCTTCATACAGCAATAAATTTGACTTTGGTCTCATTTTGCTCTCAGTGAAGACATTTTAAGTGCAATGTACAGAAAATGTGAATAGAATTTTTTGCAAATGGGTATAGATACATTTTTTAAAAAAATGGTGCAAATAACCACTGCATTAATTTGGGTACTGAGACTTAGGGGTTAATCAGATTGACAACCTGGGGGAAAAACTATCTGGCTTTAGCAAAAAGAGCTCTGTAGCACTGACCTGAGGGCAAATGTCTAAACAGTTTGTTCACGGGATGTGTAAGTTCTGTTACCTGCTTTTCTTCTGTCCCTAGAGGTATACAAGTCATGGATGGAGGGAAGGTGAGCCTTGATCATTGATGATGATGATGACTGAAGAGTGGGGAGAGATCACACCCCTGGGGGGTGGCAGTGTTGATCCTTCTTGTCCGGCAGAAAATACTCCCCAGTCTCACATCCCTCTGCCAGTCAATCAGGAAACTGGCAAACCACCGACAGGTGGAGGCTGGTACTGTGAGCTGGAGGAGCATCTGGTGAAGGATGTCTGGGTCATTTGTGTTGAAGGACAAGCTGATGTCCAAACACAGGATCCCAGCATGTTGCTGGATGGTCAAGGTGGTGCTGAATGAAGTGTAGTTCCCAGGTTTACTGCATCATGTGCCAACTTGTTTGTCCAGTAAGTAAACTGCAGGGGGTCCAACAGTGGGCCTTTGATCTCCTTCAAATGCTTCAACACCAGTTTCGCAAAGGATTTCATAACTATTGATATCAAAGCTAGAGGCATTTAACCCCATAGTGGTGTGCTTCTTGGGGACTGGGATGATGGTGGAGCGTTTGAAACTGTGGGAACCTTGTTGAAAAACCAAATGAATATGGGGGCCAAATTTAATGCAATCTCTTAGGCATGATGGGAAGACATTGTCAGGTTCTGGAGGTTTCTTTGTCATTTGAAACTGAAAGAGCCTATTAACATCTTCCCGAGAGATCATAAGTCTGGTAGGGGGTCTTGGAGCGTTGCTGCACAGAGGTTTTTCCTCTCAGCGTGTGATGTTGTCGAGATAGTGGGAGATGTGAATAGCTGTCTTTCAAACCTGTATCAGAAGCTGTTGATGTCATCAGCCAGTCGAGGATTCTGCTCAGGGTTGAGGATAGACTCCTGTAGGCCGTGATGTTTCTCAAACCATTCCAAACTCTGGTTGTGTTGTTAGTGTCATGGTTTTGTGGGTGGACCAAAGTGTAAGCAGGAGTCTGGAGACATCATAATAACAACAAATTTTAATGGCGAAAAATAAATAACTTACAAAGGAGTGAGGAACAAAGGACCAAACAGGGGTTGCATTGTGGCTGGACTGAAGTGTATACAGGAGTCCAGCAACATCATGATAGTAACAAATTTTAATGAAGGAAAATAAATAACTTACAAAGGTGCAAAGAAAAGAGAACCAAATGGGGGTTGCATAACTGAAGATCTGATGAAAAGAGAGTCTGACCTGGGCCCCGTTTCAGAAAGAATGGCCGATCTACCCTGAGTAGAAAGCCGGTACTCTGAGTAGTTCTACCTCATGCTGTCATACTCAGCGTTTTCGGTTTCAGAACAGATGAGATATCAGGTAACTAAACTGAACATCCAATCAACCACGAGTTAAGCACGAGCAAGAAAGTAGCCCTCATCAGTGGAACGCAGATAATGCGATTCATCATGGCAACGGCAGGAAATAAGAAGCGTTGAAATGTGCGTTTCTTGTCAATGGAAATAGAAATCTTTAATGAAGGCAAATAGAGAATATTAAACCATAATTAACAAAAAGAAACAATGCTGTTGCTGCAGAATAAGCAAGTGGTAGTGAATTGCTGAACAAGTCGATGTGTGAGTGTTATTAGATGGAGAATTAAAGCTGTATTCTCACACTACACTCATTCAACACCCAAAAAAAGGAGGGGGGCATTTATGGAGCCAGAAGGGTCTCGATATTCCCAAATACACATATGTGTTTCATACATGCACAGGACAAGATCCACGCATGCACAGCTCGATTCATGCAAGCACGAAATCGGGGTCCCTCAGCCGGATCAACCGTGAGCGAGCTCCCGCTCATACCGCGGAGCTTTAATATCCAACTTCACTGCGCTATCCGCCAGAGAGATGCCGGCTTGCGGGACAGGGGCGCCAGAGGCGAATCGTCAGGGCACAGGAGAAGAAGGTAACGGCGAGGCCGATGAGAGCTCGGGGGGAATCACTGCTGGCCGGCTGGAGATCAGACGGAGGTAGCCCGTGGAGTTAGAAGTTGGGAGCTCAGACACCAAGGAGCGGGGCCGGAGGGTGGAAGCGGACACCTGCTGCTCGGCGCCTCCGCTCATGAGGAACTACCTGCGGAGAGAGAGGGAGAAAAACAGCTGCTGCCCGCTGAAGCCTGACATGAAGCTATCTCTTTCTCTGAATCCCTTAGGAATCATGCTGCAGTTGTACTAATAAACCAATTAAAATTAATAATAAAACAAAGTATCATACCAAGCAGACAACAAGCTAAGCATATCAAGTTATATGTTTTGCCTACCGCTCCACTGACGTCAGAATCCATGCTGCGGTCTGAAAGCGCATTGTGCTCATAGTACGCGCTTCCTGAACAGGTTGAATGTGATTGGCTTATGAGTAAGTCACCCCACGTGGAGTACTTTCCTGTGATTGGCTTATACAAGGGAGGCTTCTGATTGGTTGCAAACCATTCTCTATTTAAAAAAATGCTTGTGTGAATCCTGAGACGGCACGAAAAGTCTCAAAAATCCACACACAAATGCAGTGAAGTTTAAAGACCAGAGATGTGCATGTGTGGACCTTGTCCTGTGTGTGCGTGGATTTTTTGTGCATTTGTGGATTTTCTTGTGCTTGCATGAATCGAGCTGTGCATGCGTGGATCTTGTCCTGTGCATGTATGAATCACATGTGTATTTGTGAATATCGAGACCCTTCTGGCTCCATAGCCATTGATTATGTGTCTAGGTGCAACCCGACAGACACACAAACAACACAGCGGCAAATCAAAATTAAATATAAAAATACAGTTTGATGAGGTTAGGTCAAATGCTTAATAATAGGCGATTATTATGCATTTGGCTCTATGACACCCATCCATCTTCAGGTCAGTGGATCAAGTTTTAAACATACTCCAATCTGGTCATTCAAAACAGGCCTGTAACATTTGCTTTGACTCCTCAGTCCACTTCCTAACAGTCCTAACCACAGGCTTAGAGGTCTTCCTTTTTGCCTGTAAGTTGAAATAAGATGACACAGGCAGTAAGCCGAAAGTCCCAAAGCAGACCTGATGACAGTGTGCTAAAAGCTGTGTAACAATGATCCAGTGTGTTATGCCTGTGTTATGCATTTGATTGAAGATTTTTTTCACCATTACAATCCCCAAAAACAAGGATGAGAGAGTCAGGGTGTTTTTTTCCCACATCTGTTATCAGCTCAGCAACTTGCATTTTCACTCTTGACGTTTTGGCTTGTGGCGGGATGTCGACACCAGCCAGAATAAATGAGGAGAGTTCTTGCAGTGACTAAAAGGGTTTACAGTCTATAAAAATTACTCCAGTTGAGGACAACATGTCTTATGTAACACCTTGACATCGCCACACCAACCTTTGTTTATGTAAAAACAGATTCGACCTCCTGTCTTTCTCACCAAGTGCTCCGTGCTGCGGTCTGCTCCAACCAGCTGGAAGCCAAGCATCAGAAGTGTGCAGTCTGGAGTGTGCTCACCAAGGCAGGTTTTAGTGAAACAGAGGGACGCAGATCCATGGAAGTCCAAGTTTTTAGAGTTGAGAAGCAGCACTTCATCCATTTAGTACAAGTGTGTGTGGAGTCCCCGGTGCTAAAGCTTCCCAAGCACACCGGCTTGTCTTTGTGTAATAAGATATTTAGCATTTTGCATTTCAAATATTTATGTCAGACCAGACAACTGAGTAAAAATAGTACTCAGAGAATGCCAAAATATCTAAAATTCATCGAATGTACTCCGAGATTATAACAATCAATATGCTGCACAGTATGGTAACTTGTATACTTTGCTATCTGATCAAACCAAATTTTGCAAATAAAAGCGTGACATTTTTTATTTCAAAAGGTTTTGATGGAAGCCCCTTACTAATCTCATTCTGTTCGTATTACTAATAGAACACAATCATGTTATGTAACCTTGACAGTTTTCTGTGAAGATAATTAATTTATGCCTCCAAATTACCCTCACCTATTTCCTCTGCCACTTCCCATCAGCACAAAAATCAAACTCCAAAATGTCAGTACAGGTTCCACCTGAAGAGACTCTAATCACTTAAGTGAAGGTGTGATAATTCTAGTGATGTACATTCTATTTCCTTTTTTTTATTACTTAGGCATAATATCCTCATCACGGTATGCCTGAGTTTGAGTCCTTTCCTGTGAGCCTTTAACTTCCTGTCCAAAGCTTGTTGAAGTTTTAGTCTGAAGGTAGAGTGTGCCTTCTATCATTCCTGGATTGATTGTTTAGAAAACAATGCTTTGTAAAAGTATCCATACTCACGGAACATTTTGTCACTTTACAACCACAAACGTCAGTGCATTTTATTGTGATAGAACAATATAAAGTAGACCAAAGCTGTGAAGTAGGGGCAAAAGCATACTTTTTTTCTCAAATAAAAATCTGAAAAGTGTGCTATGTATGTGTATTCATTCCCCTTTAATTTGATATCCCTACGTTAGATCAAGTGCAACATATGGTCTTTACTATTCAAGTCCTAAGTTAATAGAATTTACTTGTGTGTTAGATGATCTCAGTATTAACTCAGCTGTTCTGTAAAGGCCTTTGAAGGAGGTGATTACAGAAGATTTGGAGCAAGTTGTGGCTTAAAGCAGGATTAGGATATAAAACAACATCCCAGTCATAATGTTCACCCTTCAGGTGACCATTGAACTAGTGCGACGCAAGTGTAAACCTACGAAGACATTTACCTGACTCCGCCAGATGGATTTGCTCCGCATATCCATCTGGAAACCTTCCGTTGAAGTAATTTTGGGAAGGGGCGAAAATACTGGTTAGCTGATTGGCCTATGTTGGTGATTGACGGGCCAAATAAACCAATCAGATCAACGAAGCATATGACGTACTCGTCAACATGCTTCGTCGACTGAAGCCGCCATGTTCTTTAGACTGAACTGTCGCGCTTCCCGTTGCGTCACACCTCAACCCGCCTCAAAGCCAACGCTGATTGGACGTTCGTTTGGTGAACGGCTACAAATTTTCTTTAACGGAGAGTAGCCAGACTGATCTGAGAGTGAAACCTTGAAAGATAGCGAGATCAGGATGGTCTCACGAGGCTACGAAGACAGTCATCCATCTAAACTGAAAGGCTGGGCTAAGGAGAACAATAATCAGAGAAGTCAAGAGGCTCATGGTAACTATGGAAGAACAGCGGAGAACCCAGAGTTTAGGTCAGAGAAGCACCAAAACATCAATTGGTCATTCACTTTTCAAATCTGGCCTCTGTGGAGTAGCAAGAAGAAAGTCATGGTTGAAAAATGCAATAAACATGGAAGTAGCTGCCCTATTCAGATACAGCGGTGGCTTGTCAGAAAGGGGGGGCCAGGATGCCACCTCCATCAAAGTTGAAGGAAAACAGTGTTGACACAGTAAACATAAATTACAGAATAGAAAGTAATGTGACATCTGTTCATAAAATGTGTCTGACATTTGATTTTACCACATTCCTATTCCATTTTATGGTTTTAGGGGGTCATTTTTTGTGTAAGTCAAAACCACACATTTCAATGGCGTGGCACAGCAGTCAAATGAGTGTATAAATATGGCAAGCCGATTTAACATAAATTCGGTTTCGTCTGACTATCCGTAATTACATTCCATATGTCTAAAAATGCATTTTGACTAGACAAAACTACATTTTGACTATCCGGAATGGTATTTTAGGATATCTGTATATACATTCTGATTAGAAAGAATAATAATTAAAGATATCTTCAATTACATTTTGACTAGTCAAAATTCCTTTCAAGATATCTCAAATTACGTCACCGGATTCGTCATTGAAAGTGTCACACATCAGTAATTATAATTTTAAGATATCTCGAACGTAATTATGACTAGTCAGAATTACAATTTTAGATATCTGAAGTAAGAGATTGCGTGTAAGCCCCTTATTGGCTGTACTAAGCTGTCCAAACAATTGCCTGAACATTCAATGGCGCTGGCAGTTTTCGACAAAATTGTAAGATAATGTCACAATGTAGAAAGAGCTTTTTCAGTATGGGATATACGGAGAGTGCGAAAATTGTGTACTTGAAGAATGCTTAAGAAATTTGCAAAGAATTTCGGATTTACTTTCTGCCGACACACACAATGCACTGAAAAACGGCTTAGGGAAGCTGAAAGCGCTACTATCGACCCATGTCCAAGCTGGAAATAAGGAATATTCCGCAGCCCGGGCCAGTTCAGTTAATAACCAGATGCAGTTTTTATACTGTGGTAAAGCTATCTGCCTCTTCGGAAATTATGGTAAAGCCAGCTAGCTCTTGATTTTGACATGCTAGACGGCACAAGGCATTACAGCACCCTCCTTTAGCTCCTCTGAAAATAAAAGCGCACCTCCGGTTGATGTATGATGATATATGGCACGCCGTTTCATAATTCAAGATATCAGTAACGTAATTTTGACTAGTCTGAATGTCAATTTAAGGTATCTTTAATGGAAAACCTGAATAATTCAAGATATCTCTAATTCATTTAGAGATATCTTAAAAGGAATTTTGACTAGTCAAATCGAGATATCTTGAATTTACTTTATGACTAGTCGTAATTTAATTGTAGATATCTGAAATGTGTATTTCAGATAGTCAGTAATTCATTCTAGATATCTTGAATTGACGTCTCCATACAACTCAATGGTAAATCTGACATCATTTCGACTAGTCAGAATGTAATTAGAGATATCTCGAATAGGTATTTTGACTAGTCAAAATATAATTACAGACATCTTAAATCGCTAAAACGTCTAGTCATAAAACAATTTGAGATATCTGGAATGTAAGGGCGGTACAACCAAATTTATGTTAAAACGGCTTGACACAGTATATATGTGTTTAAACATTTGGCTTTTGTCTGATTTAAATTTTTGTGTTACTCCTTTGCGTTATTCTTCATCCAATATGATTAATCCGGGGATGTAACTTTGATTGACAGATTAATATATGTCAATCAAAGTCACATGCCTGGTAGTTTAGATGTGCAAATGGGAATTTCACTCAAACATCTGGATGCAAATGGAAGATTCAGAAAAAAACAAGAACAAGTCAGGGGACAATGTAACCTGGCCAGCCAGATTGATAATATGGAGCACTCTCCATTCCTCACATTATGCATCTAGGACTGCTCCTATCAAATCTGTTTGGGTAAAGGAGGACATGCAGCAGAAGTCTCCAAGCTGATTGGATGAGTTGACACCTAGTGCCTGCCTACCAAAGTATGGTATCAATGAGAAGCAAAACAAGTTAGCCCTGCTCAAGGCACATCTTGCTGTTCTTCTTTCAAAGATGAAATTGTGGATTCTGACAAAACAGATGTCATAGCAGCAGCTATGACAGTTTAGTTGGACCCGACCAACTAAACTTAAAAATCCAGCAACAGGCAAGTGAGTTTATTGGAGTGTTGCAAACACCGACCCATTGTACCCCCCCCCCCGCCACCCCACCCCTACCACTGTTCAGATGAGAATTTTTTTTTAATTTTTGCCATCTCGTAAAAAAAAGAAAAATAAGTAAATAAGAGTGTGGAGGAAAACTAAAACTGCACATCACCCTGAACACCATCCCTTAGATGAAAAATGGTGATGGCAGCATTACGCTGTGAGTATTCTTGTCTTCTGCTGGGAAGTGGAAGCAGGTAAAAGCAAATGGGATTATGGCTGGAGCTGAATGCAGGACGTTCCCGGAAAAAAACCCTATCCCCTTACTGGGGAAGAAATTCAAGTTCCAGCAGGACAACAACCCTGAGGATATGGCGAGAGCTACAACAGAATGGTTAGATGAAAGCATGATCATGTTTTAGAATGGCCCAGTCAAAGACCAAACCTAAATACAACCTAAAATATGTGGTATGACATAAAATTCGATGATCAAAGATTATTTCTATCCAGACTGACTGAAGAATGGGGAAAAAATGTGGAAAGCTATTTATGATTACTCCGGGGAGGGTATGGGGTCTAAATAAGGTTGTATGCCACAGTTTTGAGCTTTTTTTTTGTAAATTAAATGTTTGTAAAAACATACATAATTTTCATCTCACTTAACAATTTTGCAAATCCTCTGGGTTTTCACAGAAAATTCCATTAAAGTATGAGGAATTTTGTGGTCAATGTGACAAAATGTGAAAAAGTTTAATTGATGTGAATACTTTTGCAAGGTACTGTATGTATCGATAACTATCTGAACAATGTAATGGTATGCAAGCAACGGTTGTTGTGATTTTAGAAACAAAACAGATATATGGGAAGGTAACCTGAACATGACGGGTCGATCAGAATTATTCATCGGTGATTAAGCACATAAAATACAGATTCAGCGTGTGTCCTCACCCAGCACCTGCTTCACATGTAAATCAGCCTAATGATTCATCTTTTCCTGTTAAAGCATTGGCACAGTAGCACAGGTGCTAGTGGATTAAGATGTGATTTTTCACAGGACAGACTATGATCATAACCTCATATGAGTTTGATCAAATAACTTAGACACAAGCCAGGGAATCTTAGAAAGCTACAGGTTGGATATTAGAGCCTTTTTTTGGTACGTTGTACACCGGTGGCATTACTCTACAGTGTACTGTTCTCCTGCTCCTCAAACAAAGTGCCTTGAGATGACATGTTTCATGAATTGGTGCTATATAAATAAAATTGAATTGAAATTGAAACAGATACCAAGGGAATCATCTTAGCCTTTACCAACAGTGGATAAGTTATCAAGTAAATTAAATTAGCCAATATTGTGTGTTTCATATTGCAGATTGCCTCAAGGTAGTAACTCACTAGGGAGGGATGATGATATTTTTTCAGCAAGTATTTGTGCCTTTTGCAACCAACATGGTTTAGGCAAACAAAATAGTAAAGGTGCTATTAATGTAATTTTTAAAACCTAAATTTTCAACTTCTTTCCCAGAATGCAGCATACAAATAGAATAAATAAGAGGGAGATGTCTCTTACATGCAGATGTCACAGTGGTCCAAGGTTGGAACCAAAGGGTGCATCAAATCTTTCAACTGCACCATGTATCCATATAGCCTTCATGCAAACCTAAAAGAAACACTACCAAGGGACGGTAAAACTGACCACTACCAAAGTAGCCTCAGTGTCTTTTAACCTTGACTTTCTGATTTGAATGACTGTTAGATGATCTGGTAACACAATTACTCCACTCATACCCTCTGCTGCCATTTCATACACTCCCATGCCATGCAAATTAAGTTAAGAACCCATCACTTGTCTGCATGTGTACCAAATTACGGGAAAATCAGACAATTTCAATTAGATTCTAAGTTTTCTGATAAATCAGACATGCTCTCTGAGATTAGTATAAATTATATAGAAAAGGTGATTCTCATCTAAACAATGTGCAAATATGGTTAAAAAGCATATGGTGACATGGTGGTGACCTCCACTGACTAATCTCAAATTTGGGTTAAATGTTGAATTTATTATGGCTGAAATCACACTACCTCAAACAGGCCACCTTCTTTACATCGGAGTAATGCTGCACCTGAATATTAGAAATCAACCTCAGTGTGTATGGTCACTCCAGGGTCTAGAAGAAATCCTCGGGGAAGCATCAAGAGCACAGTGCATTACCCATTATGCGTCATCATATGGGTCCTGGGTGGAGAAGCTCACCAGGCAACCTAAATAATCAATAATATCCACACTTATTAATACAGTGTCATGACCCAGCCCATTGCACATTAAGATAAACTATACACTAAGCTCCAAGTGGAATAGTACTTACAAATGGGGAGTGATGCATCCATCCATCTATTATCTATGATTATCCATACAGTGTCACAGGGGGGCTGATGCCTATCTCAAGTGGTCATTGGGTGAGAGGTGACCCTGGACAGGTCACCTCTCACCAGTTTATTACATACACCTCCAAATTTTACATAGACTACTTGATTGAAAAAAGTTGTATGTTTACCAGTTTACATGTTGGTGAAGATTCTCAGTCAATGCATGTGACCACAACATTTCTCCTGTGAGCCAGGCTAACCATGAGCCTGACGACTCTCCATTGTGAGGGGTGATCAGTTCCAGGCGACTCTACATGCCAATCTAAGCTCTGATGAGGCCTTGTCGGCAGGTCTATAAAGCTTGGAACTCCACACTACTCCAGACATTTTGAATTGAGCAAGCTTCCTTGATGGGAAACGAAATGTCTTCAACTTCAGAATAGAAGTCCAGTTGTTTTATTTTAAACGTTTTTTTGGATTTATCAGTCTACAGTTCAAATTCAATATCTATCAATCCATCTATCAATCGTCGTCTGCTAACCATTCTTCCACTTCTCTAAAAAAAAAGCCTCTCTGCTCCACTTACATCAAGGGTCGATGTCAGCGTCCCTCCCAGCAGTTGATGGGCCCATGTGGAAAGGGCTAACTATTGTTTTTTGTTGTGAGTCTGGTCAAGCTAGAGGAATTAAGGTTTGACCAGCAATTGAAGGATTACATAGTCTTTAAACAGCAGTTGTCCATGCCCATCATTCAAACCAAACAGTTATGAAGGTAAACAGCTTCATGAAAATGTTCATGGTTTGATATTTAAAAATAATGTAATGGGCCAGACAAAAATGTAAAGTTATGTGCACATTCTGGTATTTTAAAGACAAGATACACTAAAGACACTGAAGACAAAAGAAACACTTTTCTAAATATTTTTTTCAACATTAAACTTGAAAGCAATACTTACCTTTATTCATAAAGTTACTCGCAGTAGAGTAGTCAGAAATTTTACTCAAGTAAGAGTAGCGATACTTACTCAAGTAAAAGTAAAAAAGTACAGTGCAGTGATACTACTCCTAAAAGTACATTTTGCTCAAAATGTTACTCAAGTAAATGTAACTGAGTAAATGTAACTAGTTACTACCCATCTCTGGTTAATGCCCCTGTTACTCTGTCAAGTATAGTTAAACTACTAGTTTGACAAACCTTCAGCATTGAAACAAAAGGTTCCCTGCATTGTTTCATCTGCAAGTGTACTTCCACTGATTTTTCTTTGACATTTTTAAAACAAAAGCCTTTTGGAGTCGAATAATATCCAGGATTGTTCCACTGTTAAGCTTCCATGTCGAAAACAGTGTGGTCAAAAGACCTCAGTTCATCACATGCCTTTAGGCAACTATTTGGTAAATCAAGCCAAAGTGTTTACTGATAGTACTCCTAGTCATTTATTTTTTATTTTTTTATTGATGTTTAAACGCTCAGAGGAAATTGATGCAAAACTTTTATAAATTTTGACAAAAGTCTCTCAATTCTGCACTTTTTTTGCTTTAATGAATAGCTTGTTTATTCAGATTTGTTTAAACCTGTTGCTCAGTAAAGTGGTCTCAGGTAGGTACATGGTCGCTGCATCATATGTTACGTCAAGCTTGACTCATCAAAAGGTGATTCATGCACTTGAAATCCAACAGTTAGATGATTTGGAGGATGATCCATTATAAATGTCAGAAAATGCAATTTCAGCATTTGTTCTGTTTGTCTCATGTGAAAGAACTGATTGCCCTAATGTGGATATCTAGATATTTTTTGTAAATGACTCAATGTGCAATAACCTGTGCAATAATACTGTTAAATAATCCTGTTTAATAAGCGACTTCAGCTGCATAGTTATCTCACTACCTCACTGTTGCACTTACCTGGTACCACTTAATGTAAAATGTCATTCCATTTGTATATAAGTCACCTGAGCGTACATAAGTCACCCTAAAAATCTGTGAATATTTCCCCTGTACTTTTTATTTTATTTTATTTTATTTTTTATTTTTGATACACTACATATGTGGACACACTGTATATACCTTATACCTTATGCACCTTTCCTCCTTTTGGCACCTTTCTTTTTGTTTATTAAGCGTGTGACAAGTAAATTTCTCCACTGTGAGATCAATAAAGCCTATCTTATCTTATCTTATGATACAAAGATTTTAATGTTCAGGAAAAAAAAAAACACTGAATATTTGGATGAGCAATGGTGTGCAAAGCTTCTGATCCAACCTTCTGTATATTTATTAGCAGGATGCATGCAAAACTTGCTATTTTGGGTTTCCCGTTTCAGATGATCTGTTAAAAAGACCAGTCTTAGGAACAGGTACCTAAAAAAGGGGGAAAAAAATAATAATTGATCACAATGGTCTTCCTAATCCTTGCTAGGTTCACTTATTATTGCGGTTTGCCATTAAACTTTTACATTAAGCAGGAAACTTGACCCTGCAGCAAATAAAAACAATTCTTCTGCATACTGTTATCAGAAGACATAGATCATTTAAAAGTAGCATCTTTACGGGCGAACTTGACTTCGATATATTAAGTTTTGATATGTGCTCTGCTGACTCCTGGGCCACAAGCAGCTTAGTTTGCATTTGGTTTGGCTCGGCTCTGGGAAGAATCACACTGGTCAAGTCTAGTGTATTGATGTCTCCTGGTCTGGCTTTTGATTATTATTTTTTAATCAAGCTATGCAACTTTATTCTGGACTGAATTCAGTTGTTGCAGTTTGTGCTTGGCAATAATCTTGCTGCCGGACCGCAACGGTGGACCTGCCTGGTGCATTACAGTGAAAAGAAATGTTTGAGTGATCGAAGCCCACATCTCCCTCTCCTCCTCCTCTGTCCTCTCCGCCCTCCTCCCTCTGCCATTGGTCGGAGCGCAGCAGGCTCCGGTGCTGATGATGCTTTGAAAGAGGGAGTAAACTGAGAGCGCACGTCTCCCCCGCTGCGCACACACGCACAGCTAAAGTGAAGTGAAGATGCTTGTTCCCCCTCGATCAGCAGTCCAGCCCGCAAGCCGTCCACTTGTTCCCCTGCCTCTTCTTCTGGCGCCAGCCCGTCACACTGCCTCTGTCCTCGCTTTACGTGAGGAGTCCGCGCAGCTCGGAGGAGCAGCAGGACGAGAAGGCGAAGGGAGACGCGAGAGATCCGGAGAACCATCACCTTTATAGCGCATCCGTGGGGAGCTATGGATGCGCGGACAAAAGGACGCTTTCTCTTCACCGTGGGCCTCCTGTATGGGTTTTACTGGCCAGCACCAGTGTTCTCCAAAGGTAGGAGAATCATCTCCATGTGCACGCACGGATACTTTACGCTTGCTTACAGTGTTTCTAAGTGTCTTCCTCGTGGCTGCGCACCACTTGTCACCTGAATGAAAACGCACGTTATTGATCCGGGGTTTGTAAATACTCCAAAGCGCACACGCAGTCTCCAGTGTGCGTTTTCATTCATCCTCTTGAGTTTGTCCTTCTTTCATTGCCCCTGAAGCTCTTCCTGATCCCCAGATGCGCGGCTTATTGATTTATAAAGCTAAAACTTGCTCTGTCAGGCACCCGCACTGCTAATTTATGACTCGGATCAGCGCTGATTGTCCGTTTGCTCTTGTTCTGAAATGAATCTGTCAGTATGACCACGCTGCGTGCAGGAGAGCAGCCATTGGTGCAGGCACGCCTGTGCAACAGGCATGGCATGGTGCGTTTTTTTTCTTTCTTTTCAGGTTAAAAGTGGTTCCTTTTTGGAAAAACAAAGTAAGTTTATGCAGCAGCTAGAGCATCTTCAGTAACAACTGTAAAAGCTTTGTCGAGTTCAAAGCTACAATAAGAGCTGTCAAATGCATCTTCAGTGATCCCTTTGAAGAGCAGATGAATGGGATTGCAGATGTAAAATACAGCTTTTTTGCAAACAATCGGCATGCTCATTTGCACAGAACACCCTAAAGGTGCTGAGCCGCTGACTGAGAAGAATATTTTGCAATATGACCATGGGTGATCTTGTAGTTTTCCTTAAATTAAAATAAAAAGAATGTAGACATTGTTGAATTAGGTAAAAAAAACAGCCTTTGAGGTAGCTGAGTGTTCAGTGAGTCTAAGCTGCTGCACTTAGATGAATACATAAAAAATCTCAAATTCTATGAGCTGTACGAGAATATACCTTCTTGGTTCTTTGCTCCAAACCTAGTGACTGTTTCTAATCTACCCCCTACATGTATATATTCTATTGGCTTTACCTGCTGCTGTATTATCCTCCTAGAGGACGACGGACAGTGATGGCGTTTGTGTGAGGTACTTCTTAATCCCCTTAAGATGAACACTCTGAAAAGTTGCTTTACAAACTTGGATTGACTGTTGTGATGTATTTAGGTTGCAGCGTCTTGATTTCAGTAAAAACTCTGGTGAGCACGGTTCCCAGAGTATACTGTGTATCCAGAGGAGAGCTCCCGCCTTTTCATTGTACATGCGAAGCCTGTTGGATCGTGTCACTTTTATCATGCTGCCATGCTGTCACGTCGTGCTGTGCAGAGATAATCAGAGACTCAGCCCATAACAACCGTTTGATCCAGTTAAACCCCAAATTTCTAAATGGAAATTAGAATAAGGTTCAGAGATGCACCGAACAGACTTATGCTGGCAGAAAGTTATTTCTGGTGTTCTTTCCAAGGACTGTAAACACATTTAAACTCATTTGTGGAAACTTTTAATTAATCAAGCTGATAAATATCACAACCACTGATTGTAAAATTAAGAATGTGCAACAGATTCCTTGATAGAGGTAGTATTTAGGAATCCGACAAAAAAAAAAAAAAAGATATTAAGATTGTCCCCATACTTCTCTACCTTTATCTGACTTTTGCTATACTCAGAACAAACTGCATTGCATAAAATGTATGTTCTATCAGATCAGAAAAGTTCTAAATTTCATCCACATCATAAACAGGAGGAAATTCTGATTTGCCTTTCTTTTTACTCTTCGGCTCATTATTTGATCAGAGCTAATAAAGGGATGTCTAGCCAAGTTTGATCACTTGTCATTTTGTGCATCATTACAAAAGATCCATATTCTAGTTTTGATTTCAAATTTGCATCTTTTCGCATGAGTAAAAGTATGCTCTCTTAAATTAGCTAAAAAACGCAAACAGTTAAACAGTATCTCTTAAATTCATATCTAAGATATTTGTTTCCTGAAATCCCACATCCCATACTTGCTGCCGTGATAAAAAGAGAAGCCTATGATGAAGAAAACAATGGCTTCCAGCTTGCACTAATCAGGCCCACTGAATACCAAATTAAACCTTTTTATGTGTGGGTAAAACATATTTATTATTTAGTACTCTGCACAGCAGGGGCATAAGGAAATGAAGTCAAAACAGCTTCCCTGTGTTTTGTTTCCATATGTAGGACTCTTAATGAATGAAGGAATCCTACAGGGCATGCTTCATTTTCTCATTCTAAATTCTCCAGTGAAAAGGAAGTTAATGAACTGCACTTGATGATATTGTAACTATTTGAATGCATGGAGTATTTTTAAAGCTGTGAGGAGTTAAATGAGCAATTTAGCCAGGAAAAGCAGAGTAAAAAGGAAGGATCAGAGTGGAAGTGGCTACCATCAAGATACCCTGAAGGTTATTTGTAGATATAAGCAGTCATTACCTTGAACACAACGGCCCTTGTAAACGATGACCCATGGTTTACCTATTTCAGCTCTTACTAAAAACACTGATAATAGAAATCTAACTGAGGTTTCCACAAAGCAAATTTGCATTTTTCTGCAGATTTTCCTTTCTTGGTACATCTTCTCACCAGAATGATGAAATCTAGTTCTGCCCTAATGCCATAGTTTGAAACTGAAACACCGAAATACAACAAAAGCCCTTCAAGGTGAGCTGCATCGATAAGCTGTACTTAGAACTCCTGTCGTTCTTTGACTCTTGATACCAAAGCAGTCATCATCAAATAGCTCATAGAAGAAAACGATCAATAAATTGCGGCTCCAGAGAACTCAGGGCGGACTGAGTCTTCACTGCCTTTTTCACATTCGATTTGACAGTGTTCACACATCAGATTTGTCAATGAATGCACTCAGAAAGGAAGCTGAGCCACGGTCCTTCACTGGAATTAGATCTTTGCTTTCATGCTTTAAAAAATGTAGCCTAGTAACACTTGCCTGCATCGAACTTGCTTTTGTTATCATTTAATCATATGACTGAATATTGGCATTCATATACAAATCGTAAAGAGCTCTCTATGTGTCTTAATTATTTATCCGGATTAGGGAATGTAATGGTTTGAATCAGTAAAAGGTTTACACCAGTAACCTGGTTGGGGGTGAAGGGAAGAGAACAGCATTAAAGACAGCCAAAGAGGACATGGCAGCACTAGCAGCATTGTTTTGCTCTGCTGTGCTGATTTTGTGCTGCCTTGGTAGTGGTGTATTGATACATTCAGCTCACAAGAGACTATACACAGTTCTGGGTTCATGAATAAAAGACAATTTCAACAATCTTTTGAGGAAAACTATCAACCCCCTTTTCTGTTGTTTTTACAAATATAGTAAAGAATCTCCAACTGGGTTTTAAAAAAAAATCTCAGCTCACTGTAGATCTGTCCAGTTCAATTTTGACCTGTCTAAGTATTTTAGATTTTAAGGTAGACATGATCAAACAGAGTGAAGGGTCTTTTGAAAACAGGGAACTAGCCCCTTACTGATAGCACTGTAAGAAAATATCGATGTCCATCGACTCATGACAGCATTTGATTTGTAGCTTCCTAACAAATAATTTGTATGTTTATTTTACTGTTTATTTTTTCTACTAAGCATGCTGGCAGATAAACAATGTAAAACTGGTGGAGGGTTCATCAATGGTTTGGAAACTATGTGCTTTCAGCCATCCCAACCAGCAAACATCTACGTTTCCAGGTCCCACAGGATCATAAGAAGGTTGAAGGTCTGGCAGTAGATAGAGTAATTGTTAACAAGGATTCTAATCCAATCAGACAAAGCAATCACTTGAAATCTACAGTTCCAACCGTGGAAGTATTCCTGCTGCGCAAAATTCAGCCATAAATGTTACATTGAGAATATGACTGATGATCCACAAGCAGTGATGGATAGTAACATAGATGCAGAGGCTGAAACAAGCAGTGATGAGGATAATGATCATCTTCAGAGGTGGAACTGGTATGTATCCATTTAAATGCCTGTTGGATGTTTTTTGCCAATCGTAAAAGCTGTGTTCTGTTATTGTCCCCTCAACAATATGCCAACCACAACCACTTTAACGATACAAATAATTATAACAATTGAGTCAAATAAATGTGACAAACTGATAAAATGTGACTTAAAAACATAAGCAAGTTTTGGAGGAAAATTACTCAATTCTTCTAAAAATTTATTTTAATTGTCCCAGATGAATCCGCTTGGATAGTTGGAGCCTGCTTTGGAATGGTCTAAGTTGACGGGGCACAATAAAAAAAAAAAAATCTGAAACTGTTCTCATCCTACCAACAGACCACTGAAGCAGATAAAGTCCTGAGAACGAAGTCTATGACAGGACTATTTAAGTGGCATGTAGGAGGAGAGATAATATGAGAACAGCCCAAGGATAGCTTTGTAGAAGAAAATTTACCATTGCCTTAGTAGCATGTTGTATATTCAAATCTGAGTCTATTGGTAATAGCTGGGACTTACGTCACCAGATGTAAGAATCTTTAACATAGTAAGTCGATTGTACTTTTTGAAACAGATTTCATTTTAAGAAATATAACTTTTCAGTTTTGCATTATCTTGTGATATCTCTAACTTCTAGGTAAGTGGTAGGAGATGCTAGAAAAAGAAACTCTGTGAGGATGGTTTTGCTTATGCAAGGAGCACCATCTCCTACTTTTAGCGTGTTGGCTGATCTACGCAGACGATGGCACAGTATGTCAGAGGAATACTGAAGGAAGAGGTTAGGAAATATTCTGTTTCCCCAAAGCTTTTTATTAGCTTCTTAGTCTGATGGACCAAGAGCCAGAGGTCATTATGTCAGTATGTCTGCTGTGGTGATGCAGTATAGTTTTTGCTTTTTGCTACTTTTTATACCAATGGTAAATATTCCTACTAAATATTCCTAATCTAACTGAAAATGACAACTTCAACATAGGCTCAGTCCTTTCCTGTTATCTCCATTTTTACTACTAATTCTCAAGTCTTTCAGAAGGTCCTCCAGAGTTTATCTCTGTATCTGACATCAACAAAGCACCTGACCCTTCGATTTAACAATAAAGTCTGAATGGGTAGTTATAGGTAGAAAAGGTACTTCTTGAGAGGTCTTTCTTCATAGAAAATGAGGAATGTAGAGAAAATTCTTCAGTATTGCAATCTCAACAACAGCTTTGGAAATCAGTGGACACTGGTCTTGTGAAATGATGAATACAAATGCATGCATTTCTGTCTAAATTGATGTTAGTCTCTACTGAGGGCATAAAAAAAACAATGCGAACCAAGAAGCGCCATGTAGTTTCTGCAATCTAATCTGTTACTATGTCCCCTGGATATGAAGTTGTGTGCTTTATGCTTGACATCCTGATCTGAGACTTTTATGTTGAACTAAGAAAGGAAGAAGATCTTGAGCTCCTACTGTATTTGTTTGTGTCACAGAGTTGATTAATAAACCATTCACTGACACCAGTTGGTTAGATGATCTCCATCTGTGAAGTCCATCACAGTTTTAAAAGGTTTATCTTGCAGCAATGGTAGTAGAGAGATGAAACAGTGACAGTGACAGACAAAATATGAATGATTTGTAAACACTGAGCATGCTGTGCCAAGCTAACCATTGGCCACTAACACTGCTAAATCTGTAATCTGCTGAGCTGTGAAATATTTAATCATTTTGATTTCCCAAATTATGGTGTTAATATCTTGGCTTGTTCAAATAAATCCAGTACCAATTTGTTTGTACACATTAAGTTTGGGAGGGACCTCAGGGGTGTGATTTTAGTCATGTGTCAAATACAGCAAGGGTATCATGTAATTTGGGGCCACATTTGAGTCATATGCTAAGGGGTTCTTGTAATAATTCTATAGAACTGTGAACACAGAACAGTAGACTGAACAATGTATCTAATATGCACCTTCCACAATGGAAACAGCTGACAACAGCTTTCTTTTCCTGCATCACAGTAACGTAATGCAAATGCAGTAAAAGCACATTTGGACGGAAAAAACTTTATGGGTCAAGTTTTTTCAATTGTGCAAAGAATATTTACAAACAGCTTATGCTTAAAGAAATTACGGTTGCAATTTATATTTTCAGCAAAATAGAAAATAATGGGAACTGGTGGCACAGTAGTAAACTTGTTATCATCGTCTGCTGGGACAGCAAAGGTAAATATAAAGGTCACGACAGAACTTTAAATAACTGTTTGTTGGTTATGGCTTAAAGATGCTACGACCAATCTAGGAATGCTTCTAAGGTTTATAGAGTTGAAAAAAATGAGTGAAAAAAGTGAAAAAATGGCTTTGAAAAAGGGTTGCTGACAAATTCATGTGGAATGCTCCCATTACGTTTGTGTCAAAAGTGTTCCTTTGTGCCATCTCCAGCTCCAGGAACACAACATCACCATCTTCTGTTTCCCCGTTTCTCTGTGTGTCACATCAGTCACATGGGCCATAAATGTTGTGACACACGTCTCGCGGACAACCCCCTTCCCCTCTCCCCCCATGCTCCTCACTATGAACCAAATGGGAGCCAATAGCCGTGGTCTGCTGGCTGCAGCGGGGCCTGACAGCTCCAGCTTGCACGCAGAGTGATTCAAGCTCTCAAGGATCAATGGCCGACGTTAGGGGGGGGCCCCCGGTGGCATGGAACGAGACTCACACGAGGGGTCACGAACGAGGGCTTCTTCATGTGCAACACATGAATAGTGCGGCCCGGGGGGGCACTTTAAAAAGCTCTCCCCTCGTGTCTCACAATTCTGATGAAACACGCAGGGGTTATTTGAACATCTTTCTTAACCATGCTCTGACTCCCTTTTGATAAGGAATTGGATTTTGTTTTTGAAGACGCTCTACTTGAACATACAAAGAAATTGTGGGAGCACTCTGATTTGCAACGTCGCTTGTAACATGAATCCTGATGAAGCTCTTGTTGAGTTCACCTGACATGCAGGCGCATTTATTTAGGACTTGATGATTAATTTATGCATTGTGTGATTTAGCAGCAGAGTGGGTTGTGTGTAAAATACGTGATGGAAGCACAGGGATTATCTCGTATTTGCTTTAGGAGTGTTAAAGTCATCCGGTTCATTTATTAGTAATTCAAGTTAACCTGCTTTATGTTTTGCTAATGATTATAATGACAAGAACTTGTAGGATTTGAATATGAATATGAATATAGTGTCCTCAGATGTGTACTTGTGTCAAGTGTGGCTCAAGTAATCATCACCACATGGCTTATGATGCCGTTCTCCACTGTTCTGCTGCTGCAGCCTCATTTAACATGTGGCCCCGTCGATCCCCCCCAGGCTCTGTTTTGGCCCTGACCTGGGCCCCATGGATCGAATGTCTTTGTCTTCCTTCTTAAGGTTAAAAAAACCCTTTTAAAAATAGTCATAAGAGATAAAATGTGGCTACTTTTGTTTTCATGACCAAAAAAAAAAAATCTCAAGGTTTCTTTATTTCACTGCTCACAGGGCTTTCAGGAAAACAGACAAAGGTCAAATCTGTTATTTTCCTTGAGAGAAAGTAAAGGGGCTCTTATATTCCGCCTGCAGATTCAAGAATGAATCATCATAGTCGGGCTGCCACGGGGGACAACATGCGCAGTTCAGTGCCCAGATTTACATTTAAATGAAACCAAATGGCTGTACATTCAGAAATGATATACAGTAATGATGATGGTAATAAAAGCAAAGTCCTCTTTCATATTGGACCAGCTCTTGCTTGGAATTGCTGTCGTTCTGGAGGAATTTTCAGGTACAGTCAGTGAGTTATGTCTTTGCTATGTCAAGACTATTACCTTAACGTTTCAATGAGTAGATTCATCAGCATCCTGCCTAAGAGGCTTAATGTAGTCAGCAATCAGCCCCGCAGCTCATTCGGTTTTTGTAGTTTGCCGTGTGGCTTATAAATTCAGCTTTTTTTTTTTGCCTTCTCCATGACATATGAATCTGTAGGTTTCTGCGATTTCACGAGAGTCTCATCTATTTAGGTTTGTAAAAGTTATTTAAGAGATGTAATTTCTCTGGAGCCGAGCCCAAGAGTCATTATAGAAACTCTGACACATCTGAGGTCCCACATCAGTGGCGTTTTACAGCTCAGCCTCAGCAGAAAACTCCCCAAAACAAAACAGTTCTAACACTATGACCACACCTTTATAATTTTTGAATGATCATGTTTAGATAATACTAAAATTACTTATATTGCTGTGCCTTTCTTTTATGTGGAGCGGTGTCAATGTGTCACTCTGAGAAACAAAACATTACTCCAAAAGCCTGAAGGTATTTTCTAAACATTTAATCTTGTCCACAGAATTCATTTTAACTAGAGCTTCATGATATTTCCAAGCATAGAACTGCAATATCGTAATAATGGGATAAGGTAATGATATTTGTTACAGCTGACCCACATTTGTGACACCCTTCTGTTTCTTTCTATCGCCACATGGTGAGTAAGGTTTAGCATCTTCATCACAGAAATTCATATTGGATGTGAGCATCCAGGGCAGTGAAGATCCATCCAACTGGCCAGATGTAATACTGCCATCCTGTGCATGTTTAAATAGACCTTTCTCTATTCTCTGCTGCTATTTAACTACAACCCCCCAAGTATGCTCAGTCTTGCCACAATACTGTGGTATTCACAAACAGCTTCAAGCATGACATTTCAGAGCCCTGTTTCACTTTTTGATCCCTGATTTTTGATTTCTCCAAGACCCGACAAGCATCTGTTATAATTGCTGCAAGAAATCTGAGAGAACTGCCATCAGGACTGGCTAAGACGGCCCATTCGGTCACAGCGCTAAATCATGGAACAATGCTGCAGATACCCTTCATCCATCTCAGTCAGCAGATTCAATCAGCTGTGCTCCGGGAGCCACATGTCTTCATTCCACAGCCTCGTTTACACTGTGGTTGAGTTGCTTTCCTTTTGAATAATGATTTTATAAACTGTGAAAAATACATTTTGTCTTATTAGTTTTTTTAACCAGTTTAAATTATTCTATTTTTTTATTTAGCCTTTATTTAACCAGGAAAAACCTCACTGAGATTAAAATCTTAGAGTACCCAACTATTCAAATCCCTCTTACTGTTTTGTATTTTCTGCGATAGACTGGCGACCTGTCTAGGGTGTACCATTGACAGCTGGAGATAGACACCAGCACCCCTCGCGACCCCAACAGGGATAAGCGTGTTGGAAAATGGATGGAGGGATTGATGGATGTTTTGTATTTTTTCACATTACAGCCTTAAAAGACCATGTGTTTTATTATTTTATGTAATAGACAATAAAAAGTAGCACGTAATTATGGATCCTTTTCAACCTTTTTGAATAAAATAATATATTAAATGTGTGCTATATGTTTATATTCAGCTTTCTTTAATACAATACCCCTAAAATAAATTCAGTACAACCGATTGCCTTTCACCTAATTATAAACCTTTTTATTTAAACATGTGTCCAGCTATTCTGTGAAGGCCTCAGAGTTTTGCTGGAGACCCTTCCTCAATAAACAGCATCCTGATAACCAAATCACACAATAGAAAATTGTAGAGAAGTTTTAAGCAGGGCTTAGTCATAAAACTACATCCTAAGATCTGAACAAAGCACTATTCAATCCATCATCTAAAGAATAAGAAATGGGACACTAACAAGTTGTGTGAGAAGGTGTTCTAGTCAGATGAGATGAAAACATTATTTGTTATTTGTGGCCTCCAGGAAAATCACTGTGTGGTAGAAAATTATACAATGTGCATCACCCTCAGCACAGCATACTATCTACGAAACATGGCAGCGGCAGCATCATGCTGTGGAGATGGCACACTTTTCTGATGTTGATGTCTGATGTATTAATTGTGAATTACTTTGCACTTCTATACCATGATTATATTGGTTTGCCATGTAAAATACCCATGACCATGTATTGAAGTTTGGAGTTGCAATGTCTATGTCATTTGACAAAGTTCAGAGTATGAATACTCTTGTAAGGCATTGTATAAAAACTGTTGCAGATATGAATCGATTTAGTAAAAAAAAAAACATTTAAAATTCCCTGCATCATATAACAATTGTTTTTCATATTTGTTCAGCTTTAGATTATTTAAACCTGAACGTTTTGTGTTTTTCTATAAATAATACTATTATTTTTGTTTTTCCGTAAACTGCAAAGCAGTAATTTAATATTTGAAATGACTGAAAGCTGGAGCTGTCAGTACCATTTTTACAGATCTTACGTGCCCTCTAAATAAGCTTGCACGTTTCTTTGAACTAATTAATCAGCTAAAGCAGCAATTCTAGTAGTCTTAATAAAAACAGCTTTAATGAGTGTTTTTCCCCCCGAAATTGATGAAGGTTTTTTTCTATCACGCACACACTGATTCTCTCCAGGCATTAATGCTCTTCGAATGTAGTTAGGTTGGACAAACTCTGACTTCTTGGTACCTGTGTTTACGGATGGTGTGCAGCATATGAGCTTTTTACAAGGCTTTCTTTACAAGGGTTTATGTTGCCATCCTATTTAGCGAACTTCCAGGCAACTGTTATACATTTTGTGTGGATGTGAGCATGTCTAGATTCAGTTGCACACTAAGATGCAGTTAAGAATCCCACACACAGTTACCTTGAAATTTGATTAAAATAACATGGCTAACCGTATTTGATAGGATCGGTGTGAGGGCCTCTATGTATTCAGAGTCAACTGAAAGGCAAAGCCTCATTTCTTATCAAGTTAGAGAGAGTTCAATAATGTTATCGAAAAACATGTCTTGTTGATGTATGGCTCCTGGTTGAAATCTATCTCAGCCGATTCCAAGTAAATGGTTTTTTGAAAGAGTAGAGCCTATAAGAGAATTCTTCAAAGTCCATCAATTGGAGCCAAGGTAAAGATTGCCCTTATTATGTGCATTACATATTTCTAATCAGCCTTTGATTTTTTTAAATGAGTGCAACAGAAAACGTATGTACTGTATTGATTATGTAGCTTAATTACAATAATAGGGATTTTCTCCAGAGATTGCAATGGCTGTGTAACAACTATACCTACATTTGTATATAACTTATTAGAGTTTGAATCAAACTGGGTTTGGGCTTTCTTATTATTTCCTGACAAAAAAAAGGTTTTAGGTGGCTCTGATTTATTGTCGTGGCAACTTTGCATTTCCACAATATGAATTAGTTATGAAAACTGGGCTTTTTTGTTTCAGATATTAGCTTGTTGACATTTACAGTTACAATTTCTGCCCTGACTATTAAAAAATGTTTGTGCCAAATTACTTTAGACTTTTGGTCCAAATCCATTCACCTCTTTTAATGTATTTCATCTTCAACCCTCTCTGATAGTCTTAGTATACTCCCACGTCTTGTATAACCTGTTTAATTACCTACAACACAATATAATATTATGTAAGGCTATGCTCAAACAAGTTTATTTTTAGCAACATTTTATGCTGATGAAATCCATGATGAATTTTATTAGTTACATTGCAATCATCGTCAGTTATTTTGTAATCTTGATTCCGTTACTTACCAATATGTTCATGGTAACAGCAGCAAAATGTCTTTTAGCAACCATAATATGTAGATTCTTGAGACAACGAATGCCACATTTGCATTTGGATATATCTCATAAATCAGATAAATTCAAATGCAAAAGTTGTTCTCAGGCTTCAGTGTTCTAAGGCTGTGGAACTCTCAGCCCTTTTTATGGTTAAAGTCAAATGTACGTAACAATGGAAGAAATAATCCTAATCCCAAGAATTTTTCTTAATATGGAACTAACACTGAGTTTGGAGACGAACAGCATTTGCTGCATTGAAAAATAATAGTATACATAGAATTTATGTGAAGCAGAATGTCACAAAAACTTTGTTTGTTGTTCAATTATATTTTTTGTGATCATTTCAAGCCACAATTGAAATCAAAATATAAATTTGAATTGCACTGCCCTATTTTACATATGTGCCAACTTCTAAAATTGAAGCTGGGATTGCAAACACAAGCATCATTTAGTAGATAATTTTATATATATTCTCACCATTGGCCATATTTTTAATTGGCAGTCTTGGACAGTCATTCCTTAGAGTGGAATAAGGGAGGTGTAGCGATTTATTGTTGGCCCCTACTTTAAAAAAGCAGAAGCAAGAGCAATAGCTATCGTGGTATAGTGCTGTAGTCAAAACCAACTAACTTGAAACTGAGTCAAGACCAATTAGAGCATGCCAAAACAAAGACAAGACCAAGTCCAAGACCAATCAAATGAAAAACCTTTTTCAATACCATTAGTGTAGTCATAACAGTGTAGTTTTTACTACATAACTTAAAAAAAATATGCCAGTCGCAGCTCAGCAGCATCCTAACCAATAAAAGGGATCCAGATCAACGGATTGCGCTGATGCACCTATCTCAGCTGCACGACCACAACATTTAGGTGAACCCAAATTTACTTGTAAGGAAGTTTTCAACTAAATACCAATTGTCCAATAAATGTGACAAACTAGTAATTAGTTAAACAGATAAGCAAGGCACTTGTGAAGACCACATACAGAGAAGAAGACTAAACTAGTTTTGGAAATTGGTTAGGTTAGGGTACATTTAATCTCCCGAGGCAATACAATACATAACACAAAATCTCATTAAGGTTCTGCAATCAAAAACTCTGTTTTATATGTTCAGTAATCAGTGTATGATAATTACAGGTTTAACAGGCTTTGTATCGAGATGTTAATGTTTGTTTCAGTTTGTGATGGTTCTAAGAGCAAAAAGAAAAAGGAAAAAATATATATAAATACTCTGTTGTCCTGTTTTCACAAATAGAATAAAAGTTATATAAATTTCCAACTGTATTAAACAATCTCTGCTCCGTGTAGAATTTTCCAGTTCATGTATGGCAACTCTAAATGTTTTTGATTTTGGCTAGAGGTCATCAAATAGGACCCAGACTCATTAAAAAGCTGTTATAGAGACTCATTTACATTGAGAAGAAAAAGCTACTTTACTTTAGCATCATTGTAGCTAATGGTTAGCCTAGAGTGCTTTTCTTACAGCGCTAACAAAACGTTTTATTCCGGACCCAAGATAAGATCATACTGCACTAGACCAAGTCAGTAATAGGATAGGATTTTGCAAAACCATTGTGATGCAACATTTTAATAGTGAAAAATCTCACTACACAAGATCTCATCACACCGCTAAGATTTATAGTAACTAAACATGAAACCTGCTAAACCTCCCTGCTATATGTCAACATATCTCTACTGAGAGAATTATCAGATTTCTGTTGTTGATTTCTGACTTTTTATTAGGCGTGCAAGTTGTCGATCGATGAAAACTTCAGCAACACTTGAAGGTTCAGGAGCAGACTTTGTTGACAGACCAACATGTTTTGGCTTTTGGCCTTCTTCAGGGTCATTACAAATCACCACATCAGTTATATTTAAATAAGAAGTACAATACAGAAAAAAAAATCAAATAAACCAATCAGTTATCGACACATAAATAACTGATCAATCAGCATATGGGATGGAACTTGCTGACTGGTTAAACTAGTGCCTAATTAGGTTCTTGCTGAAAACACTTCAGTTTTAAATAGGGCATATAATCCCACACTTACCACAGTACTTCACTCCCACAAAAATATAAACAAATAAAATCTATACATCGCAATCAAAATTAAAATTACCCTGTAGGTAATGGGTGTCAGGGTTGTTTCTGGGGTGTTATAGAAAACTTTGACAACCCTGTCCCTGATATTTATACCTCTCTTATAGATTATCATTGGGTCTTCATTAAAAATACATGTTACTTGTTACTTGTCACTCTGAAGAATTCGCCAATGTTTTAAAATTATTATAACACCCCAGAAACAACCCTGATAACCCATCATCTACAGGGTACTTTTAAATGTGGAGCTTGCAAAAATTGTTAATACACTGAAAATGTAAAATCATATAAACACCCAACTGGCGGTAAGGTCATCAACATAAAAGGTTTTATTACCTGTAAAACCAAAAATGTTATTGTATGATACAGTGCCCATGCAACAAAATATACATTGGAGAAACATCCTGTCCTTTAAAAGAACAAATCAATGAGCACAGAAGTTCTATCAAGAGGATGTAATTAGTCCTGTTGCAAAATATTTTAATGAAAAACATGGCAGCTCACCATCATTGTTATTTTTTATAGTCATCGAAGCCATCAAACCCAGTATAAGAGGGGATAATATTAATTTTATTGGGAAAAAGAGAGAGGCGTTATGGATATTTTACCCTAAGAGTTTATCTCCTACCGGTATGGATGCAGATCTGTCAATTAATCAAGTTACTGTGATTGTCCCTATTTGTTATTTTTATGGGTTTTTTTTTAATATCTTAATTGGATATTTATATTTTTTAATGGTGTTGCCTATTGTTTTTATAGAGTTAGTTTTATAGAGTTTTTTTTGTCACAATACTGTTACTTCTGGTATTTTTGTGGTTGTGATGAATGGAACTTATTTTATATTTTTGTGGGAGTGAAGTACTGTTGCAAGTGTGGGATTATATGCCCTATTTAAAACTGAAGTGTTTTCAGCAAGAACCTAACTGGGTACTAGTTTAATCAGTCAGCAAGTTCCATCCCCCATACATAAACTGACCATTCTGATCGGTCAGTTTATGTATGTATTTCTTATTTAAATATAACTGATGTGATGATTTGTAATGACCCAGACGAAGGCCACAACCCGAAACACGTTGGTCTGTCCATGAAGTCTGCTCCTGAATCTTCAAGTGTTGATGAAGTTTTCATTGGGAAGTTCATAAAATTACTAGGAAGTCGACAGGAAAGCAACCTAGCAATAGTAGACAGGCAAAAGCTGTAATACAATTTCATAGATCACAGGTATTTTTCCTTTGAGGTTTGATGTATTTCCTTTGATATTCCAACCCCGATGCTTTTGTGTTGCTACAGCACCAACTTTCATGGCCTTGGGGTGAGCTGTTCAAACATGTCCTCTGTTGATCCATGGTGGAGCAGCAGGTCTACCGGGACAGAACATTGCTGAAGGACAGGTAGTGATGAATGGACTGCCCAGCTCCAGTCCCAGCTCGCTATGTCCTGTCCCTGCCTGGAGGAGCTCTTGCTCTTGTTGCCAGCCTTATAGTCACTGGAAGAAACTATTCCAAATGACCAGTAAACACTCATTGGTGGGGCAGAAAACAGCCAGGGATAAAGTTAGAGAAGAGCTTTTTTTCTTTCCTGACAATGTGTCCTGTGGGTAATTATGATCATAATCTTTTGAACAATGACACATAACTAGTTGATTCATTAATATTAGCTTTTGTTAGTTTTAAACCAATTGTATGATCCCTAATATTTAATTATTTTACTGTGTGCATGTTTTAACAGTTAAAATATACTATGATTTTTTTGTTTTATTCTATTTATCTAAGTCACAACCAGCTCTTCCAACTAATTATGCCGGCCATAAAAATTATAATAATGAGCCATTATTTATTATTATTTCAGGACAGACCTAATATTGATAAATAACTTGCTGATCATTTTGGAATTTAATGTGTTTCTGTGTCACTATGTTCTCAAACCTGCATTGAAAATGCTGAAATAGTGTTTGCAGTGCTGTGAAAAAGTATTTCAATCTGGAGAGACTCACAATTAGAGAGATTTATTGACATAAATTAGAAATGTTCTTTGGCACCCAGACCCCAGCAGAAGACGTGAAAGTTGTAAATTTCTAAGAGTTTGGATGTTCATTTTAGGATTGGGATTAGTGAAGTCTTCCCCCTGGGATCCGGACACTGGTGGTGGAGGCCGTAGGAGAGAAGGAGTCTGGTGAAGCCTAAGAGCACGAAAGAGGAGATGGGTTGGGGGAGGGTCAAAGCTCAGGTGAAGAGCAGGATAATTCATGGGTTGAGAGCCTTATAAGCAGAGACTTGTGGGATGGTAGGATGAGGACTTGATGCAGATTCGCTAGCGTGCGGACACATGGCGAGGTGATCAGTGGAAACAGGTGCACTGAGTCTTCCGGCTTGAACTCTTGTCTAAACTTCATTATGCCATACACCTTTTAGAAAACTAAATTGGAAATATGATATGCATGGAATCTGACATCAAGAACATGTCATCTCTAAAAGGGGTGCATCGTGTCCCAATATAAAGAAATCTAAGAATAGATTACAGTAATTTCTAAGGATTTGAGAGACTCTTGTGAATGACATGGTTAGCCATGTTCCAAAAACTGGGGAGAACTTGAAACAGTGACAAGTATTCCCAGTAGTGGCAGGTCTACCTAAATTACTGAACATGTTGAACAAGTAACCCGGGGCTTACACTGACGACGGTGCGGGTTGCGGTCCTCGTCCAGTTCCAGTTTGCCGCAAACCCCCACTCACAATGCTCTTGGGGAAACAATGGCCAGCTGCGGCTCCGGCTGCGGAAAGGGCATTCAAGAGAACAGAGGTTCATGTGGTCCTTTCTGTTGCTATCCCTCATAAATGATTAAAAAACAGCCATGATTTTCGTTTTCTAGGGCAAAACTTATTATCCGTGCTCATAGATTTCCTTTATCATCCTCCTAAAGCTCCTCTTTTTACTCATGTTTCTGTGTTGATGTTTTGTTTACACTAGCCAAATCAGCGTAAGTTGGTGGGGTGATTTTATTTTGAAATTCACTTTATCCTGTCTAGCGCCTGATGTTTCCTGTTTAGCACATGAAATTTGGGAGCTCGACCGCTGCGGAGTCCGGTCAAACTTCCTTCCTGCGGAATTTTTTGCAGCGCTGCACGGCCTCGGTAACCAGACCCACAACCACATGTAACTGATGTGAGTGTACACATTGATTTTTAATTATTTGGGTTCCTTGCGGCGCCAGAACCGAATCTTCACCATATCTTCACCATTTAGTGTGAGCCCGGTATATGTAGCCAGGGGACCTCATTTGCATCTCTTGGGATCAGTGTTCTTGTTACAACAGTAACAAGAAAAGAGAGGAGAAAAAACTCTATCCATAGGAGAATTTCAAGACTAAACCAAAGCTGTCCGAAGACATTAACACTAAGGCCTGATTTACATTTGCCAAAAGGTGTTTTAACAATCCTCAAAACCAACAATCATACTATTAATTGACGTGATGAAAGAGGAACATTTTGGAAGGCATGGTTTATAATTAACAAAGCATTCCAAAAACAGAACATCAGCAGTCAGACATGTTGGTGGTTAGAGGTGTTTCCTGATAACTGCCTCTGAACAAATATCAGATTTGCATCAAACTGGTTCTAGTCTGAGTACATGTTTCACCAATGCTGGTTGATACACACACCTCCCATACAAAGTATCCTATTAGCAGTATTTTGCAAATATCTGGAGTTCACATTATGAATTACATTTTGTTTATAAAGTTAGAGGTTTACTTTGTAGACTGCAAGGAACATACAGAATGTTGCATACATAAAAACATAATGTATATTGCAATTCAAAGCCCCATTTGAGCCATAGTAGTGTCAATAAAATATTTACACAGCAGACACTCGAAACTATGTTTTATAGTTAATCTATTTCTTATGCACCTGACTTTTCCTATTCACCTTGTACCTAAATTTGCTCAAATTCTAGGTGTAGTATTTAGATTAATTTTATCAATGGTTTAGAATCAGATTAACAGCAATCTGGAAAGAAAAACAGATAATGTTATTGTGGGTATGCTCTAAAATATTCTTGAAATTGCAAACTGGAACAAAAATCTAAATATTTCAGATGGAACTAATAGCATAATCATTAATATGGAGACTGGTGCATAAACAGTTGCTGCAGACTCAGAGAGTAACTCATTCACAATTGTGAATGAGTAGATCATACTGATAACCTTTTTAGTATTTCTGTCTCTTGTTATTGAAACCATGCAGTCTTCTCCAATTGACCGTCAAGTCAGTACTTAGGTCTTGTACAATATTCTCTCTTGGGTGTTTTTTGGGAATTTGAGATATCTTTAACCAATCTAAAACTAGAGCTGGTTGATCTGGATGGTTGGTTCTGAGATGGCGAAACTTGCTCATTATTGCTACGTATTTCATTGTGGCTGCTTTACCACTAAGATGGCTGATTCGGCTGGTTTGTCTGACATCCTCTTGAGGGGAAACCATTTCCACATAAGAAAATGCCCCACATCTAAAAGATGTGGGGCATCACAATGTTGCACAATGTTTTGAACATTTGGTCAGTAGATCTGACTTCCACTGACTGACTTAATAGCAAGATAGCTTAAAGTATGAATTTACACTACTATGTTTCCTGCTTTTTGTGTTTGAGTGTGAGACGTACTTGCTGATCCCAAGTTATTATGCACCAAACGACTGATAAAAAGCACATCAGTGAGTCCAAATCTGAATATTTGCGAAAAGAAAGGTTTTCGAGTGGTCTAGTCAAAGCCTGGACTTCAGTCTGATTATGGTGCTGTGATATGTTAAGGATTATGGGATCACAGAGGCTGGAGTATGGGGGAATTTTTCTGCCATAATCCAAGAGCACAACATTTCTATTTGAGAAAAGAATTTCATCTTCTTGCACTCAAAACTTGTACCGCTCACACTCAAAACATACGCTCACACTCAAAACATATGCTCTCTCTCAAATATATTCTCTTCTCCCTCAAAACTTTTTTCTGCTCTCAGATTTAATGCTTCTTCACAGATATTTTCTCCTCTCTCTCGCCTCCTTCTCTTCGCACTCAAACCGATACGCGCTTGCGGATTTTTTTTGCTTTCTCTCAGATTGCAGTCGATCGTCGCCTAGCAACCTTTTCAGCCAATAGAACGGCAGCCTCAGAAAGGGTGCGCTTGTTTTACTCTACTGAGTGTGCCTGTAGTACTACGCCGCTCAGAAGAGTGTCAGCTGAAACTGCTGTTCACAGTAGTTTTGTGGCCATAGCTCGATTCAGCAAAGTTTATAATTTTTACCGTTCGTCACATTTATTTAATCAGAACCTAGGGCTGGACGATAATTCAATAACAATATATATCGATCGATAGACGTGTGGCGCGATAGGAAAAAAACGGGTCGATAGACAGTTTTCCTTCCTTCCTTCCTTTCAGCCTATCATATTAGTTGATGCTACAGTCACTACTTCCTCTCGACCAATCGTAATCGCGGACCCAGGCACGCCGTCACAAAGCGCCGCCCTCTCAAACCACAACACACAGCATGTGAATATGTCGCAGCAAGGAGTGGCGGAGGAAATTGTCCCAAAACAGGGTTTTACTAGTGCGCCAGTCTGACAGAAATAAACCAGTGATTTGTAAAATTTGCAAGAAACCGGTAAAAACAAAGTCTGGTAACGCAACCAACTTGTTTCATCACGTAAGCCGCTCAGCCGCTCAGCCGCTCACACCACCCGCAACAGTGCAAGCTGTGTCAGCCCCGCGCAACTCCGCATCATCTTCGGAGAAATCTCCTGGAACTTCTTCCAAAACAAAGCAGGTATAGCAGCTAAACTGGGCTCCCTTCTTTGTGATAAAATGACAAAGCGTCCAAGCGGCATAAGCACATCACGCATGCAGTAACATGCTTCATAGTGAGGGACATGCTGCTGTTCTCTGCAGCTGAAAAACCTGGCTTCAAACAACTACTCGCCACTCTTGATCCGCGATATAAAGTTCCGGGACGCAAGTTTTTCTCTAACAGCGCTCCCCAAATTGTGCAACGAGTTCAGGGAATCAGTGCAAAATGAGCTGCAATCAATCCCACGCCACAACCTCGGACCTCAGCCCTGCGTCAGCCTCTCAATTGACTATATAGAAAGAGAATGAAACCTGAGAAGTAACTAGTGTACCATTCCCACCTAAATAGGCTATTCCATTTATTTATTTATTTGATATATTTATTTTGGTCATTTTACTGGTCACTTTAGTTTATTCTGTGTCAGTATTTAATATAACTCAGGTCTTTTAAGTTATTTTTCTTTAAAAAAAAAATCTGTTATGGTTAAAAAAGTTGGTTAAATAAAGATTTAATTGGAATTCTGTGTTTGTGTTCTTTATTAAAATTAAATCATTTAGCAATATCATAAAATGTCCAGGCAAAGCTGCACATAAAATATGGTTTTAAATATTTTCAATAATTATCGATATCGATCAATATGCATTGTTTTTTATCGATAAGCTTTTTTTCTATAACGTCCAGCCCTATCAGAACCTGCCGAAATGTGTCTCTGCAGTGAACTGAAGGTTCTGTGCTTTTTTTCCGTCCTGGTCAGCTTTCTAGGTTAACATGCACCACAGCACTCTATTTATAAGCGTAGACAGAGCTAGCTGAAGTAATTTAAACTCCGACAGGCCTGTACAATAAGTATGGAAAAATATAACACTAAGGAAAAACAGTTAATACTAGTAAATGTTCAAAAACCCCTTATTTTAGCAATATTTGTTGCTTGTATTTTTCTTAACTCTGAGTCTGTTGGCATGATCTCCTCTTTAAATGGCCAGGACATAACTTTAGATGTAACTGCTGCGACAAAATTGAAAACATTGAACCATTTTAGCCTCGAGAAATGTAGGAACTTACTTGAGAGTCTTGGAGTCGATCCATCTTCATACGTGAGGTGAACAGAAAACTCCCGCCGCAGAATTTGCTAGTAAGAAGTTTGCCTCCAACAGAAATTAGATGACTTTTCATTAGTGATTTTGGAATCGCCCCTTATTATTTCCTTTTTTTAATTTTCCTGATTGTTTTGATTTTTCAGCTTCTTATTTTACTAGCTTTTGTATTTAAAAGCTATTTTATTGTCGCATTGTATTTTCTTGTAAGCTGTACTACAGGCACACTCAGTAGAGTAAAACAAGCGCACCCTTTCTGAGGCTGCCGTTCTATTGGCTGAAAAGGTTGCTAGGCGACGATCGACTGCAATCTGAGAGAGAGCAAAAAAAATCTGCAAGCGCGTATCGGTTTGAGTGCGAAGAGAAGGAGGCGAGAGAGAGGAGAAAATATCTGTGAAGAAGCATTAAATCTGAGAGCAGAAAAAAGTTTTGAGGGAGAAGAGAATATATTTGAGAGAGAGCATATGTTTTGAGTGTGAGCGTATGTTTTGAGTGTGAGCGGTACAAGTTTTGAGTGCAAGAAGATGAAATTCTTTTCTCAAATAGAAATGTTGTGCTCTTGGATTATGGCAGAGTAATTCTCCCATACTGGAGCAGCAGAAAACAGTTAACCAGGAAACAACAGTTGGATGCCAAGGACTTCACAGATCTGATATGGCAGTCTTTGCCCTAAAGAATGACAAAAAAAATGATTTAGGAGGCAATCAGCTTTTTTCCCCGTAATAAATGAAATCATAATTTCTGAACTGCTCTTGGTATTATTCTTTGTATGCTATTAAAATAAGTTGATGATCTGAAACATTTAAGTGTGACAAAAAACAGAATGTGCAATATTCTCTATTTTGTATTACGTTTTCACAGCCCTCAATGTGTTTTATAACAGTAATTATAAAATGTTTTACTGTCAGGACAAAGTAATACATTGAGCTTTTGCCTTATTTCCTAAGAGACAGGAGACTTTTTACAAATTTGTGCTCACTACACAAATTAAATAATCTTATACTTTATTTATTGTATACATCATTTGGATGCACAGGACACACGGGAAAGGTTTATTGTCACAATGTCCAACTAAGTCCTTACATTCTTTGTTACATTACTAAGTTGCAGCTGAAACAGAAGGAACCGATTGAGTGCAACATCCTTGCATCAAACAGTTTTAAAAACTCCAATCTGATTTGCAAATGATTGCTTGACTAACTCAGTCTACATATTTCCAGGATATTGCTAAGAGAGACATAGTTGTCTCACATGCATTGGCTCACAGTGAAGTAGAATGTGAAGGGCAGAGATTTATAGTCACTGTGTTACTGACTGATCTAAATTTAGCTGATTACACAGGCCTTGATTAAGTGTTTTGATAAATAATTTTAAAAAGTAAAAAGCCTCAATTTTATCAATTAGCTTGTGGTGCAGCGCGTAATAGCCTATATTTTAGAGAAACATTCAATTCAATTCAATTCAATTTTATTTATATAGCGCCAATTCATGAAACATGTCATCTCAAGGCACTTTACAAAGTTAAGTTCAATCATATTATACAGATTGGGTCAGATTATACAGATTGGTCAAAAATGTTCCTATATAAGAAAACCAGTTGATTGCATCAAAGTCCCGACAAGCAGCATTCACTCCTGGAGAAGCGTAGAGCCACAGGGAGAGTCGTCTGCATTGTACATGGCTTTGCTGCAATCCCTCATACTGAGCAAGCATGAAGCGACAGTGGAAAGAAAAAACACCCGTTAGCGGGAAGGAAAAACCTCTAGCAGAACCGGGCTCAGTATGAACGGTCATCTGCCTCGACCGACTGGGGGTTACAGAAGACAGAGCAGAGACACAACAAGACAGACAAAAAGAAGCACACATTGATCTAGTAATCTGTTCTACATTAGATGGTAATAGTCGGTGATCTGTCCTCCCTGGATGATTTCACAGTCAACAGAACGTCAGACCAGGTGTACCTACTATGAACAAAAAAGAGAGAGAACAAAAAGTTAAAAGCTGAAATGACAACAGTCATTTCAATGCAATGCAATGCAATGCAAATCTGGAGAACAGTAGACTGGAGAACAGTAAAAATCAGTAGAGTGAGAAAAATAGGCCCTGATGTCCTCCAGTAGCCTAAGCCTATAGCAGCAAAACTATAAAGGTAGCTCAGAGTAACATGAGCCACTCTAGTTATAAGCTTTGTCAAAAAGGAAGGTTTTAAGATTAGTCTTAAAAGTAGACAGGGTGTCTGCTTCACGGACCAAAACTGGGAGTTGGTTCCACAGGAGAGGAGCCTGATAGCTAAAGGATCTGCCTCCCATTCTACTTTTAGAGACTCTAGGAACCACAAGCAGACCTGCAGTCTGAGAGCGAAGTGCTCTGTTAGGAACATACGGGGTAATCAGAGCTCTGATATATGATGGAGCTTGATTATTAAGGGCTTTATACGTTAGAAGAAGAATTTTAAATTCTATTCTTGATTTAACAGGAAGCCAATGAAGGGAAGCTAAAATTGGAGAAATATGATCCCGCTTGTTGATTTTCATCAGAACTCTTGCTGCAGCATTTTGGATCAGCTGAAGGCTTTGAACTGCATTTTGTGGACTTCCTGATAGTAAAGAATTACAATAGTCCAGCCTTTTCCTTTTAACTAGACTAGGGAAGTTAGTACGGTAAATATTGAGAGCTATCAATTTCCATGATAGTGTAGCAGTAGCAGCAGCTACACTATCTTGAAAATTTAGCATTTGTCTAAGTGAAGCAATTCCACATATATGTCAATTCCACACTGACTTATATATTCAGTTATAACTTAAGCCATGATGCCATTTTTTTTTTTTTTGTTTGATTGTTTTTTTTGAAGCAGGATGTGATCGCGGACAATGTCTAAATTTTCCTTAACTTTTTTCCTTTCGTTTCCATTATATTTCCCGCTACACTGTAAGAGCTTGGTCACAAAAATTAAAATATCACTTCAGAGCAATAAGTCACTTCTGCTGCAATTTATGGCATTGAAAGCGGGAATGCATGGCAATGCTAACATGATAGTCTATAAAATCTTGCTTTGAAGTAGTCCTTTGTGGTTCCCCTGTACCACATGTTGATGTTGTGATAACGGTTGCAAACTGATATATCGTGCAGCTGTGTTTTGTACTATAACATCTTTTGGACCATGATGAATGTGAGGATTTTGCATGCTAGGATTGTAATGCACTAAGTATTGGACCCGATAATTCAGCTAGAACACAGGAGTAGAATTAAGGGTGTGTGCAGAACACACACCCGCACTCAACACACACATCTTTTACTCAGGTTCAGGCACCAGAACCGGGAGGTGAACCCCAACATGAAGATGCCCATGGGCCATCGACCCAGGGATGGAGTCAATACGAACCGAACGGGCTAACCAACCAGAGCCCACCCGGCAAACCCTGAGGTTCTACCTCCCCCACATCCTGCCCTCCATACCTAAGCCCCCCCCCCCATGTTCCAGGTTACAGCAAAAGCAGCAGCCCCAGCCAACCCCCAGGGGCCAATGCCCCCCCCCCCCCCAGCCTAGAAGCCGACCAGGTGGCCCACTTCTCCTCCAGGCGCCAGACTCCGGATGGCAATCGGAGAACAGGGGTGTGAGAAAGACCCCAAGCCTGCCCCTCTCCCTGTTGTGTTGTTACAAGTCGTTCCCAAGTGTGTTTAAAACTGAGAGGGCCAAAAAGGGGTTGACCGGCATTGCCCCCCCCCCCCCCCTTTTCCGGAAGGTAGAAGTTGCCCCCCGCCCCATGCAACCTACACAGTACCCTCAATGTCTAAATGCAAATGGGTGAGGCATATGCAATCAGACCACCCCCCCCCCCAGGATTCCTTCCCCCCTTCCCCATTAATGCCCTACATATAAGTGGGTTGTGAGAATGTTATAAATACTGAATGTTATAAAAAATTGGGGTCAAGGACGTCACCAGACAGTGGGGCTGGGACATCCTGCCTGCTCCCCAAGGTCCTACATAGGTGGCAGCTTGATGGGGCAGGCAGAGGGAGGTGTCTGGGGATGGGGAGGAATGACTGGGGAGAAACATGCCCTCTAAGGAAGTCAGCTCCCCCTGCCGACTCAAATAGGCACCCCGTTCTCCAAAAAACCACCAGGAGAGGGAGGCTACACACCACCACAGTCCTCGGGGCCAGAGATAGGCGGCAGGGTCCGAGAGCCAACCGAAAACCGAGACCAACACCACCCAGCCCACCCGGCCACTCTCTGGACCGTCCAGGTGGAAGAACAAAAACAAACAAAAAAACACCCTAGTCAGCCACCTTACCATGCCAACCCCTGTTCCCTGGATAGAACCAGCACCGAGAGCCGCCATGAACCAGGACCGAGACAAGGGGCCGGACACCGGATGGGGGTGGGGGGCCATCCAACTCCCCACCCCCAAACACCCCCTCACATAGGAAGAAAAGTAATTAAACCCACCCTTACACTAACATTCAAACAACTCCCACACCACATACGACGATGGACACCCATTACATACTATTTTGATGATATCCTGATCTTTAAAAATTTGCAGATTCAACACTTATTGGTTCTTAATGTTGAACAACCCTTTAAAATGGTTTTAGCAAAAGGTCATACAAATACAAAAGCCCAATAAATAAGCCATTGTTAGGGTAGATTTTAAATAGGGTATTTTTAAGTTCAGTTTTGGTTTTGTGAAATGTATTGAAAATACCAACAGAATGCATTGGCGGGTGTTTTGCTTTAGATCTTGCTTAGCTCATGTTGATGAGATGAATAAATGAATTCCAATCAATTCAATTCACTGTTATTTATATAGCGCCAATTCACAACAAATCATCTCAAGGCACTTTACAAAGTCAAATTCAATCAAATCATACAGATTGGTCAAAAAGTTTACTATCTAAGGACACCCAGTAGATTGCATCAAGTCTTGACAAGCAGCATTCACTCATGAAAGAATGTAGAGCCACATTGGACAGTTGTCTACATTGTCCATGGCTTTGCAGCAATCCCTCATACTGAGCATGCTTGAAGCGACAGTGTAGAGGAAAACTCCCCTTTAAAATGGAGGAAAACCTCCAGCAGAACCAGGCTCAGTGTGAACGGCCATCTGCCTCGACCGACTGGGGGTTAGAGAAGACAGAGCAGAGACACAAAAAAGCACACATTGATCCAGGAATCCTTTCTATGTTATATGGTAATAGCGAATGATCTGCCTCCCCTGGATGATGTCACAGCTAACAGAATGCCAGACTAGGTGTACCTACTATGAAGAGAAAAATGGCAGAGAACAAAAAGTTAAAAGTTGAAATAACAAACAATGTAAAGTGGAAAACAGTAGGAGAACACAGCAGAGTGAGGAAAATAGACCCTAATGTCCTTCAGCAGCCTAAGCCTATAGCAGCATAACTACAGAGATTGGTCAGGGTAACCTAAGCCACTCTAACTATTAGCTTTTCCAAAAAGGGAAGTTTTAAGCCTAGTCTTAAAAGTAGACAGGGTGTCTGTCTCACGGACCAAAACTGCGAGTCGGTTCCACAGGAGAGGATCCTGATAATTTAAAGATCTGCTTCCCATTCTGATTTTAGAGACTCTAGGAACCACCAGTAGACCTTCTGTCTGAGAGTGAAGTGCTCTGTTAGGAACATGTGGGGTAATCAGATCTCTGATATATGATGAAGCTTGATTATTAAGGGCTTTATAAGGGAGGAGAATTTTAAATTATAGTCTTTAGGCATTAAAGAATTACAATAGTCCAGCCTTGAAGTAACAATATTCTGGAGGTGAAAAAAGAAACCCTGGAAACCTGTTTAATATGTGATTTAAAGTACATGTTTTGGTCAAAAATAACACCAAGATTTTTTACTTTATTACCAGAGGCCAATTTAATGCCATCCAGATTAATTGATTGATTAAGAAGTTTATTTTTTGAGGACTCTGGTCCAAAGATTACAACTTCGGTCTTGTCAGAATTTAGATGCAGGAAATTTAAAGTCATCCAGGTTTTGATTCCATCAATACATGCCTCTAGTCGAAGTAAGTGATTGGATTTATCAGGATTTATGGATGAATATAGCTTTGTATCATCAGTGTAAATTAAACCCATGCTGTCTGAAGCATATATATAGTAAATAGAATTGGCCCAAGGACTGAACCCTGTGGTCCTCCACAAGTGACCCTGGAGTTTCAAGATGATTTATTATTAAAGGAGAAGTCCGGTCAAAATCAGAATTCAAACTGCTGAAAGTACTTTAAATATAAAACTACTACATACTGTGCAAAAAATTATAAGTTTTTTTAATTAATAATAATTCTCATTTAATCATGTTTATGTGGAGGAATCCATCTTGGTCAAGAATAGTACTGTCACCTCCCATTTTTTGACGTCACTCGGCGGACCCGCTGTTGAGCAAGTTTCAACGCTCTGTTTGTCACGGCGCACTATTTTCCAAGATCAAACTCAGTCGGGTCTTACAGTATATATCTATACACGCGTGTGTGTGTGTGTGTGTGCGCGCTCCGCGCAGCACGGCTTTGCCGCCGCTGCAGCAGAGCGCGCGCACACACACACACACACACAGCGGAGGAGAGATCGCTGAAGTGACTTAAGTTAAGCTAACTTAAGTTAGCTGATTATTATAGTATTATAGTATATATAAGTATTAAAATATAAGCATTCCAGCACATGCTGGGCTGAGCACGGCTTTGCACCGGCGCTGCAGCTGAGCGCGCGCACACACACACACACACACACACACACACACACACACACACACACACACACACACACACACACACAGCGGAGGAGAGATCGCTGAAGTGACTGTGTTGAAATAAGCAATGTTTTTTCCTCTTTTACCAGTTGTGTTGGAACATCCGATGGCCATGCACATGGGCATTGTTGCTTCAGCAATAGCTCTCGGGAATGTCAGCGGTGAAGTCCTCTGGAAATCCGAAATAATTATTGATGATCGCAGCTGTGTAGAACGGCTCCTATTGACTTTGCATGGAAAGTGGAGAGAAATACTGTCGCCGCTTCCGCTCTTCCACGTCGCAGGATGTGATGTCAAACGCCCCTTACTGCCCATATTTGGGCAGTCATGTCAGCCCCCATACACAGTGATTCAGACGCCAATTTATGTTTTTATTTTCTTATTGATTAAAGATAAGTTCATTAAATAACCACAAATGTATTAGTTTTAGTTATAGCTAATGATACCCTGATTTTTCCTTGTTGACCGGACTTCCCCTTTAACGTAAACAAATTGGAATCTGTCAGAGAGATACGATTTAAATCAGCCTAATGCTTTTCTCTTAATCCCTATAGTATGCTCTAGTCTTTCTAGGATAATATTGTGATCAACTGTTTCAAATGCAGCACTGAGATCTAACAGGATAAGTACAGACACAAGTCTGTATATGTTATATGATGCCATGAAAATATCATTAGTGACCTTCACCAGAGCAGTTTCAGTGCTATGATGAGCTCTGAAGCCTGACTGAAACTCTTCAAATAGGTAATTACTTTGTAAATATTCACATATTTGATTAGCAGCTACTTTCTCAAGAATTTTAGATAGGAAAAGAAGATTAGATATAGGTCTGTAATTTATAAGTGCTTCAGTAGAAGCGATGAGAGCCATGGACACAGTTGCAGCTTGAGGCAGCACAGCCAGACAGCACAGGTTCAGCAGAGGGTCAAAGCTCAGTCTTTTACAGGGAATAATAAGCAATGAATGGGTCAAGTACATTACAGTACACAAAATGCAGGGTTTAATTTGTATTAGAACTGGCAAAGCTGATCTCCAAATGTGTGTTCAAAATGCACTGACACTCATTGCAAATGAATGGTTTGTTAATGCAATTAACTGTTGTGAGGGTAAACAATAATATTTCATGAAAGAGATTTTAGTTTATTCAGGACTTGGGAGACTTTCCTTAATTTTGCTTCTAATAAAATAATTGTGTAGCTATTTTGTATTAACATGGAGTTGCATTAGAAATATTGGCTCTCGAATATCACCAAATAAATGAGTCACTGACTTATTTGTCAGTTGCAGAATAATTTATTAGTAGGTATAGTAGAGTAATATAAACTGACCTAATAGTTATGAAATGCCTGCTACTGATTATGTGTAACTCCACCAGTAATTGGGTGAGTTCCAAATAACTCATAATAGGGTTCAATCATTGGGTTCATTCAATCTGTGTAGAAACAGGTGTAAAAAGAGGACCCTTCTCTGAAGACAAGGGCAACAGATGCTATAGGGAATTTGTTTCTGAAAATTGGGGTAGATGTCATTCCAGACAGTGATCAGAAGAACATCACATTAGATAAATAAAGAATGGATATAGAGAGAGGAAAACATATGAAAATGATAGGCTGCTATGTTGAAATGATCCCACATGCATTAAAATATGAAACCAACACAAAAATTACGTAGAGGAAAATGGAACACTACAATTCCAGTGGACTGAGGCAAAGTTGCAAGACTCCTGGTCTTTGACTAATCCACTCCAAAGTCTTAATTCAATTTTTCATCAGCCATTCAGAGCTGGACTTGCTGGCATATTTTGGATCATTGTCCTGCTGTAGAACCTAAATTGGTTTCTGCAAAAACAGATGGCCGGAACTTCTCCTTCAGGATGTTTTGGTAGACAGCAGAATTCATGAGTCCATTTATCACAGCAAGTCTTTTAGGTCCTGCAGCAGCAAAGAAGTCCCAGAATCTCACACTACCACCATCACCAGATTCTTTTTCTGAAATGGGGTGGTTTACACTAGATGTAACGGGACACACACATTCTGAAAAGTTCAACTTTTGTCTCGTTAGTCTACAGAGTATTTTCCCAAAAGGTTTTGGCATCATCAAGATGTGTTCTGGAAAAACTAATAGGGGTCTTAAGGTTTTTTTTGTCCACCAGTAGTTTTTGTCTTGGACTTCTACCTTGCAGGTCATTTTTGCCCAGTCTCTTATGGTGGAGACATGAACTCTGGCTTTAAAAGGATCCACGATTATTTGTAACAATAGACTTTTTTTTTTAGCAATATGTACTTTATATGTAAAAACAATACAGTAAAGAATACTGTAAGGTGTTTAGTTTTTACAAATGCAAATAAAATATTGCCACACGAACATTGACATGTTATTTACACTGCATTGCATTCTGGGTAAATTACATATACTAGGTCCTTTAGCGCTAGCTCTGTCCAGCCAAAACAGCAATGGATAATGTTGTAACATTATGCATGTTTTAAGTAATTTAATGTCTAATAAATAACTCTCGGTCTGTTATGTATTGTCTGGTGAATATCAGTCCAAACCGCTGATATTAGGAAAATAGTTGAAAGAGTGATTTGAGAACTGGTATTCTTTTAACAGCAAACTCTGCACACATATGGAATAAAGGAGTGACAACTTCTATTATAGTATAAGAATTTATTAACAGAAATAAATGAGCATGCAGAGAGCACCACTATAGAAGGTTGTTTATCAGAATTAACGCTATTCTTCAATCAACAATTCCTCTCTACTAGGCTAGTGAAACTTAACTGAATTAATTAATAGTTTATTTCAGATACATAAGTACATCTCTAAAAAATAAACAAAATCACCACAGACAGAAATTTCTACAATCAGTATCTGAAAAAGAAATAGGCTGAAGACACGGCTTATTAACCCTTATCCTATAAAAAAACTAAACTAAAAAAGAAAATAGATGAATATCACAAGTATTTATTTAAACATTTAAATCACCTGCAACATAACCATTTATTATTTTTAATTTCAACATTTTCTTAAGCCGTGAAAGCGAATTACATAATTTCAAATCATCATTAAGGCCATTCCATAACCTAACACCAGAAACTGAAACACATATATTTTTTATATTAGTCCTTACTAGACATATTTAAAAAATAAGTAATCCACTTAAATTATATTGTCATTTTCTTAATTTAAATAGATTTTGAATACAAATAGGAAGGGATGTATGTACTACTCGAAAAAGCCCTATTTGTGAATTTACATTGTCTGAAAATTTGAAATTTAAGGATTTTACAAATAATTCATTAGTTGGTTTATCAATATCCAGCATTATTTATTATTCTTATGGCTCTTTTTTGAAGTTTAACTATTGGGTCAATATTAGTTTTATATGTATTTCCCCATATGTCAGCACAGTATGACATGTATGGTAATACAAATGCACAATATAATACATGCAAACATTTCCTATTTAACAGCCCTTTCACCTTATAGCAATTGATTTAGATAACTTTAATTTGATATATTCAATGTGAGGTTTCCAACAAAGTTTATAATCTATGATCACTCCCAAAAACATTGTCTCGTTAACGCTTTCAATTTCAATACCATTTAAACTCAGTCCTATATCACAGTTAACCCCATTATGACCAAACACCATGAATTAGTGCTTTTTTTTTTTACATTCAATGATAACTTTTTTAAATCAAACCATTTTTTTAACAAAATTAATTCTCGTTCCACAGTTTTAATTAAGTGGTTCAGATTTTCCCCAGAGCTATATAAATTAGTGTCACCTACAAACAGTACATTTTAATGCATTAGACAGTGTACAAATATGATTTAGGTAAAGTATAAATAACTGAGGTCCCAGTACTGAGCTTTGTGGAACCCCACAGGTTATTCTTCTCAATTCCAATTCAGTATTGTCTATTTTCACATATTGAAACCTATTGTATAAGTAGCTTTTTAACCAATGTTGAGTGACACCTTTTATACAATATTGTTCACATTTCTGTAATAGCAATGATTGATCAATAGTGTCAAATGCTTCACATAGATCAACAACTACACCAATAGCATGCTGTTTTTTATCCATTGCAGTTGCTATATTTTCTATGAATTCCATCACTGGTAAGGATGTAGATCGATTGCCTCTAAAACCATACTGGTGATCATCTAGTAGGCCATATTTCTCAATAAAAGCATTACATTCTTCAACAAACAGTTTTTCCAGTATTCTAGAAAACTGAGGTAACAAGTAAATAGGTCGATAATTTGATACATGTTTTTCCCTATTTTTATAGATTGGATTTTAATTTTATCAGGAAAAGTACCTGTTAGAAAAGACTTGTTACAGATATAAGGAAATTGTTCAATAATACAATTATTTACTTCCTTTATGAGTGACATATCAACATTATTACAATCAGAAGAATTATTATTCTCAAACTTACTAACAACTTCAAATACATCATTAGAACCAACCCTCCAAGAAACAGAATTGTAATTTTTAAAATTTCTTCAAAATCGTATATCCTCACCTTTTGGAGGGGTAATTTATTTTGCCAAATTTGACCTGACATTAACAAAAAAGCATTAAGTTCATCAACAATATCCTCAATATTACCAATCTTTAAGTCGTAATTTTTGACAATGTATAAAGGAAAATTCTTATTTTGGAGATTGTTCATCAACTCATTTAAAACATTCCATGTAGTTTTATGTTAACATTCTATTTTTGCTCAAATATTCGTAATAATCTTTATTTTGCCACCTCATAATATGTTAATCTGTTTTTACACTTCTTATACTTATCCTCTTTTTCCTTTGTTTGATGTTTAATGAATTCCCTATATAATCTATTTTTATTTTTGCATGCTTTTTCCAGTTTCTGTGTTAACCATGGTTTACAATTTTCAATAGATTTCTGCCCAAGTTCCTTCAAAGGACAGTGTTTATCATGAATGCTCAAAAATGTTTGTAAAAACGTGTTGTAAGAATCATTTGTATCTTCTACATTAACATCCTGCCAATAATGATTTGTAAGTTCTGCTTTTAGGGCCAGAATTGCTTCTGGTGACTAAGTTCTAACTATAGGCCCGTTTACACTACACTTTTTTAACCGAGCCGAGACCAGTCCGAGCTCGGTAACCGAGATAACTCTTGTGTGTAAACGGTCAGCAGACTGAACCAGACCGCGCTAACCATAACCGGACCGCGCTAACTGCAGACCAGCTCTTGGGTAGGTCTCGGCCTGGTTCTATTTTATCCCGGTTTCTGGTAACGAAGAGCGCATGAGCAGACCGCGTCATTCCCTTACAGTCAGCTGACTGTCAGCGGGTTTTCCGGCGTGTCTGGCTGCACGTCCTGATTCACACTCCATTCAGACAAATTTCAGACATTCATAATAATACTAGCTTCCTTACCGTGCCACACGGTTTCCAGTGATGATTCTGCTTAGCAGTGTGATGAACCTCAGTGTCTGTCATTGTTTCCGGCGTCTGTAAATCCTTATTAGACGTTCGTTTGTCTCATCCACTTCCCAAAAAAGCCAACTTTCTCAAGTAAATTCACCAATGGTTGCCTTCTTCCCCTGACTCTCCGCAAACACCGAAATATCACAATATCAAGCATAACTTCCTGAATGTTACGGGCGCCGCGCTGTTTGTTTTGCTGCTCCGCCTTCAATCCCAGAGAGCGGTAGTACCGCAGATCGCCACTAGGGGGCGAGGAGCAACCAAGTAACCGAGATAAGCTTTGTGTGTAAACGGGTCGGCTTGTCTTGGATAACTGAACCAAACTCGGACTGGTCTCGGCATGGCTCGGTTTTTAGGTGTAGTGTAAACGGGGCTAAAATTACAAGTGTGCTTTTTCATATATAATGCTGCATTATCCCTTGTCATCATCACTGAAAAGACTGGTGAATAATCACATAAATCCGTCACTAATAATCCACTTTTTGTTTTCCTGTTAATTATATGTACAAAATTACAGTCGATCAACGTTGCATTATTATTGCATATTCTACTGTGCTTCAAAATCAAGGGATATAAATTCAAACTAAACATAGTATTTAGAAACTCTGCAGTTTTCAAATGTTCATTTGTTTTCAGCAAGTCAATATTGAAATCACCACAAACCATAATCACCATATCATTGTTTTTCATATCAATCAAAAATCTTCTGAGTAAATTGGTCAATACAGGATCTCGGTGTTCTGTAAATGCAGCAAATAAATAAGTTTTTTGATTTTTGAGTCTCAATTTTGATAGTTACACATTCCATCAAATTGTCAATAGCCATTGTCATCCTAGTATTAACCTTACATTTAAATTCTGGCCTCACAAACAAAGCCACACCCCATCCCCTTTTGTAACACTGGTTTGAACAAACAGCCCTTTAATACATCTCGCAATTATTTATCATCGCTTAACCATGAAACTGCAATTACACTAAATGTTACCTGAAGTTGTTGGAGATGATCTTTTATTTTGTAGAAATTACTACAAAGACTCCTGCTGTTATAATGAATCAATGACAAACTCTTTGGTTCAGGGTATAACTTATCTTCAGAATAGTATTCACAACTCATACTAATTGCACGATAAAAGTGGGTCTCTGAATCAATGTCATTTTCTATCTCATATGGTTTGTATTCTTGAAAAATCAAAGAAAAGGAAAATTTGCAAATTCACCCATTTTTTAAAGAAAAAAAGTATCAACTACTAATAATATCTCATAGAATACTCATTAGATATGACTTCTCTAACCATCTCCTCTCAACGAGAGAAAGGTTCTTGCTTGTTGTGTGATTTCTGCATTTCTCCTTGCAAGGTGTTCATTCACATATACGCCTGTATCCTTCAGTTTTCTTGCTTGCTTTAACACCTGAATTTTATGTTTCCTGCTCACAAGTCGAATAATGATATTCGGCTTATTGTTAAGCTTCTGGGGTAAGAGGTGGCAGGCGGTTATGTTTTTACTGTCCAAAGCAATATTTTTACTGGTGGAAAACTGGGTGATCTGCTGCTCAAGTGAATGCAGTTCACCTCTTGGTGCATCTTCTCCTTGCTTGTCACCTGCAGTGATCCGTGCATAGGTGCGGTGGCTTGTCTCAAGGCTGGAAATCCCCAGGTCATCCAGTCTTGTATATTGCTCCAAGTCTTCCATTTTTCTTTCCAACTCTTCAATCTTCTTATCCTTTCTTTTGATCACTGCCTTCAGTTGTTTCACTTCATCAATTAAATGCAATAGGCCCATCTGTTGTTTTACAACTTAATTTAATTCTTCTGATTTGAAGTTCAAGGACTTTTTCACTTCATCCATGTCTTCTGCCAGCTTCTTGGTTGTAATTTCTTCAGTTATTTAAACAATGAAAAGGCAGAAGAAAAAATAACTAGAGCTGGTCCACTGAAATCCAGGTTATTAAGTATTGCTGGTGATTGAGTATGTAACATAAAGCCTTGAAAACTTAAAAAATCGAAAAATATTGTTCCTTATACTGAAGGTTCACTTACTCATGAAGTTAAAATACTTAAAGAGCTTGGATGTCAAATTATTTTCCTGATATTTGATGATATTCTGTGAGTTGGTGGTGCTGATCAGCACCGTGTCTTTAATCAGCAGACATTTTGTTCAGTGAACATCCATCCATCCATCTATCCATTTTCTAACACATCCCTATTGGGGTCACAAGGGGTACTGGTGCCTATCTCCAGCTGTCAATGGGCGAGAGGCAGGGTACACCCTGGACAGGTCACCAGTGAATTATAATAATGAATAACTAAAACTACTAAGCAAAATTAAGCTAAAACAAAGCTAAGGAATCATGTACACATAAAATAAACAAAAAGACAAATAAAAATAGTTGAAAACTATCACAAGAATAATTTAGGAAATCTTGGGTTCACTGCCGATCCAAATTAGAGAACTAAAGTTTATCTTAAAGAATGTGGAATGAGTCTCTTATTTAACAGGGTTATTGCACAGGGTATTGCACAGTTTATTAAGTAGAATTGCACAGTAGTTATTGCACATTAATTATTACAGTTATAGTGCAGCATTGTAAAGTCTGATGGCAGCAGGGATGAATGACCTGCGGTAACGCTCCTTTTTACAGACAGGGTGTCTAAGTCTATCACTAAAGGAGCTGCTCAGCTCCTCTACAGTCTGGTGCAGGTGGTGAAAGGTGTTGTCCATGATGGATGTAAGCTTGGACAACACCCTCCTCTCGGCTACTTCCTCCACCGAGTCCAGAGTGCAGCCCAGGACAGAAATGGACCTTCTCACCAGCTTATTCAGCCTCTTTCTGTCCCGCTCTGCGCTGCCAGGGGCCCAGCAGACGACAGCGTAGAGGAGGGCTGAAGCCACCACAGAGTCATAAAAAGTTTATAATTGACGTGGACAACCAGATATTTGAAACTCTCCACAGTTTCTATGTCCTGCCCCTGGATGTTCACGGGGGAGTGAGGTGGGGGTCTTCTCCTGAAGTCGATCACCATCTCCTTGGTCTTACTGGTGTTTAAGCACAGATGGTTCTTCTCACACCAGTCCACAAAGTTCATGATGACCGACCGGTACTCCAGCTTGTTCCCCTCAGACACACAGCTCACAACGGCCGAGTCATCTGAGAACTTCTGAAGATGGCAGCTGTCCGACTTGTAGGTAAAGTCTGAGGTGTAGAAGGTGAAGAGAAACGGAGACAGAACGGTACCCTGGCCCCTGGGAGGCCCCGGTGCTGCACACCTCTGACTGACAGCCGTGCAGCCGCACGTGCTGAGGGCGGTCAGTGAGGTAGTCGATGGTCCAGGCAGCAAGATGTTTGTCCACTCCAGCGTCCTCCAGCTTCCCCCTCAGCAGCGCCGGTCTGATGGTGTTGAAAGGGCTGGAGAAGTCAAAGAACATGACTCTCACAGCGCTCCCGGTGGTCTCCAGGTGAGAGGAAAGTCATAGTAGAAAGAAATAAGACCAGAGTGGATTTGGGAGATTTTTTTTTTACGTGAACCCCTCGTGGAGCGGAAGAGCAGGTAAGACAGTCTTTCCGAAGCGCAGTTATTCAAAATGGGACTTGGGAAAACTTCTGGAAAAATCGCAGACTCTATCTTTAAATTACATGAAACACCACTAAATCGACGTCATTGTTCCCTATTAATTCTATAGTAACGCTCGTAACACAGTCGGACGATGGCGAAGTTAAACAACAACAAACGTGTCTAAAATGCCATAGTTATGTTTACCAGGGCAGTAGCAGTAAGTTATTAAGAGGCTAATAGCGCTAATGGCATTGGACATTTGGCACTAACTTTTTTTAAGCCATATTTTTTTGTAATGAGTGAACCAGAAAACACAATCATTGCATGAAACCCCTTATGGAGATTGTCATAACTGTTATACACACTAAATACACTTCAGTACTTATTTCGCATTTGTTCCAGAATTTCTTTGGATCTCTTTCTAGCTTTTGAGCATCGTGTGTTGTGCTTCACTTTGGTGAAATACATGTGTGGCAATAATCAAGTCTGGGTGTGGCTAGAGAAGGTGAACTCAGGTGAGATAAACCACACCTATGTTAAGCTTTAAAGGAGAAGTCCGGTCAACAAGGAAAAATCAGGGTATCATTAGCTATAACTAAAACTAATACGTTCGTGGTTATTTAATGAACTTATCTTTAATCAATAAGAAAATAAAAACATAAATTGTCGTCTGGATCGCTGTGTATGGAGGCGGCCATAAATGCCCATATTTGGGCAGTAATGGCCATCTGACATCACATCCTGTGACGTGGAAAAGCGGAAGCGGCGACAGCATTTCTCCCCGCTTTCCATGCAAAGTCTATAGGAGCCGTTCTACACAGCTGCGATCATCAATAATTATTTCGGATTTCCAGAGGACTTCACCGCTGACATTCCCAAGAGCTATTGCTGAAGCAACAATGCCCACGTGCATGGCCATCGGATGTTCCAACAAAACTGGTAAAAGTGGAAAAAACATAGCTTATTTCAACTTTCCGATTCATGAGCCACCACGGGCTCGTCGCTGGATTGCCAACTTGAAGAGAGCGGATTTGCCATCTAACTTCTGGCCAGAGAAAGAACACATCATTTGCAGCAACCATTTCGAAGAAGAATGTTTTGAACATGATATGAGAGCGAGGATTTACGGTAAGTTATTTTTAAATTTTTAATTTTTAAATTAGAATTTGTGGGGATGGTTACCGACCAGAGGGGCGGAGGGATACCACATGTTATGTGGTATCCCTCCGCGCCAGCATATGCTGGAACGCTTTTATATTTTAATATTTATACAATAATGACCACCTGCACTATTTACTAGGGTGCAAATATAACTCAAGTCACTTCAGCGCGATCTCTCCTCTGCCGCAGCGCCTGCAAAGCCGTGCTGCAGCGGAGCGCGCCCACACACACACACGCGCGCGTATATATATATATATATCTTCGGGGGCCCGACTGAGTTTTCACTGGAAATAAGTCCGGTTTCTGTCAAGAAACTCTTCTAAAAAATCCATATCGCTACCAGATGATGATAGCTCCACGGAACTCCCATCACTGTCACTAAGTACTTCATCACTCTCTGCTTCGTACAGAGCACCAGTCGTCGCCATCTTGGAAAATAGTGCGTTGTGACAAACAACAGAGCGTTGGGACTTGCTCAACAGCGGGTCCGCCGAGGGACGTCACAAAATGGGAGGTGACAGTACTATTCTTAAACAAGATGGGTTCCTCCACAAAAACATGATTAAATGAAAATTATTCTTAATTAAAAAACGTATAATTTATTGCACAGTATGTAGTAGTTTTATATTTAAAGTACTTTCAGCAGTTTGATTTCTGATTTTGACCGGACTTGTCCTTTAATAAAGGGTGGAATCACTTTTACACACACGGCCATGTAGGTTTGGACTTCTTTTCCCTTGATAATAAAAATGTTATGGGTCCGAGATGCCAGAGACATCAATAACAAAGAAAGTGTCTGTAAAATAAATGTAATGTTTAAGAGTAGGAACCACAACCACACCCATCTTTCTCAGGACTGTGTATATTAATTTTATTTTTAACACTTTTACAGTACATTCCAGTGCTTCAAATATCCAGTACAGATAATCAATAATAACGGCAAATTAAAGTGACATTCTTTTATGTTTATTCATCTCTCATTACTTAAACTAAATGCTACCCTGCTTTCCATAAAGATGACTCTTTGTAATAGTGGTAAACAACAACATACTGCAGCTTTAATATGCTATATACACTTTCTCATAGCAATATCAAGCTTATTCAAAATTGAACATCGCACTTTGGAATATTAATGAATTACCATGAACTCTTCTAGCTGTTTCATACTTACCTAAAACAGGAATAAAACAAAAACACTCTGGCATTAACTTGATCATATTAATATTCTGAAATAATACAGCACTCTGTGCTTGTAGAATATTCACCATGTCACATCAGGAGTAATACAAATTCAATGTGATTGCTTTTACATATGAAGGATCAGCTTAATATGTCAATTTCTCTCTCTATAAACAAATTTTAGGGGCGAAAAAATATTGTGAGAAAGACTCTAATTACCACGAGACAGTGTGGCAATGCAGGTCGGCTTTACCACGGTCCTCTCAAGCCACACATACCATCCGATGCAACGAACAGATAAACCAGAAGTAATACGAAGCTTTAAGGTCTAATTCACAATAGTTTCAACATCGTACTGACCTTAAAATAAATGTAGTGTGTAAGAATAGGAACCACAACCACACTGGTGAGCAGGAAGTTGCTCCAGTTTACGCAGCCATGGAGAACCGGGATTTACAAATGTTGCACCCCTACAATATATCATCTAACAGGATGACTTCTGTAAAGTAAACAATAATGAACCTGGCATTTATTTCTGTCATACTGGTACACTTATTGAGATTTAAACTTAAAGTTATAAAATAATACCCAATGTGGTTACATCATTAAGGTGTACTACAAAAACCTTAATTTAAAATCTGCATGTTGTGTTTTCTTGTGTTGTCTTTCACTAATATTTAAATGTGTTTGATGTTCTGAAACAGTTAAGTGTAACAAACATGCAAACGATAATGAAAAGAAAGAACTCAGGATGGGGGCAAACACTTTTTCACACCACTGTAGTTGTGAGTACTGCTGAATTTAGAGGAGGCCTATGTGAAGCCAAACTATTAGCAAAAAGCCCATGCAGTCGCCTTGTTGAAAAAAATAGAATGGGCTTAAGAGTTTACCGTAGAACACAAACACTGGTCTCCAGAGACACAGTGCAATATTTTATAGAATGGTGAAATCGAGGTTATTCAATTTGGGTCTAGGGGCAGCAGACAGTTTCTTAGATGATCCCCAAATAACTAATTCAATTCAGACTAAACTGTGAGGCATGGTGGCTCAAACATAGTTAACTGGAAATATTTCTTATACTATGGTATGGGGTGTATTTATTGCTTACCATAAAACATCAAAAAATAATTAATTAAAAAATAAACTGAAAAACACACATGTATCATCTGATATTTCTATATTTATACTTTATGTCTGTATGCTGTAAGTGCTGAAACCAAAGTCAAGTTTTTTGATTGGTCACACAATTATAACCAATAATGCTGATGCTGATTCTGATTTACAGTCAAGGTTTGAATACATCAATATTCTTAATCAAAGGTAATGTTTCTTTAAGAGAAAATGCCCTTGACCTTAAGGGGTAGCCAGCTTAATCACCTACAGAAACTAATTGAGTAATAAAAAAAAGCATGCAGATGAGCTGCATAATAAGGGCCAATCATCCTGGGCTGGAATACCTGTTCACATGTGCCAGATGTGGGTCAGCTACATGCAACACACATGAAGCATTTCTTAGAAACTGTGGTTACTCAAGTAAATATTAATTCATTGATTCACAGGAGTTAAATCTTCAAACATTTTTAACTTTATGCAGTACATTTCCGAGTTTGTAAAGAAAAAAAAAGCAGACTACCATTTTAATAGTGATACAACAGTGATAACAAATGTGATCAAGTTTCCTTCATGTTTTACTTTGGAATAGAATGTACTGTATAGTCTGTAATAGACCGCACATTCTAAAGCTTGAACATCCTATGAGCTTTACTCATGTTTTAAAACACATCACTGTTATTTTGTATACTGGATGCACTGCATTTCATCAATTTTTTGAAAAACCAAACTTTTGTTCCCTTTATATCATAAATCCGTTCTTAGGTAGTTTCAACTTTATTTGGTATGTATGCTTCATCTATTTCTAGGTGATGTTGTGTGACAAGCAGAGTGCAGGATGAACATGTTGCCTCTCTGTCACAGGGCGAACACAGATGGACAGATCCTGAGTGTGCTCTCACCCTCACACATGTCTGAGCACGGCCATTAAGCACTGCATCATAATGGTGATCTCCACATTACCATTTTATTCTGAATGGCACCCAGTGGTACTTTCAGTTATGTAGATTTTATTATGAACAATGAGGGAGTTAAAACATTGCAAATTCAATGCCACTGGAAAGACAATTAACAGTAGTTGATAAATTACGACGGAAATGCGCTAACAAAGAGGGGACGCTTTTAAGAAGTCTCAAGACAAATATGAACCTAGTGAGGGCTAATGGTGGAGAAAATATTTGGGTCAGTACAAGATTCTGTCACTATGACAACCCTGAACGAAAACAAAACAACATTTGACTGACTGATGAGGAGGTGGAGGATCAAGATGATAGTTTATTTCTGCTTAGTTGACTTTTATTCTGTATTTAAAATTCTACTGGTCCGCGATTAGCACAGATTAACTGGCTTTAAGTGAGGCTCTTATATTGTTTTGGTAACTCTTAGCTTAAAGCTAGCATAGGTTGGTTCATAGCTGCCACTTTTTCATAAAACTATTATTTCTTTCACAAAGTATACATCCACAGCATGTCTAGATGCAAAATAAAATTATGAATTCTACTTATAGCATACTCCATTTCATGCTAGATTCTGTTTTCCTCCTGCACCCAATTCATTGCCCTACTACCCCTGCAGCCTAATTACCTTTACTACATTCACCTGTGTTTGATTGCTCCACCTGCTGTTCCTTTTGTTTCCCTCCAGTATTTAGTCAGCCAACTAGTCACGATAAATTGTCAGGTTCTATTGTCATGCTACCTCGTTCTGAGCCCGCCTCCAAGGGCCATGCTCCGCCGCCAGCCTCCAGAAACCCTGCTCTGTTTATAAGAGTCCTTTGAGCCACCCATCTGAGTTCCAGCTTTGCAGAAGAAGTCCTCCAGAGACTCAGCTTGGCAGAATAAGGCCTCCAGGTTCTCCACCGGAAATCCTGCCCTGCTGAGTTTGACCTCGTGGCTGCCCACCAGAGACCCTGCTTACCCAAAAGAGGCCTCCAGAGATACTGTCATGTCAAGGTCTGCTTCCTAAAGACCTTGTAGTGTCTAAGATGCCTTCTTGGACATCTGCCTACATTTTTGGGTCACTCTGTTTTTTGTTTTTGTTTTTTTTTCTTGATTTATTAAAATCATTTTTCGTGGCTGTGCTTCGGTCCAAACAACAATAAACCAAACCTGACACAGACAGAATCTAAAGATATTACATTCTAATTTTTGTTCAATTCTATACCCCTTTTTCAAGGGCTATCCTTGGGCTGGATTACAATGTTTTTTCTACCGGGCTGTCTTTTTTTCAAGGTATGACGGCTGAAGCTGAGTTGGAGTGAAATGTGACGTGAACGACTGCTGTACACTGATTGACCAAGGGTCAAACCAAAATATAATTTTCCTATTTATAAACCATGCCATAAGGAAAAAAACAAAGAAAAGACAAAGGACACTTTGGCTTACTATGTGCAGATGGGCACACTGTATTTAATAACCTAAATCAGTCTACTCACTGCACTATTCAGACAGCACTTATCATGGAGTCTGTTAAATCCTTACCCAAAAGTTGATTTTGGATGCAACCTTATTTCATACCAAACTGAAAGACAGAACATGTATACCCTCAGTAAAGTACATGTTTTCATTAAAAACAAAACCAAGATATGTATACGAGATAGTGAAACTTGTAGGCGTTAATCCAGTTTTAAATATACAGTCACATTGTTTCCCCCCCTTTTCTCAAAAATGCACAATCTGAGTTTTGTCACTTAACTGTCAATCTCCATTTTTCTGCAACTTAATCTGTGTCCGAAACCAACACATCATCTGCATATAACAAATTATTTAAATTCCAACCATCAATACAAATACTTAAATTAGCTTGGATAGTTTCTTCAGCTAGGTCATTAATATAAACAGCAAATCATATGTGTAAAGTACATCTCCCTGTTTCACTCCAAAATGGACTGGAAACCAACCAGCAAAAAAGTGGTATACATGAATGTGGATCATTATAAAGACCTTTAATAGCATTATAGAACTTTCCACCAATACCTACAATTTATACTATAGAAGGTCTCTATTAATTGAATCAAATGCTTTTTTTTATCAACAAATCAACAAAACAAGCAAGAGTAATTTTCCTTTCATATAATGATGCCAGTAACCTAGTAACTCAGTTTGATTTTTATTGCACTATAAAACGATAACGCAATACAGTAAGTAAGCACACTGTGAGCATTGTACAATTCAGAGTCAAATCTGTGTACACATACCTAGCAAATTAAGCTGATTCTGAAGTAAATAAGCAACAAATATTAACTTGTTAAACTCAGTATTACTCTATAAAGAGTTGAATGGCAAAAGTTATCACCTTCTAAACAATAATCACATTTACTTAAAAGGACTACATAATTTAGCAGATGGTGTTCTGTTTTTACATATGCCTATATTTCAAAAATCAAAATAAGAATAAGGAAATGTCTTGAAATCAGTAGGACATCTTGTTTTCCTGGTCCCTTTGATTGCATACTGTGTTACTTGTGAAACGGACCGCCAGAAACATACAGATGCTTCCTGAATTTAAACGTATTACCACTACCATGCTCAGGTTGTCAATACCACAGAAATTACTACATTGATTTTTTACTTTGCAGCTTAGTGTTTCTGGATCCCTGATTTAAATAACAGAGTAACGGGATTAGGTAATATGGTCTATTATCTTACAAGCGTTTGTTTTTAAAGTATTAAGTTTATTCCATAACATTTGTATTCATGGTTATGGTATCATCAGAACCTCAAACTGGCTGGTGACTATTCATACATTTAATAAATGTACTTTATACCTGGCTGAACAGCTTTTTACCGTTCTCTTGTCATCTAGGCCATCACCTCCCAAGGTCCAAACTATTAATTTGTGACAACATGGAGCTTGTAAGGCCAGTTATCCTCTTTTCTCCTCCAAAACAGCCATATTGAGGGTTTTGAATTAACCAGAAAGGAAAATTTGTAGTAGAGAAGTACCAAAAGGAAATGGATTGAAAATGTCTGGTTTTCATCTTGATTTGTGAACTAGTAGTACATTCCAGATATGTCTGTATATGTCACAGCTTGGTTAAAGGAGGACTCAAGTGCACAGCAGTAACACAAATTAAGTTTTAATAATAAGAAACAAAACTTAGATAGCAGGAAATGGATTCCAGATTGGAACAAGAGAAGACCAGCAGAGAACAATGTGAACCAGTCCATTTGAATTCAGGGTCAAGGGTACAGAAATGTCAAGCAAACCAGAAGAGGTAGTTAGATAAAACAAGCAGCAGGTGAGGCAGAGAGAAGGCAGCGCAGCTAAAGTAAGGAGACTAATTAACCAGAATAGAGCTGAACAGAAACACAAAGGCTACATTCACACTGCAGGGACATACGACCCAAATCCAATCTTTTTGCCCATATGAGACCCATGTCCGTCTTTTTCATGGCAGTGTGAACGGCCCAGTTCTGATCTTTTCACCCCCCAAAAAAATCCGATTTGTGCCACTTCCATATCTGGTACTAATTCGGATACATATCGGATATTTTTTCAAAGGGTCTGCAGTCTGAATGGTCATGTCACATTTTATCTGTCTTTCCCATCACTCGCCTGTCTCTCACTACACATCCACACACAGTAGTAGCAGCTAGCGCTCCATACCGGACCGTTATGGATAGCTTTCTTCTTACCTTACTTCTTCTTGCTTTGATGTGGTATTAATATTGTTGCCTCCCATGGCACAACAGCTTTCGAATAATAACAAGGAGAGACACCTGGGGCCCGTTCTTCGTACGTCGCTAACTCAGTTAGCTGGATTTGATTGTTGACGATTTGGCATGATCTTGGATCATTTGGCTCTTCGAAAGTCATCTTGGACTTGCTGTCATAGCAACATGTGCGCAAGCTTAAACCTGCTCGAGAGCAGGCTTCTTTCATGTAAACAGGATTAGATCGCAGCTTTATAAGCGGAGAAGATAGGGAAGTCTGTCGTAGCCATGTCTTGTCCGTTTTTACGACAGCAACCTGTTGCGGAAGGTGCAAGAATAATTTCAGAGCTTTTCGAATTAATCACGTATTGCGCAATAGACAGGATCCTTTAGCGCAGCGCGACAGTGTTATTGTAGAGAATTTTTTCTTGGTGGCTGTTATAAACAGACAAACACATCATTTCACAGTGGCTTTTAAAGAGGAAAAAGTGGTGTTATAGCCATAAATAGAAAATATTTAAGTTATTTGTATGATGGTTTGCTTTTTATTTTTATCGTATTCAGTAAGATTTGTTCAGGCCATTTTATTGTGAAGTTTAGTTTTACTTTGAAAGGCTTGCTTCCTGTCGAGCTGTATATTGTATTAGAAAAAACTATGGATGGATTATCTAGACACGGAGCAATACAGTTTTTGACCGTGCAAGCTGTGTATGACTTGGAAAAGGAAAAACTTCATTTTTTATAGATAAAGAATTTTTAGTTAAAATTCCCAGTTTGCACGCGTCCTTTAATTCCAGTGTCTAAGGAATGACACCGATATTGGATCTGTTGCCATAACAAGTGGCTTTTTAAAATACAGTATAATAATTAAAGGCTACCATTTTGTAGAATATTCTTGTACTTCACTTTTACTTGTCCCCATGTTCTAGTGGGTTCTGTGGAGGCTCTGACATAAAAGAACAAAGTAAATATGAAATTATTAAATGCAAAAATACATACTGTAGAAAATGATAGAAACATCTACCATGGATATGACTTACGGATTTAATTTGTCTGCTATTTTTTGCCAGCCCTCTCTCCTGGCTTTAGCAGACTTTGAGGTGTTCCCTGTCGTTTTAATTAATGACTCAAAATTCGGTATAACCTTCCATTAAAAGCTCTTGTTCTGCTTGGGAGAAAAACTGCGTGCGTTCTTTGGCCATGCTGAACAGCCAATAGCAGCGTTGCTGATCATTGTTTCTACTATCGACACATTTCCCCTTTTAAACCGACGCATGAACGCGCAGTTATCTCAGATAACTCAATCCAGCGATACTAATCATAAACAACAGGTGTGTTCGAAGAACCCAATTAGCCGGATCATGATTAGCCGGATGAAATCATCTTGGATGTCTCATTTGATCTTGGATGTTTTAAGCAACGTACGAAGAACGGGCCCCAGCTGGTTGTTTGTTTTTTCCAATTTTTTTTTTTTTTTTACAAAACTTTATTGAACATTTCTATAAACACGTGTTCAATTCAACTTCTGTAAACTGTCTGCTGCTGTATGACGTCTCCTTGTGTTATTCATGCATGCGGGTCGCTTTGTGGGCTTGAACCGTTCAGACAGAAGTCGGCTGACGATCGGATTTATGAGTAGTATAAACGGCCATCTCAAAAAATCAGATTTCAGCAAAAAATCTAAATTGAGCATCAAGACCTGCAGTGTGAACATAGCCAAAGAAACCCAGAGAAGTATCAAACAGCTAAACACAAAAGAACAAAAACTCGAACGCTACACATACTTGTGGGTTTCATTTTGCTGAAAATGTTAGCTCTGTTATCTGAACTCATTTTAAACCTGACACTTTCTATGTACAACAATACATTTGGTGAAGACATTCTTTTAATTCTACTTTATTTTGCATAATATGATGTAAACAGATTAAAACTTTGTTTTCTTAGTTTTGGGCTATATTACGTCACCCAAGCAACCCGATACATTTGTGGTGTTTAAAAGAAAAACTGCACAACCCCATGAGACCGAAGAAGTCTCTGAGCTTTCCTTTCTGTCTCAAAGGCACCTTTCTTGATTGCCTCCCTGCTTTATGGTCCATCTGCTTTTTGACAAGTGCGTTCACTCACGAGCCACATCAGCCATGCCTCTCATATAACATTACTCACTGCAAGTATCAATCCAGACTGAAGGATGATCAGAACCAGCCCCTTGACGGTTGCCGACACTTTGCAATGGAGGGTAGTATGAAAATACATTCAAAGGCCTGTCACCATGGCAGAGACATCAAGTGTTGGTTAACAACGCTCAGTGATGGCTTCTGGCATATTTCGAGATAGTCTTCTGGACAGGAAAATGAGGTAGCCATGTTCCGGTGAAAGCAGACAAAGGCTGTTACCACCTGAGTGTGGTGGCAGGGAGGTGACAAAGCACCTGGCTGTTTACCCCATTTCAGCCTTTCCATTCTTTTATCCTTTGTTAAGACTTTTTTTTATTCAGTAATTAGTATTTTCACACTTCTCCATTATTGTTGGAAATAATTAGTAATTTCTTTAATTTCTTCTGACTTTAGAGATCCTGATTGCTGATTTTGGACCTAGTAAAGCGCTTTCTGGATGAACACTACATCAGGCTCCTTGTTGCTTTGTCTTGGCTGACAGTTGCTGTGTCTCCTCTACAGTTCCTCATGAGCCGGAGGCATCCTCCTACTGCCTTCTTTGCATACTTTCATTTTTTTTCCCTTTTGAAACTCATTTTAGCTTTTGATACAATCTCCGAGGTCTCCCTGGTCAGAACCACCGGGGATTACCCATCCCTCCCATGTAAACCAACATGTATTCATCTCAACCTTGCTGGCTGCGTAGTGTCTTTTTACTGATTTGTTGCAGACTGCACCCACACAGCGCTCCTGTGTTCTTAGTGTCTTTTTCTTTTAAGCTGTATTAATGTTGGTTAGAATTAATAGCAGTTATGAAACAATGTGGCGTGCACTGTATCACTTCCCTGAAGCTACTGCATGTTTGGGAACATTTCATGTCTGCTGCTGGTGGGTCTATGATTCACCATGCAATTTGTGTCATGAAATGCCATCAAGATGAATGCTGTCTGAAGATATTCTTTTAATAACTGGATGATTAGTAGTAAGCGGTGTTTGGTACTGATGGCATTTTTCTTTGTGTTGCTTGTTTAGTGTCTCTTGTTTAAAAATTGCAGTTGAAACAGGCGTCTGTCTTGGTGGTGTTATCGTATGAATGAGGAATGTCTGTTGTTCTTTTTATTTAAATCTAAGATCTGGGAGAGAAAGTGTTGCTTATTACTTATATTACGTCCGACTCCAAGAAGGGTGCAACATATTTGAGGACACGGAGTCAATATGAGGGTTCAAACTTTGTTTTTATTTAAATACTTTTTCTTGACATTGGTTTGTTCGGTTGCTTCTTACTGTCTGTGAAGAGAAAAAGACAATTAGACCCTTATTCTTCCCGTGTCTCAAAAAGAAACAAAACCTCAAAGTATAAACAGAAAGATAGACCTGGTGAGCCCGTCAAACAGAACAAAACAGTACAGCAGGGGGCCAACCCCATACAGGGCCGTCGAAGCCACTGCCAATACTGGACTAAAATGTAAAAAAGAACCTATTGCAAAAGAAAGAAGTAAAAACAGAACAACCAGTCCCACCAGGCCAAAAAAACAACAAAAAGAAAAAAAAAAACATGGGCTAACAGGACTACCGCATGCCAGGCCGAGGTAGCTGGTTGTGGACTACAGCCGCTGCTACGTTCACGCACCGGCAAGACACATCCTGGTGGTGGAGCGAGCGAGGGCAGGTGAGTGAGGGGAAACGCAAGAACAAGAGGGAGGCCAAAAAAAACAAAAAACAGGACCTGCTGCACTCCCGAATCAAGAAGTTTCATAATTACAATTAAACACTAATGACAAAATATATGCAATCAACCAAAACCCAAAAACATCATAACGACAAAGAAAACAATTGAACTAAAATCTATAAACAAAACAATCTAGAATAAAAAATATTCTTATAATAATATAACAACTTATGACATTACAGTACATGATCTGGAAGCAAAAGAGTGGACTTTCATTTTTATCATTTATCAAGTCTGGATTAGTGTGGAAAATGAGAATTGGGTTTGAAAAAAAAGTTAAAGGTGTCATGATTTAGTTTTTTTGTTTGTTCTGGACTTTCTGGACTTGTCTAGAATCAGCTCTGCCACCTCTCAGCCACAGAAATCCTCCAATTAGGTCAGTCATCAGCCCAGACCAGTTCCCCCTGCTGTCACTAATCAGTTCCTACCCTGCTCACCTGTTCCCCAGCCTTCACTCACCCACTCACTGCTAGATCGTCTCATCACCACACTTGTGCTCTGCCACCATGGTGTTTCAGTTCTTGTGTGTTCAATCTGCATCTGGTGAAGTCGGGTTCTGCCAGCAACTCCTGGTCTATCTGCATTGAACATTTTCAATAAACCCCTTTTAAAACATACTCTCTGTTGGCTGGATTTCGGATTCACGCCTACAAGCGTGACAAAAGGTTATATAAAATTACAGATCAGAAATTCCGAAAATTAAATGTCTTCTTGCATTGGTTTATATTTAGAAGATGACTTTTGTTTTTGATTTGCTACATTACATTTTTTCAATCCACCTTTATTATTGACTTTTGTTTTGATTTCTAATAGATGCCTTATTCAACACTAAATAAAAGGGCCATATACTATACTTAATGGGTTGAAGTGATTTTATGTGACAGAATAACACAAATCCATTGTGAATAAGAAGGAAAAAAGAATATCTGCTTTCACATTTTTAAATAAATATGAGCAGCGTGGATGTGCATTTGTATTTAACCCATCTACTTTGATATGACTAAATCAAACCTGGTTCATCTGGCTATCTTCAGAAATAAACTTATTAGTAAGTTGTTCTCAGTGTAAATGCAGCTGTTCTCTGAAGGCCTCAGGTGTTTGCTAGAGAAAATAAGAGAACAACCTGCATCAGGAAGACCAAGGAACACAGCAGACAGGTCGGGGAGAAAATTGTAGAGAATTTCAAAACAGAGTTAGGTTATAAAATGATATATTGAACTTTGAACATCTCACAGAGCGTTGTTCATTTCATCATCTATAAATTACATGACCTTCCACCTAAAACGACAGGCTGAGCAAGAAGGGCATTAACCAGAGAAGCAGCCAAACTAATAATTGTTCAGCAGCGCCTCCACAGTTGTCTTGTCCAGAATTCTAGCCTGTTCAGAAGAGTGGCAAGAAGAAAGCCATTTTTGAAAGAAAACCTTAACCAGTTCCATTTAATATTTTGGCCCATTTGCAAAACATGTGCAGAAAAATGATCACTGCACAGCCATGGACACAAAATCCCAATGGTAGTGGCAGCATCATGATATGAGCATGTTCAGCAGTGATAGGGAAACTGGTCCGAGGTGATGGAAAAGTAGACGGAACTAAATTCAGGGTAAGGGTGGGAAAATTTCAACCTCCAGATGTGCATGACTGATAGAGATCTAACTCAAAAGAGTCACCGCTCAGATTTTTAATTATCAAAGATTTTTTTAGAACCACATGCCATTTTTCTTAACAAGTTATACATGACTTACATTAAAATTCAATAAAATGACAAAAATTACAAAAAGTTAAATTTGGCAGAGCATATAAGTGACTGCATACATATATATATATATATATATATATATATATATATATATATATATATACATATATATATATATATATATATATATAAATATATATATATATATATATATTCACACACACAGAGTTAATCGCAAATGTAACACAGAGGTCAGATAAGGGCTGAAACTATTCCTTGTGCAGTAATAGAGAAAGCCTCCTGCAGCGCGTTCTGTTGCACTTTGTTTTATAAGCAAAATCAGCTTATGTGGATGACAATAAATGACATGGATTAAGGTTTTATACTTTGAATTTTATGTAATCCATTATGCATCTTAATTCCCATCTGAACATTTGTCTTATCATTATTCATATTCAAAATTGTTGCTTCTAAACTGTGCTTTGGTGGATTAAAGTTGGGCTAAATGTGTAATATTCCAGATGCCACTGAAGTGCAACAAAAAGTCGGGGGAAGCTTTTGGATTTTCTCTGCAATTAACACTCCGCTTTCATACCACCCCAAAGGACTGCTTGCTACACAATTACTTAAAGTAGTAATATACTACTTGAGCTTATTCTGCTCAGTCTCCATCTCCTGGGAGCATTGATTTACTTCTCGTTTCCTATGAAGCATGTGATGTAATGAAAACCATTTGGAACATGGTATGATTGCTAGGTTTTATTTCCTGATGTATGGCTAGAAGTTACATAGCTGGTTCTGCAGAACTGATAAGCTGCCTTGTGTAACTTTCTACCTGACACATATTGTTTGTTCTAACAAAATAAGTCGATGTCGATCGACCCCTATACCAGCTTTTGGAACCGACATCCTGACTTCCTGTTTGCGGTAAGGCGTATTGTGTCACTTCCTGTTGTTGCTGTGTGAACGACGGATTTTTGCTCCAGGCTCTCTCGCTTTTTATCTTTAAACCTCTTTGCTGTAACACCTGTTTCCAAACATAAGCACTTTTAAAACATTTTCTGTGGCTGCTCATCACGTTTGGGAACTCATCGTGTTTCACACGGTTTGTTCTTTGGCGTGATAACAGGGCGCTAGCCTTGCTTTAGCCTAGCGTTAGCCTAGCGTTAGCCAAGCCTTAGCCTCATAATGGCTTCTCCGTCTCTGACTAAGTCTCCTATCTGCTGCTCTCTGTGTCAGATGTTCAGTTATTCCTCTGCCTCCTTTAGTGATAATGGTACATGTAATAAATGTAGTATTTTTGTAGCTTTGGAGGCGAGGGTGTCAGAACTGGAGACCCGGCTCCGTGCTGTTGAAAAACCAGCTGATAGCCGCTCCTTTGCTAGCGCGGAGCCACAAAGAGTAACTTCACGTAGCGAACCAACAGCCGCACTCGAACAGCCGGTTAAGCAGGCCGGCTGGGTGACGGTTCGTAGTAAGCATAGCTCTAGATTTCAGCCCCCAGATCACCACCAACCCATCTGCGTTTCTAATAAATTTTCCCCTCTGAGCGACAGTCTCGCCGAGGAGCCGACCTTAATTATTGGCAGCTCTGTATTAAGAAACGTGGCACTAAAGACACCAGGGACCATAGTTAAATGCCTGCCAGGAGCCAGAACGGGCGACATAGAATCCTACCTAAAACTGCTGGCTAAGGATAAGCGTAAATACCGCAAAATTGTTATTCACGCTGGCGGTAATGACACCCGGTCACGCCGATCAGAGGTCACCAAAGTTGGTGTTGCTTCGGTGTGTGAGTTTGCTAAAACAATATCGGACTCTGTAATTTTCTCTGGTCCCCTGCCTGATCTGACCAGTGATGACAAGTTTAGCCGCATGTCATCATTCAACCGCTGGTTGTCTAGGTGGTGTCCAGAAAACGACGTGGGCTACATTGATAACTGGCAAACTTTCTGGGGAAAACCTGGTCTGATCAGGAGAGACGGCATTCATCCCACTTTGGATGGTGCAGCTCTTCTTTCTAGGAATCTGGCCGGATTTATTAGTTCTCCTAAATGCTGACAACCCAGGGTCCAGACCAGGAAGCAGAGCAGTAGTTTAACACACCTCTCTGCAGGTTCTGTACTGTTACCCACCCATTACCCTATTGAGACGGTGTCTTTCCCACGGCCAAAACTTAACAGATCAAAAACTGATCTAAAGGGAACAAATCATAAAAATCAAATAAAAATCCATACGGATCACTTTGAACCAAAAAATAAAATAATTAAATGTGGTCTATTAAATATAAGGTCTCTCCCTCCAATGACTTTGTTAGTTAATGAATTGATTTCTGATAATCAGATTGATTTGTTTTGTCTCACAGAAACCTGGCTACAAGAGGACTACGTTAGTATAAATGAGTCAACTCCCTCCAGTTATTCAAATTTCCACATTCCCAGATCTGTGGGAAGAGGAGGAGGAGTGGCAACCATCTTTCAGTCTGATTTTTTAATTAGTCCCAGGCCAATTAATAATTACAGTTCTTTTGAACATTTAACCCTCAGTTTCCCTCATCCAAACTGCAAAGCAATAAAACCTCTTCTGTTTATTGTTTTGTATCGTCCACCAGGCCCTTACACTCAGTTTTTGGATCAACTGTCAGACTTCTTATCTGATTTGGTGTTAAATACTGACAAGGTTATTATAGTGGGTGATTTTAACATCCATGTTGACACTGAATGTGATAACCTTAGTGTAGCCTTTAAAACTATCCTAGATTCAATTGGTTTTGCTCAAAATGTGCATAAGCCAACGCACTCTTGGCTCCATACTTTGGACCTTGTGCTGACATATGGCATTGATTGTGAAGAATTAACAGTATTCTCTCACAACCCTGTCCTATCTGATCATTTTTTAATAACATTTGAGTTTAATCTAACCGATTTCTCCACCCCTAAAAGAGGGTCCCATTATAGTAGATCTTTATCGGATAATACTGTATCAAAACTTAAAGAGTCTGTCCCCCTCTTAATATCCTCAGTATTGCAGAAATGCCCTGTAGATGGCAGCAATGCTGTTTCTTCCCATTCACAAATAGATACATTTGCTAACAGTGTGACTTCCTCATTGCGTTCTGCATTAGATAATGTAGCTCCCTTGAAAAAGAAGGTGATAATTCACAGGAAGCTGGCTCCCTGGTTTAATTCAGAACTGCGTTCCTTGAAGCACAATGTTAGGAAATTGGAGAGAAAATGGCGCTCTACACACCAAGAGGAATCCTACTTAATCTGGAGGGACAGTCTATTGTTGTATAACAAGACCCTTCGCAGAGTTAGAGCAGCATATTTTTCATCATTAATTGAAGAGAATAAAAATAATCCTAGATTTCTCTTTAGTACAGTTGCCAAACTTACTCAGAGCTGCAGCTCTGTTGATCCATCCATTCCCTTAGCTCTTAGTAGTAATGATTTTATGGGATTCTTCATAAATAAAATTGATGCCATTAAAAATAAAATAATTGGCATCCTCCCAAACATGATTACCTCATCCCCAGTAAGTAAGGCAGCATTGGAGGAATCTTTAGAACCTGCGCTGTGTCTGAACTGTTTAGAAACAGTAGAGCTTTCTGAGCTATCTAAAATCTTAGCTTCATCTAAACCTTCTACCTGTATGTTAGACCCAATCCCAACCAAGTTGTTTAAGGAGGTATTCCCTTTGATCAGTGGTCCTATTTTAGACATGATTAATCTATCCTTAGTAAATGGATATGTACCACAGGTTTTTAAAGTAGCTGTTATTAAACCTTTACTTAAGAAACCTTCTCTTGATCAGGATGAGCTAGTAAACTACAGACCTATATCTAATCTTCTTTTCCTATCTAAAATTCTTGAGAAAGTAGTTGCTAATCAACTTTGTGAACATTTACAAAGCAATGACCTACTTGAGGAGTTTCAGTCAGGCTTCAGAGCTCATCATAGCACTGAAACGGCTCTGGTGAAGGTCACTAATGATATTCTCATGGCCTCAGATAATGGACTTGTGTCTGTACTTGTCCTGTTAGATCTCAGTGCTGCATTTGATACAGTTGATCACAATATTCTCCTACAAAGACTTGAACATACTGTAGGGATTAAGGGGAAAGCATTAGGCTGGTTTAAATCTTATCTGTCGGACAGATTCCAGTTTGTTCATGTTAATAATAAATCTTCCTCAAACTCTAGCGTCACCTGTGGAGTACCACAGGGTTCAGTCCTTGGACCAATTCTCTTTACTATATATATGCTTCCGATCGGCAAAATTATCAGACAGCATGGGATTAATTTCCACTGCTATGCTGATGACACTCAGCTATATCTATCCATAAATCCTGATGAATCCAATCAATTACTTCGACTGCAGTCATGTCTTGATGACATCAAAAGCTGGATGACTTTAAATTTCCTGCATCTAAATTCTGACAAGACCGAAGTTGTAATCTTTGGGCCAGAGTCCTCAAAAAATAAACTTCTTAACCAATCACTTAATCTGGATGACATTAACTTGGCCTCTGGTAAAGTAAAAAACCTTGGTGTTATTTTTGACCAAGACATGTCATTTAAATCCCATATTAAACAGGTTTCCAGAGTTTCCTTTTTTCACCTCCGGAATATCGCCAAAATTAGAAACATTCTGTCCAGGAGTGATGCTGAAAAACTAGTCCATGCATTTGTTACTTCAAGGCTGGACTATTGTAATTCTTTACTATCAGGAAGTCCACAAAATGCAATTCAAAGTCTTCAGCTTATCCAAAATGCTGCAGCAAGAGTTCTGATGAAAATCAACAAGATGGATCATATTTCTCCAATTTTAGCTTCCCTTCATTGGCTTCCTGTTAAATCAAGAATAGAATTTAAAATTCTTCTTCTAACGTATAAAGCCCTTAATAATCAAGCTCCATCATATATCAGAGCTCTGATTACTCCGTATGTTCCTAACAGAGCACTTCGCTCTCAGACTGCAGGTCTGCTGGTGGTTCCTAGAGTCTCTAAAAGTAGAATGGGAGGCAGATCCTTTAGCTATCAGGCTCCTCTCCTGTGGAACAAACTCCCAGTTTTGGTCCGTGAAGCAGACACCCTGTCTACTTTTAAGACTAATCTTAAAACCTTCCTTTTTGACAAAGCTTATAACTAGAGTGGCTCATGTTACTCTGAGCTACCTTTATAGTTTTGCTGCTATAGGCTTAGGCTACTGGAGGACATCAGGGCCTATTTTTCCTCACTCTACTGAGTTCTACTGTTCTCCAGATTTGCATTGCATTACATTGAAATGACTGTTGTCATTTCAGCTTTTAACTTTTTGTTCTCTCTCTTTTTTGTTCATAGTAGGTACACCTGGTCTGACGTTCTCTTGACTGTGAAATCATCCAGGGAGGACAGATCACCGACTATTACCATCTAATGTAGAACAGATTACTAGATCAATGTGTGCTTCTGTGCTTTTTGTCTGTCTTGTTGTGTCTCTGCTCTGTCTTCTGTAACCCCCAGTCGGTCGAGGCAGATGACCGTTCATACTGAGCCCGGTTCTGCTAGAGGTTTTTCCTTCCCGCTAACAGGTGTTTTTTCTTTCCACTGTTGCTTCATGCTTGCTCAGTATGAGGGATTGCAGCAAAGCCATGTACAATGCAGACGACTCTCCCTGTGGCTCTACGCTTCTCCAGGAGTGAATGCTGCTTGTCGGGACTTTGATGCAATCAACTGGTTTTCTTATATAGGAACATTTTTGACCAATCTGTATAATCTGACCCAATCTGTATAATATGATTGAACTTAACTTTGTAAAGTGCCTTGAGATGACATGTTTCATGAATTGGCGCTATATAAATAAAATTGAATTGATGTATTTGTAAGGATCAGAGGCAGGGGACCCAGAATTCAGCCAGACCAGCAGAGGTTCAATTCAGGTTTTTTCTTTTATTAACAAAAAAGCAAAACAGGGAAAAAACCAAAAAAGACTGTCAAACCAAAAGACGGCACAAAAATAAGACCAACGGGGCAGGCAAGGCCGGAACAGACAGAACAGGACGGCTCAGGTTTCTGGAGACAAGGGGTCAAAAATCCAAAAGCAAATCATAACAGAAACTTGCAGGAGGAGACTCACCCATACTCAACAAGACGACCTGGCACTGATGTCTGGTCTCAACAGTTTATATGGTGGAGAAAGCAGGTGAAACCGGTGAGAGGTGATTGCAGGAGGGGTGGAGTTAGGCAGGTGTGCAGAGTAAGTAATTAGACCAGACATCAGTGCAGAGGCTCAAAACAAGACCAGGGGTCCGTTCTTCGTACGTCGCTAACTCAGTTAGCAGGATTTCATTGTTGACGATTTGGCATGATCTTGGATCGTTTGGTTCTTCGAAAGACATCCTGCACTTGTTGTCATAGCAACATGTGCGCCAGCTTAAGCCTGCTCGAGAGCAGGCTTATTTCATGTAAACAAGATTAGATCACGGCTGTATAAGCGGAGGAGATAGGGAAGTCTGCCGTATCCATGTCCATTTTTACGACTGCAACCTGTTGCGGAAGGTGCAAGAATAATTTGCAGAGTTTTTCAAATTAATCGTGTATTGCGCAATAGACAGGACACTTTAGCGCAGCGCGACAGTGTAATTGTAGAGAGATTTTCTTGGTGGCTGTTATAAACAGACAAACACATCATTTAACAGTGGCTTTTAAAGAGGAAAAAGTGGTGTTGGAGCCATAAATCTAAAATATTTAAGTTATTTGTATGATGGTTTGCTTTTTATTTTTATCCTATTCAGTAAGAAGATTTGTTCGGGCCATTTTATTGTGAAGTTTAGTTTTACTTTGAAAGGCTTGCTTCCTGTCGAGCCGTATATTGTATTAGAAAAAACTATGGATGGATTATCTAGCCACGGAGCAATACAGTTTTTTTACCGTGTAAACTGTGGATGACTTGGAAAAGGAAGAACTTCATTTTTTTTATAGATAAATAATTTTTTATTAAAAATCCCAGTTTGCATGCGTCCTTTACTTCCCGTGTCTAAGGAATGACACTGAAATTTGGATCTCTTGACATAACAAGTGCCTTTTTAAAATAAAGTATAATAATTAAAGGCTACCATTTTTTAGAATATTCTTGTATTTCACTTTTACTTGTCCCCATGTTCTAGTGGGTCCCGTGGAGGCTCTGACATAAAAGAACAAAGTAAATATGAGATTATTAAAATGCAAAAATTCATACTGTAGAAAGTGATAGAAACATCTACCATGGACAGTATTTACGCATTAATTTGTCTGCTGCTTTTTGCCAGCCCTCTCTCCTGGCTTTAACAGATTTTGAGGTGTTTTAATTAATGACTCAAATTCGGCATAACCTTCCAAGCTCTTGTTCTGCTTGGGAGAAAAACTGTGGGCGTTTTTTGGCCATGCTGAACAGCCAATAGCGGCGTTGCTGATCAATGTTTCTACTATCGATACATTTCCCCTTTTAAACAAACGCATGAACGCGCCGTTGTCTCAGATAACTCAATCCAGCCATACTAATCATAAACAGCAGGTGTGTTCGAAGAACCTAATTAGCCGGATCATGATTAGCCGGATGAAATCATCTTGGATGTCTCATTTGATCTTGGATGTTTTAAGCAACGTACGAAGAACGGACCCCAGATCAGAAACCAAACTTAAAACAATAACTGTAAAAGAAGCCCCAAAACTCACACTAAGACACAAACCAAAACTAAGACAGAACTCCAACTATGACAGAACCTAAAACACAAATAAACAAAAAGCAGGGAAAAGCTAACTTTAACCAAACATAAACAGGAAGCAAGACAGAATATTACAGTATTTGAGAGCCATGGTTTGGCATTAATGAAACTCTTTCTGAAATTAATAGCATTATACCCCTACAGATACTAAATAGGTATACAATGCCCAGTGAATTATCTTGAACTGTTCCTCTGCCAAAGTGTGTCCCCAACCTGACATTAAAAGCTTTTCGCTGTTGGAAGGTGATTTTTGTTATTTTGCCGGTGATCTTAAGCAGTGGAGCGCATATGGTTTTAACCCCTCTATGCTCTCAGCAAAGAGGGGTTGATGAAAAGAATGAGCGCTGATCGCGCTGTGGTCCTCCAACCGAGAACATGAAATGCACAAAGACCAAGAAAACTGAATGCTCTTGCCTCAGAGGTTGGATATTTACTGAGGGCTAAGGAGACAAAACCGAGCAATGCATTTAATAAAAGGAGGCTTGATTCATTGCATTAATCAATCACTAAGTAGAAACGTCTTTAAAAGCCTGGGGAATTATAATCACCATACGATAGATGACTGATAATCCAGACAAATGTTAATTTAACAAATTTCACCTGACACTTTTGGTTGCCTGGAACATAATCTTTAAGTCAAGGATGACATCTGATCCGTACCAGCAATATCAACATCATTCAAGAATAATATGGAATAAGACTGATCCATCCACATATCCGAACGGCATATTCCTCTCCTGCTGGAGGTCATATTCATACTGCTTATGCTCTGGAAATTTAAGCAATAAAATACACACTGTATTTTCATATATTGTACTTAAAACAATTCCATTTATATTTGTTAGTGTATGTTTTTTTTAGATTGTGCAGATTAAACATACGTCCAGAGTCTGTTGGCTATACAATGTGCATTCATGCTCACCTTCAACTTCTTTAGAGATGCCATGCCTTGCAAAAGTATTCACCCCATTGGCTTTTTAGCTGTTTTGTTACATTCCAACCTGTAATTTCAATGTTTTTTGAATCTAGTTTTATGTGATGGATCTGCACAAAATAGTCTAAGTCGGTCATATGAAATGAGAAATATACACAGGAATTATAAAAAAAATCTAACCCCCTTTGCTATGAAGCCCCTAAAAAGTTCTGGTAAAATGAATTACCTTCTGAAAAGGCCATCCATGTGCAATGTAAGTGTTACATGACCTATCAGTATAAACACACCTTTTCTGAAAGGCCCCAGAGGCTGCAGCACCACTAAGTAACACACCATGAAGACAAAGAAGCTCTCCAAACCTACAGTACGTGTTGCCGTCGTTTCACAAGATCCAAGATGTAGAAAAGTCAGTTCTTTGCTTGTCCTTTTCACCAAACCCAGTCTGTGAACACTATGTCCAGTTGAAAATGCACTGATTGTTGTTATAACCACAAATGATATGAAGTATTTTGCAAGGCACTGTACAGTACAGCACATGCTCTTGACCAGTTTTTCACATATCCACCACAAATCTTCAAAGCCCAGATGATAGCAATGTTGAAACAAGCCACTAAAACCCCATGCATCCTCTTGATACATGCCCGCTCAGATGTAATTCCTGTTTATTGGCGTCTGGTGTAAAACAGGACTCTTTACACAGCGGCTCTCACGCCTGCAGACTCTGACAATTGACCAACTGCTGGAAAACTAATTGCTTTAGTTGCCTTCGGTACGCTGCTCTAACCTTGGGTAATTTAACAAAGAGTGCACAGCAAAGACGGCCCAGATATCTCGCTTATCCTTTGCGGCATCTGTCCCCTGAGCAGCCTACCATTGATAGTTCTATGCCATTTGCCTTTTGCTCACTTGGAAGAACAGCGTAATTGAATTTCCACTCGCAAAGCAACACAATCAATGGGGAAAAAGGGGTTGCTTAAGAGTTCACATTTAATGGTATGGACAACCACACAGATCACAGAGGGAAGTGAAATTAAAGTCCATTTGATTACACGTTGGAGCCCTTCATGGCAACATCGGTCACACGTTTACAAAGTGTTGCATCATGATTTTTTTAATAATTTGGTACAGAGTGGTGCTAATCAAAGTACAGCTTTAGGAAATTAGGAAATCATTCAACTGTTAACACTGATTCAGAAATTTTGTACAAACGTGAGTTGAATAATCCTTGCTTTGCTGTTCTATTTAAATAGATGCTTTTAATTTTGCCGAGGCTTTAAAGCTGTAATATTCTTACACTTTAACATTAAACATGTAGAACTCAAAAGCCTTTAAATTCTGAATGTTTTTTATGTGAATGTTACATTGCATCAAAAATGTCCCATCTACAGAAATAGTTTTATTACACCCAATGAAGAAAATTGAGCCTGTAAAATTTACCATCCTATCTTGATGAAATGCCATGGTGATAACATTGAGTCCTGCTCATTGTTAATTCAAAACCTTTTGTTGTTTTTCAAGGATATTTTAAGTCCCAAGTAGTATCCAGTTATTTTCAAAATGGTCATGATTATGGCCCAGCTGTCTGTTTGCTCCCTCATTCTCCACCTTCACCATGGCTGTCGGGATTATCACATGCACCTGTGAGCAGCTGCCCGTGGCAGCGCAGTAAAGCAGATTGCACTAGATTTCCTGCCTTCAAATACTGAAGATCCACAGATAGCTGGTGCCAGATTATTGAAAGCCATAGTTTTGAGTAGACGTCCAGTGTTTTTCTAGTCTCCTTTCCCAAGTTTATTACCAAATTCTTGTTCTCTGGATTTTCTCGTCTTGCCTTCCCCCTGCCGGATACCTCATGTTTTTCTTGACATCGACCTGGACTGTTTTCTGGACCACAATCATCGGCAAGCCCATTGGATCTGTCAGCCAGCATCTGCTTTTTTTGTACAATCCTTGCCCGCTGTACGGACCTGGCTCTTGCTTCAGCCTTTCTGCCTGTCGCCCCTTACTGTGCGCAGCTTGCATCAGCACGGCAGGTTTCTGCTGACCTCTATGTTGGGCTTTTCTGTCTGCACCAGGTTCTTTTTATATTATTATTAAACCCTTTAAAGAGCCACAGTATGTCTGGCTGCTGTCTATCTCCAGCAGTCATTGGGCAAAATGTACAGTCCATCTCAGGGCAATCCTTTCCATTAGCCTTTAATAATTAAACCATAGAACTGGGGTTATGTCAGACTGGTTTGTCTTTGGTATAGTGGTTTCTCTATATTACTGTTATTGCAGAACATACAATCCTCATGGTGAATTGTGTTGAGTGCAGCATCATGTTTTCCATCAGCAAGGATAGAGAAGCTGGTCACATTTCATGGGAAGATGGATGGAGCTAAATACAGGAGAATCCTGGAAGAAAACCTGTTAGAGATTGTAAAACAATTGAAACTGTGTCCGAGCTTCACCTTCCAGGAGGACTACGACCTTAAGCAGACAGTTAGAGTTGCAATTCAATGGTTTGGATCAAAGTATCAAATATGTTGCAACAATCCAGTCAAAGTCTGGATCCAATAATATCCAAGAATATGTGTCAAGACATAAAAACAAACAAAATAGTTTTCTCCATTCTGAGCAACAAAGCTCAAGCTCAGTATTAACTAAGGTTTGAATAAAAATCAACACACACTTTTTAGATTATTTGTTTGCATAAAAAAATAAATAAAAACATTCCTTTGTAGTTTTAACATGAAAAAAAAGTTAGCTTTCACAAGATGCGGTGTACAAAAAGAGAAGCACAATAGACAAAAATAAAAGATTGAAAACTGAAATTTCTGTGGTCATACTGTAACGAAAGACATCAAAATACTTTGATTTTCTGAAACACAAAATGTAGTAAATTATCACGAATCCTTTTTTTTTTAAATCTGTCTCTGTTCTTTCCTCTCACCTGGTTAAGTGCCTTAACTGTTCCCAGTCTTTACCTGTGTGACTGTTCTTGTTTTGATTTTCAGTTTGATTTTATGTGGAAAATAAAAGCTCACGTCCAGACAGTCGAGGAGATTTTAGATTTCCTAATTTGATAAATAACGGCTCTGTTTTTGTTTGGGTCTCAGCCGCTCTGGTATTTAATAATGATAAATTTCACTTTGCAGTTTTTTTCCCCTGGTCAAAGGGACACTTTCAAAGGGCATGTTTGTCATAATCAGTTCAAAATGTAGTGAACCATGCTTACAGGAGAAGACAAGAGCTTAAATGTCAACTGCAGAGAGGCCTGGCATCCTCTGCAGTTCGGCAAGGACGGCTTGCACAGCTCTGTTTGGCAGGCTGCAACTTCAATTAGTAATTTCTTTTTACCATCAGTGGAGTTTTGAAGCTAGAGCCGATGTAAATACAATCAAATGAGATTCTGATGGTGGCCTGAAATGTGAAGGAGGGGTGAAAAGTAATACGGGGAAATTATTTCACTGGGGAGAACAAAGTGCAGTGATTACATTTATTTCCACTGGCCTATTACTGGAGCACTAGGGGAAAACGCGCGCTGAGGTTTCTGTTTTTGCAGTCGGCCATGGGCTGTTAAGAGCCCACAGGCCTTTTTTATTCATGACATGTCAGAAAAACAGCTAGCTTTTACCCTTGTCCTCTGAGAGTTCTCGGATGATAGGCTGAATTCATTTGTGGGAAAGGCATTTTCAAGCTTGTAAATTTCAACTTGAGCTTTACATATCTAAATGCACGCCTTAGGAGATTTGCTGTTTCAACTGTTACTGTAAATTACCCCTTTTTTCCAATTATCTAATTTACAAGTGGGCCAGATAGATTGCTTGCCATCTTTCACATCCCTTCTTCCTTATTTCACTGTATCAAGTTTAGCTGGAAAACTAGCTTTTTCAAAAAAAGACTTTGTGACTTATTCATGATGACGGGGAAAGCAGTGAAAGCATCTCCCATATACATCATCATATCATTTTCAAATGTTCGGAATGTCATTCCTATTAGCCGTTGTTGTCTTTCCTACGTGCATCATGAATCTGGGTGGCAGCAGCAGTTGCAGTGTACTGGCAAGTGGGCTTATGGATACCCCTGCTCCTCATCTTGTAGAACTTGGGGCATTCATTAATTGCCTGCAAATAATTATTCATAATGAAGCCAAAGTGTCAAGGCCACACCACACTGTAGTGCTACACAATTATCAGCAGTTGGTGCATTGCATTGCCAGTGCTCATGAATGACATAAAACTATTATTTGTAATGAATCAACCTCAGAATCTGGAGACCCAATAATTCAGCTGACGCAAGAGTTAAAATGTATAAAAAAGTTTATTGATAAACTGGTGTAGCTGGGACAGGAACTGACTGGAAACCAAATCTGAATCACTTGAAGGAGGAGGAGAATAAGGTTAGTGGCCAGGAGAAACTCAAGGAGGATGTGGAGACACTGACTAAACGCCACTAACCTTTTCAGATGCCGGGAGGCAGCACTGGCTCTGAAGTTTGATCAAGTTGGCTCAGTCTTGGGGATCCGAATCATTTGGTGACTAACACGGTTTGTGGTGATGCTAGGCAGGACAGGAGCTACAGTTTGGGAGTCAGGCACAGGTAATCAGTCCACAGGACAGAGGTTTCCAGAAGGGCATGGCAAAAGGGTAATCCTGGGTCCAGGCGAGAGAATCGGTAACAGGCGGCACACACACCAAGCAGAGGTATCCAAGGGGGGCAGAGACAGGAGGCAGGTCCGAGGTCCAGCCTGGGTTTGTTACAGATGATCATAAGAGTCAAGACAGGGGCAGAGGCAGGCAGGCTTGGTCGACAGGCAGGAGGTCAATGTCCAGAGATCAGAAGTCAACAAGAGTATCTGACAGGGTACACAGGAACAAGACAGGTCAGTAACAGGAGCTCAATCAAGGAACGCTGGATGGTTTACTCACACTATGGCTTCCAAGAATCTGGCGCTTACACACTGGAAGCCAGAAATTTATAGTGCTCATCTCATGTGCAACAGCTCCCAGTAATCAGACCTGTTGCAGGTGTAATCACTCAGACTTAATTACCGGTGAGTGTCAGGAAGCAGAGAGTTACGTCATGGGACTGCAGCGACAAAGTCACAGGCAAGAGCAGACTGGAATCATTACATTATTTCTGTAAAGTACATATGCAAGGCTGGTAGTTTTTGCCCTTGGAGTTGTATGTCTCAACTAAAAGACTGGACAGCTACATGGTATGTCATTGTTGAAGATTTTTTTTTTCAGAGCGTCACAATCACAAGACATAACAGATCCTCATGTTTAAAGGTTTAATTGTCTTATCTGGTTAAACATTTGACAAAAGAGCTCAATAGTGGAGTTTTGGTTTCCATGACTTTCCATGACTTGGCACCTTGAAGCATCAGCGGAGAAGTGATGTGCAGCGCCCGTGGGAGTATTGTGTTTTTACTAGCATGGAGAGGCATGGAGAGGCATAGACATAGTATGAATCAGGGAATGGCAATACCAGCACAGCCGTCATCTTGGAGGGTCTCTCACGTGCCTTGAATGCATTTATTTGTTTCAAGGAAGCTAAACATGAATCATAAGTCTGTGAGGTTTACCCAATTTTCACATAGATTGGTGTGAAATGGTATGGCATTTTGACGAATGTGTAAATAAATGTGTTTTCATGCTTAAATACTCATGGTATTACATATTAATGTATAAATGAATATATTTTACATATTAATAAAGAAGCAAGTTTTATTCATTTAAATTTTTTTCACCCTCTCTCACACACACATCTAATCCTGAGCCTTCTGTAAACACCAACAATAATTCCTTCATATTTTTTTGCGTGCCGTATACAGGACTGTCTCAGAAAATTAGAATATTGTAATAAAGTTCTTTATTTTCTGTAATGCAATTAAAAAACATGAAATGTCATACAATCTGGATTCATTACAAATCAACTGAAATATCCCAAGCCTTTTATTGTTTTAATATCGCTGATTATGGCGTAAAGCTGAAGAAAACTCAAAAATCCTATCTCAAAATATTAGAATATTTCCTCAGACCAAGTAAAAAAAAAAATTATAATAGCAAAACAAAATCAAACATTTGAAAATTTCCATTAACACTAGAAGTCCCAGAGAATTTCAGTTTTCTTGCAAGCCCCCCTCCCCTCTTCAAGTTTGTGTATTCACTCTACCTTGCTAACTGTCCCTATTGTAATGCAAATAACCTGTGAGGAGTCCTAGTTCCTGAGCTGAGAACAGGTCATAGCCATGCTTTTCCAACAAGGCAAGGCAGAGCCTATTTATATTGTCCATTCACCAACAGACTCATTTATATTGCAAAGGTCTCTATGTGAAAGAAAGAACAACTTAGAGAATAATTGTATTTTGTCTTGTCTCTTCTTTTCATGTCATTCAACATTTCAGCTTAGAAAATAACAAACAGTATGACTTCAGTATTGGAGTAACATTGATTTCACCCAAGGAAAAGCACTACATATAAAGCTACAATTGTCCCATTTAGCAGTTTCCACAAACCCAAGGTGAGTCCTTCCTGCATTTGCAACAGGTATACTTTGTGCAGTGCACACAACGCTCAGTGCTGTGGTTCCTGTTGCAGAGATTGCGCACCTGGCACTGTGTTGTTTTACCATGAGAACGTCTCTTCATCTCACGATGCTGTCTCATCTTTTCTTCTTGTATTGCCTTTTCCTGCATAAACCTCTAACAAAGTTCATCAAATTGTCCATAGTTACAGTCCTGCCCTGGTCCATAAATGGCTCCATCAGTTTCACAACAACGTTCTCAGACAGCCTTTCTCCTGTGGGGCGGGAGGGATCTTTTCCCAAATAGGGGATGGCCTTACACATGTATTTTGTGTCCAGATCCACTGCAATCCAAAACTTAATTCCAAATTTATCAGGCTTTGATGCAATGTATTGCAGAAAGGGACAACGAACCTTTGATGGAAATAATTGCTCATCAACAGGAATATGTTGCCCTGGACTGTAGGACACACACAGTTCTGTACAAACTGTTGCCAGATGTTTGAAATTGCAGCAAATTTGTCCGTTTTCACACGTTCCAAACGAGTGTCTTTGTTGTCGAAGCGCAGATATTTATTTATCAGGGGTGGATTTACCATTAGGTGAAACTAGGCAGTTGCCTAGGGCCCCCAAGTTCCTGGGGGCTGATAATCCAGCCAGGCTTTGAGAATGATGTTGTTCCACCAGACTGAGAGAGTCCAGCATCATCCACTCTGCTGGTAAGCAGTCAGCACAGTTTACTTCCTGAAGATGACCCAGCTCTGGCCGATCAGCTGTCTGATCGTGCACGCTGCTCAATAGTACTGAGAGGACCGCTCCAGGTGAAGAACAGGATCATGCCAAGAAATGGAGACGGGCGCAGATTTACTTCCAGCTATTATTTCATTCAAATAAAAAATGGAGAACAGATAAGCAGATCATGGCTTGTCTACTAGAAAAAGGGACAAAAGAAAACATAGAGGAAAACAACAAGAAAAGGGATAAGAGAGGGACAAAAGGAGAAAAAATAATGTATATCTATTCCATTAAAATTTCTGTATCTGTATAATGGGTCTGTTATGTGTTGTTTTCACAATTCAGAGGGCCCCATGCCTTTCTTTGGGCCTTGGGCCCCAAATTTCCTAAATCCGCCCCTGTTCATCATATCTTGAAACCGGTTTCGAGGCATTGTGGCTTTGATATGTGCATTCCCAAAGTCTTTGGACCACAAATCCCGCATGGCGCCAACACTCCCCTGTGCTGCCTTCATAAACTGATCTGCAATGAAAGCCACCAGCTCATACACACTCTTTCCAGCCATGTTCTGTTATGCAACCCTGCTGGACTGTGCAGTCTCTGATGGTCATCAGCACACCAATATCCACCAAACAGAGGAAGCTTTGGAGGCGACTTGTAGTTTTTTCGGCTTGCAAACTTAGTTGGCCCTCCAGAATATACGCGTGTGTGTGTGTGTGCGTGCGCGCTCCGCTGCAGCGTCGCGGAGGAGAGATCGCGCTGAACCGACTTGAGTTATATTTGCCTCCTAGTAAATAGGGCAGATGGTCATTATTGTATAAATATTCTTGCTTGCCGTCTTTACAAAGTTCCAGCACATGCAGATATATAGCTGATCGCTGCGCTGGTGGCTCCGCCGTCTGAAATTATTCCGGTCTTGGCGACACTGATGACGTAGACCTAGTTATATTAAATTACAAATATGATTTTTCCCCCCCCCTGCTCTCAGGTAAAACACTCGTCAACAGAGAGGTTTGAGCTAAAACCGAAACTGAAGGGGGTGGAATGGTTCTCCAACGACAGGGCTAATGGGGCATTTACATCTGAACAGGGATTCATGAGTTGTGAAGTACTGTCGGGGGGACTGGAGGCTGACGAAAATTCTCGTATCTCTGGGACTTCTAGTGTTAATGCACTCAGTACTTGGTTGGGAATCCTTTTGCACAGATTACTGCATCAATGCGGCGTGGCATGGAGGCAATCAGCCTGTGGCATTGCTGAGGTGTTATGGATGCCCAGGATGTTTCAATAGCGGCCTTTAGCTCATTTGTATTGTTGGGTCTGGTGTCTTTCAGCAGGTGCCAGATCTTGGTTCTGCAGCGTTTCCTGCCACATTTCCCCCTTCCAACACACTTTTTGTGAATGTGCTCTGTGAACTCTGTGAACAGCCTGCTCTTTGAGAAATTTCTTTTTGTGTCTTACCCTCCTGATGGAGGGTGTCAATGATGGTCTTCTGGACAGCAGTCAGATCAGCAGTCTTCCCCATACTTGTGATTTAGTTTACTGAACCAAGCTGAGTGTTTTTCAAGGCTCAGGAAACCTTTGCAGGTGTTTCGAGTTAATTAGACGATTCAAGTGATTAGTTGAATAGCCTACTAGTATACTTTTTCACGATATTCTAATTTTCTGAGACAGTCCTGTATATGCATGGGGCAGAAGCTTAAGACTCTTGAAAGAGAACTGTTTTGCACAGCTTCTTGCATGTGCTGACACTGTAACTCCAAGGTACTTCAGCTGGCAATTTGATTCAGCCTTAGTTTGTCAAATACAGACCCAAAAAATCAATAAGCATTAAATTATGTGTTATGGGTTGGGTTTCTGCAATATTCTCATTGTGTAAAAACTCATCTTCAGAACCAATCTCTCCTCAAAATGGTGATCTGCACTGTGTGAAATACTTTCAGCAGCAATCGCAGTTATTGCAAATGCTAACTTTGCAATATTAATGTTGCAACGAAATTTCGTTCTGTATGCACTCTGTACATACAAAATGAGAAATAAAGATGTCTAAGTCTAAGTCTAACTACTTAAAATATGGGCAAAGCTGATCTCTCCGTTTACTTCCGTCGACTCCTATGGCAGCCTAGAGTAGAAAAGACTCAGCCAATATGGTGGCGACACAGGATGCGCTCCAGCGCGTAATGAGGCATCTAGTATATTTTGTCTATGGGTGGGAGTATGTGTGGAGTACATGGAGAGGTGGAGGGATATTTCAGCCGGTACTCACAGTGTCGGTGGCGCAATGGGGTTTCTATATAACCTGTGTTTATTGTTGCTTAATTTAGAGCCCAAATAAGCGACTTCGCTTTCAGAAACAAGATGTTTATAAGCAACGTTAGACAAAAAGAAACCCAAAGCTGATAATACGCGGACTTGGCAACAGCAGGCACAACCTGACAATATGAGATACCATGGAGAGATGGTAGGCCTATGTGGTAAGATTATCATGGAAAGATGCAGTTGAAACATACTGTGGGGGCACAGGAGAGATTTTCAGTGATACAAAAGTTTTTAGGAACAAACTTATTAATTTAAGTAATTGTGGTATCATGATGATCTTTACAGTGAAAAAAGTTTTTTTAAATCTTTTGCAACCCATCTTCATTAGTCTTAATCGGGAATCGAGAAGCCCATACCTTTGAAAGGAGTTTATAATGATGGGTCGAGGGAGTGTAAAAGTACGTTCGAGCAACGGGATGAGACAATACGTGACACTGTTAATAAGAAGTCGTGACTTTATTAACGTTTCTTGGGAAAAGTAAGAATCTTTTTTGTTTTAGTTAGAAAATGTGTTATAAAGAATCTTTAAGTGTATAACCATCTAGTCAAGGTAAGATTAGTCCATCAATTGCAGGTTTGTTTGAGTCTAGGTAGGCCTTAATGCTAAAAAAGCACTATAACTGTTCACTTTCAGCCTAAATATTTCACATTTTGGTTGTTGATTGGGTAAAACGTGTTTTGCCACTTTTTGATTTTGCTGTTGAACTTGCTGGATGTGTTTGCCACTTTATGCTTGAGAACCCTTTGTGTTTCACACATTATTTCTGAGCTTAGTGTTAGCTTCAAACCTAACTGTTTGTCTCTCCTGTTGGTTCTCCATCTCCCTCTGAGTCTTCTCCTTTGTCCTGCTCTGTGTGTCAGATGTGTAATTATTCGTCTGCTTCTTTTAGTAACAATGGTACATCTGATCAATGTAGTTTTCCTTAACTTAAGAGGCAAAAGCAATGGAATTGGAGGGTCAGCTCCACGCTGTTTGTCACTACATGGTAATCCAGGGAAGGGTGAATGCTGCAAGTCAAAGACTCAATGCAATCTGCTCGGTTAGATAGAAAACTTTTAACCAATTTGAATAATAAACTGAACTTGACTGTACTGTTAACTGCATATCTAAGAACAAGATAAGTTCTTAAGACAAGTTTTAATTAACGTAGTTAACTTGGACTCTGGTTATGATTTGTTTGCTTTGACTATATTTTTCTAAAGGGCCTTTACACATGAATAGGCGCCATGAAAATAAAATAAATTGGACTGAATTGAGTTTTGAGTTAAATCTGATACAATGCAGTCGACACTCAAAAAGATAGCTATTCACCAGGAAGCTACAGAGGGTAAAGTCATTGGAAGGACATCCATTGGCTAATGGCTGCTAAAGTGCACACAGGTCCTTTATATTGCCTCTGTTTTCTTAGCTGTACTAGGTCTCCAAAATGCTGCCAAGCAAACTACTAAATGTGGAGGTGTCTTGGTCAGCATTTTTCCAACTGAGTGCTGTTGGCCAGCCTCCATAGTTATCGTCTTCATCAACAAAACTGTGCAACACAAAAAATTATTACTTTCTTTTTTTTCAAAATCCGAATCTGAAAGAGTGTTATAGGGTGTCAAACCCGAAGTGCAGAATTTTGTATATTAGCTCACACTTAATTTACCAATCAGATTTTTCTAGAGAATGGCTTTGCTTTTACAAGAAAAATTGTCATTTCAATACTACAAGTAATTGTACCATGAGTTCTTGTTGTATCCAAAAGGCTCCTATTTATTTTTCTACCTCAGTTCAATGTACAGTAGACCTACAAACCTCCATCTCTGGCTCAGATTCTTTGTCGTTACTACTAATTCCGTTAATCTTGAATCTACCTAGACAAATGACTTTAATACAATACAGAGATCCTGACAACTTTTTAGATGTTTCAGCTGAGAGCATGCAGCAGTTCTCTTTAATGAAAAATCTTAACCAATCTACCATTGTTTGATTTAGCCCTTTAAAACCTATTTTTTGATATGGAATGGTGCTTAAGGTCCATTGACACCATTGTTCCGGGTAAAATGTCACTTCCTGTAGTTTATAGATTACCTTCTGCGCCAGCAAATTTTGACTCAACACTTAAATTAGATAAGTGATTATTTTTATGCAAAAACTGCGCATTTCCCTTTGACTCATCGTTGTTTACCATTGCACAGTGGAGTTACCCTGCATGACTCACAACTATGTGGGGACGGGGAAGGATTGTCTCGCCCAGGGAAAAGAGCAGGGACCTGCAAAGTGGAAAATGCTGGGAAGTACACAAGATGGGCCAGCAGCCAAGAAGGGGAAAGAGCTTTTCATTAGTCTAATATTCCTCCTGTGCATTGGCTGCTTCATTATGCCTCATTTTCCCTAACCCAGAAAACAGCTGGAGGCAATGATTTGGAGAAGCAGCAGAACCTCTTGACCTCCAATTTAAACTAACTGAAATATTCCCCCACCCATGTAAAAAATGGTAAAGCTTTATACAGTATATGTGCTCTTTAATTTCTGGTTTTGTCCATCTGACAATTTTATCATAGAAGTTATTTTAGAACTTGGGTCTTTTTACTCTTTGGTTGGGTGCAGTTTTTATATAATTTGTTGGAGATGACATATGTAGCACATTAATATCTAGCTGACTACAATTCATTTGGAATTACACCAGAGTGATCACTCAGGTGTGATTCTTGTTCTAACTCATCCAGCAACAGTGTGGGATGTGAATGACAATAGCAAGGTTCTGTAGTGTTCTCTGCTGGATAACCTTGACAGTAAAATAAATAGAGTAAAATTTTGCAAGCAGTGCAGATTTTACATACCTGACTATGTCATTTACAGAAATTCCTGTATCTTTTCTTTCAATCGTACTTACTGCATCTAAGATGGGCAGGAATAAGAATTGCCTTGTATTGTGACTTATTTATGCCATTTGAGAGGCTATTCCAAATTGTTTAACAGCTTCTGAGAAATGGCTGACCTGCAAATGCTGTAAAAGAAAAATACAGCTTGATATCCAATATGTATGTTGTAAACAATACAACATCATTGCCTTTGATAGGGCATTTTTTACCTTATTAAAGATAAAGATGCCAACAAAGTCATCTGATGAATGGAATCTTTGTCATCGTGGGGGAAACCTCTCATTCTTCCTGGTCTCCCTCCCTCGTCTGAATGTTGATCTGAGCGTACAGCCTCAGAGGAATTTCAACACGGAGCACTGCTTTTATCTGACATTGACAGCAATCATGTTTAATTTTTAACGAGTTATTTTAATGTGGGCAACATTTGTGCTTTTACTTCTGATTTTCTTATTCACTAAATACCTGTTTGAAACTGTCCTTAATTTATTTGCTTTTTCTCCATGGTTCCCACATCACCATGAAAAGATCATCTGATCCATTTTTAACACACATCAACATTCATGAGATGCTATGCAACGACCATTTATGGTTGAATCTGGCCGTGTTGAGGGCAGAGCATAAGGCGGAACCTGGTACGCAAATATTTAGGTACAGCTGTGATCTATAAAGCAAAATTGTGTTTTTCTTTACGTGTGTATGGTTTTATAAATTGGAATATTTTTTTGTGTACGCCATTTTCTTTTTCTTAGCATACGTACACTTTTAGTATGGATTCTATGCAATGTTTTATAAATGAGACCCCTGGACTGTAAACATTTCCTAGCTTCCTGGGGAAGAAAGCCCAACAACGGCTCTTCTTTCTCAGGAAACTGAAATGGACCGGACTTTCTATTCAGCTGCTCATAAACCTTTATAGAGCCACAATTAAAAGCTTCCTGTGTTTCAGGGTGACTGTGTTATATGAGACCTGCACAGCACAGGAGATGAAGGATTTAGCATGGGTGGTGAGGACAGCACAGGGGATTGTGGGATACCGATTACAACATGGTTTATGCTGCAAGAGTATAGTTGTGAAGGCAATTGCCCCCTTCTAAAAACCAAACCGAAATAGGTTACAAAGCCATTCAAATACAGTGGGACCCCAAGGAATCATCCACAAATAGAGAATGCATGGAACAGTGATGAACCTCTTAGAAGTGGCTTGCAGACCAAAATTATTCCAGTAAGAGTGGTGAAGCACAGAAACACAGCGTACGTAGCTAAAAAAAATGCAGAATAAATAAGAACGAAATTTATAAACAGACTAATTGGCGTTTTAGACTGTATCTGGTTAGCAGAACTGTTTTCTAATCCAGCGTGCAGCCATGACTGGCTCTGAATGAAGGCTTTATCTGGGAGCCGCTCTCCCCCATGCCTCCTGCTCCGCAGAAGGCGGAGTTTAGACTGAGCTCTGGATGGACAGAGCTGTAAACGGGTCATCCGCAGCCCAGATGGGTTTTGTTATTTTTATGTTATTTTAATTTATTTGGTACAAACATTTACTCGCCATGTGGCAGCTAGCCCTCTGAAATTCACTCGCCAAACGTGAAATTTACTCGCATTTGGCGACTGGCGAGTGTTAATTTCGGACTCTGCTGGTAACTCTTCGTATTGCAACACCAATGAAGTAGCTCTCAGTTTCAAAAAGGTTGGTGACCCCTGCTTTAGACTTTACTTTGTTCGGTCCCCGAAGTGCAATTTGTTTGCAGCAAGTAACAGTACTAGTAGCCATCACATAATCACACAAACATTACAGAAAATAGACAAGACAGAAGGATAAGAGGCAACTTATAAAATTTAGAGGAGATCAATCTAAAACACACATTTGCAAAAGACAAAAGACTGAAGCTAAGACTTGAAGGATAAAAGCTGAAGTTGAAGTTAAAATTAAAGATAAAGTGCAGCAATTAGATAGTGACCTTAAATCTGGACCTGATTTTCAGTCTGTTGGTTCGACACTGTGTAGGGCGTACCTCCTACCTGAAGGGAGGGGCTTAAACTCTTTGTACAGGGCGTACGTGGGGTCTGCCCACACTTTTTTTTTGCTTTGGTCATTGATCTGGACTTGAATAGGTCCATAATGTCATTAAGTTGTGCTCCAATAATTTTTCCGCATTCTTTAACGATGCTCTGCAAGCGGTTACAGTTTTTCAGATTCAGCATACCAAACCAGCAAAGAAAGGAAAAGGTGAGAATAGATTCAATAAAACAACTATAAAAACGTTTCATAAAAACACAATCAACATTAAAGTGCATCCTCTGGTGGGCTTTTCTGCACAGTGCATCAGCCTAGGACTCAAATGTCAGTTTATTGTCCATCACTGTGCCCAGGTACTTGTACTCTTGCACCACCTCCACTGCCTGTCCGTTTACGGAGACAGGAGAGAGAGGAGGAGGAGCATTCTGAAGTCTATGCACATTTCTTTTGTTTTGGACACATTAGTGTGCAAAAAGGAAGACTGGCTCCACTCAAGAAAAGCAGGACAAGACCGTGGCCAGTAGGGGCATCGGCATTCAACAAGGACACAATGACAGAATCATCAGCAAACTTAATAATGTGATGATTCCCGTGCTGACTTTGGCACATGTGTGTGTATAGAAAGAACAACAGAGTTGATAAGAAGCTACCATGAGATGCCCCAGTAAAGGACACCACAGCATCAGACAGAGAGCCATTTACTTTGACTCGCTGTGTTCTATTTGTCAGGAAGTCAACTAGCCACCGGATCAAAGCAGTATCCAAGTTGCTGGATTGGAGTGTCTCTGCTAGTCAGTGCAGTTGGATGGAGTTAAAAGCCAACTAGAGGTCAATGAAAAGCAACCACACAAGGGTGTTTGACCCTCAAGGTGAGTGAGGGCCATGTTAAGCAGGGTGGCAAAGGCATCATCCACCCTGCTTCCTGCTCGGTAGGTGAACTGGAGTGTATCCTGGGTGCAATCCAAAAGTTCACATTTGATGATTTTCTCAAAGGTTTTCATAATGAGAGAAGTAAGTGCTATGGGCCTGAAGTCATTTAGCTCCTTAGGTAACTTGGATTTTGGTACTGGAACAAGGATAGAAGATTTCCAGATACTGGGTACTTTGCATAGCTCCAGAGATTTATTGAAGATATAAGATAAGACATCTACTAATTGCTCCGCACAATTTTTGAGAACCCGCACCCCAATACCATGACTTTTCCTCTCCTTTACCCCTTTAAGCTGTTTGAGGACTGTGCCCTTATCTAAATGCACATTGTTTTTGTGCTCAGGGGTAGTCTTCATAAAAGCAGACAATTCATGCTCAAAATTGTGAACATTAAAACGATTAAAAAATGATGCATCAGTGACACCATTTGGGACAGTGACCTTCTTTTTGGATTCCATGCCAATCATTGTTTTTATACCCTCCCAAGCTGGATGGGAGTTTCCTGATGTGAACAGACCCTGTACTTTATTTCTGTGATTAAGTTTGGCTATTGTGATAGTCCTTCTCACCTCCTTTTGTAGGACATTATACAAAACCATGTTACCTCGAATAAAACTTTTATTTCTCTCGACGATAGTTTTCTTGACAGCTTTGGAGAACCAAGGTTTATTGTACAGTCCTCATATAAGGTAACATAGGCTGACACTGTTTCAGTTACTTCATCTAGGTCCACACAAGCGTCTCTAAAACATCCCACTCAGTACAACTGAAACTCTCCTGAAACTCTCAGTGGATTCATCTGACCACATCGGGACACTGCGGAGTTCAGGTCTAACCCTTTTCTGAATGGGCTGGTAACACGGGGCCAGATAGATGACGTTGTGGTCGGCCGTACCGAGTGAGGCTCTGCGGAGGGATCTACAGCATATGCACCTTTGATGGAACCAAAACACAGATTGAGACATTTCATACGGCATGTTGGACATGTGACGTATTGTTGAAAGCCATACAGTGATTTTGCAGGATTACAGTGGTTAAAATCGCCCATTACGAAGTTTCGTGCATCTGGAGAAATACCCTCAATCCTCTGCTTTGTTTTTGAGCGTCCGTGTTGCTACGTTAGCGTTGGCTTCCGGGTGGATGTAAACAAGCGTTCCAAACCGCTGAGGGAATTCCCTGGGTAAGTAGTGCTGATACAGATACAGATCGGAGTTCTATGTCTGGGGTACACAATATTTCTCTCACAACCACCGTCTTACACCAGATTTTATGAACATACAGGCAAACCCTTCCCCCGAGTGACTTGCCTGTCACCGCGGAGTCCCTGTCGAGGCGAAGCGGCTCTCTGAAGCCGGGTATGTCCAGCCCTGAGTCGGCGTCCTGCTCTTTGAGGCACGTTTCCACTGAACATCGGCCTGGGGCTCGATGATTTTGCCCCATAAGGACTGGATATTAGCCAGCTTTATGGTGGGAAGCGGGATCCACCGTAGGCCCTCTCTTTTGAGCCACTGGCGTACTACGCCACGCCGCATCCTTTGCTTCAATCTGGACAGTTCATGTGTGGGATTACTCCATCCCACGGAGGATTTGGACCGCATCAACCTCTCTGTAAAGACTACTGAAGGATTGATTGCCTCCATGGTTGTAGTTTAAAAAGAAAGGATAAACTCCCGACTGTACTGAAGGATGCCATCTCGGTGCATTCTCCAGGACAGATAAGGCACGCTGTTAAGAATAATAATAGCTGATATTCCAGCAAGGTCAGTCCAGCGTCATACTGCAACGTAGAAATAATTTCTACATTGCAGTAGAACTTCTTTCTCTTTCCCTCTGTAGAATTTGAACGTTATCATCTTTAACTATTCTTATTTTGTGTTGTGTATTTGTTATTTTATATCCATATACATATTTAGATGTTCTGTTGTTGATGTGTACAGCACTTTGGGCAGAGGCATCTGTATTAAATGTGCTATATAAATAAATAAATAAAGTTGACATCTTTGCACAGAAATGGTCCATTCATTCAATCACAAGACAGATACAAGGAACATAGGCTGCCTGCTCAACATACTCACTGCTGCTTGTCGCCATTACCAGCACCATCTTGGGTGTGTGTTCTGCATAATTTTAGATTAAACTCTATAAATCCTCCAGACAGTCCAGGTTTATAAAGTCATCTCTACTACATTTTTCTCAAGCACTCAGACCACAACAGAGGCTTCATTTTCAGCTTTGATATGTTGCTAATTTGCTTTTAAAGCTGTGTTTTTGTCACTGCTCCCCTGAGCTTTAACTGAAAATAAGAGATTAAATGTGCTTACAATGCTGCCCTGCAGTTGAGAAGTATTTAGATACCTTAAAGTACAAACTGTGACTAAGTGTGAAGTGCGTGTGCATTAAATTGTGCTGTTTTGTAATTCTGGCATTAGTAGACATAGAGAGCAGCTTCTTGAATTGCACATGAATTGCTTGAACATATAATTAACTGTGGATATACTTTTGGCAACGAAGTTTACTGGTCTGGGATATAAGGAGTTTAATTACTAAGATAAAGACTAGCAGAGGTAATACTCCAATGCTGCTTTTCTATTGTTAATGGATTGTACTCCTGTTGTGCATTTTGCTGAAAAAGCTCCTGAGCTTTCATGACTAATCCACAAACAGTTATTCCTAATTAACTCTATCATTTGCTTTTGTTTGGTGCACTATTTCTGGCTCTGCACAATAGAAACAGGGGAAATCAATTAGGAGGATAGGGATCTGTGTCCCAAAAACAAGAACAAAGGCTAACGTCCACTCCCTAAGGTGCATTTGGCAGTAAAGATGCAGCACAGTTAATTTCAGTTGGGTTGTGTTCCTGGATTTCCAGTCTGGAAAGGAACCGGTATTCTTTACTGATGATGTCTAAATATATTATGTTTTTTTTTTTCTAATCCAAGGACAAGTCAGCAAGAAAGTGGGCAAGTCACTCTATTAGGGTTGCAGAGTACTAAGAAACAGGAGCTTTAAACATGCAGCGTTTAGAACAGCTTTTCCTTTTTTGCACTAAATTGATGTGAACAAATTCTTCCCAACTCTGTGCACCCCACTCCACTCATCCTCTTACCCCATTCACCAATGGGCTGTGTGTTACTGTTTGAGTGCTGTGGAGGGGGAAGTGCATAATGCCACCTTCTCCGCCTGAGTGCTGTTCCATCCCTCTTTGAAATTGAAAGGAAGGGGCAGGTGCACATTATGTCCACTTAACCATATTAGTGTCAGGCGGTTGTTGGGGAGCTGCTTGGTTTCCCTCAGTCATGATTTTCATTCGATAAAACTTCCATTCTTGTCCATGTGTTGACATACACATGGTGGCACAGAGGTTAGGGGGTTCATCTTGCAATTCGCGGGTTGCCGGTTCGATCCCCTGCTCTGACTGTCTCTGTCGTTGTGTCCTTGGGCAAGACACTTCACCCACATTACCTGCTGGCGGTGGTCAGAGGGCCCGGTGGCGCCGTTGTATGGCAGCCTCGCCTCTGTCAGCCTGCCCCAGGGCAGCTGTAGCTACTAACATAGCTCACCACTGTCAGGGTGTGAATGTGTGTGTGAATGGGTGAATGACTAAGACTGTAGTGTAAAGCGCTTTGGAGGTCGTCAAGACTAGTTAAAGTACAAGTACAAGCCATTTACCATACAGAGAACTATGTAATGTATGAAACCTGGTTTCATACACGGAGACCAGGTTCAATGTATGAGGAGCGAGAACATTATGATCCCTGAGAAGTGCAAAAATAACATTAATCTTGTAACAGAAGCATCTGGCATATTCTGTGCATCAAACAAACACAACAATTTCTATAACAGATAACAAAAAAGGAGTGACTTTCACAGAGTCAAAACATTCATAGGAGAGATCTGGAACATAAACTCCCTCAATTGTTGCCTTTGCAGGATGTTCTTGGGTTGCAACAGTCTAAACTTACACATTACTAAAAAAAACAAAAGCAGTTTAAACTCAGGACTATTGTGGACGACTGTCCCCCATTCATACATGAGCCTATTGAATGCTGGACCATGTTACCCAATGGACCATGCCTTGAATGTCATACTCAGAGGACAGCTGTCATGCAAATCATAAATGGACAAGAGACCAAATACAAGGCACTGCTGGACCGGCATTGTTTGGGAATAATTATCTCATTTTGAAAATGAACAAAGCAAAGGTTTGGATTGTAGATTTTATTAGAACCAGGAATAGGTCAAACATAATGGTAAACCTAAACAACCAACCAGACACGAGACACAACAGTGAAGCTGTTTAAAAGAAGGGACACAAAAGTTTGTACTTTGTAAGGAAGCTAATGTACTCCATTGTTTGGAACAAGATGCTGCAGATCTTCTATAAGTCCAGAGAGTGCAGTATCTTCTTCTGAGAACTGGTGGGATCGCAGCATCAGCAGTGACTTTAAAGGAATAGCAAGCTCATAAAGAAGGCTAGCTTTGTTCCGGGGACTGTTCTGAAGCTGCTATAGATGACTGTACAAAGACAAGCTATGGATCTTTAAATCACAACTTTGTGAAAAAAAAAAAACTGTAATTCTTTCCCCCCAAAATATTGCTAAAGTTTCTTTCTTTTTTTTTTTTTTTTTTTCTCCAGTGTCCTGTCTAGCAATGTGGCAATAGGAATTGATGTCTCAATGCCAGATAGAGCTCGACAGATTTTGCTTTTACAAGTGGAGCAAACAGCTTTCGCCATAGTGCTCCACTTGATTTATGCTTGTAAATAGCTTTATTATGATTCCTGCAAGGAGAATTTCAAATTATATGGACATGACAATGGGAGAGTAAAGGAAGAAGAAAAAGTGAAAGAAAAGAAAAAAAAGAGTAGAGGTGAAAGAAAGAGGAGATAAAAGGGAGAGAGTGATAAAACCTTCTTTGTCTGCTCCATCACCTGGAAAGAGACACAAAAAGAACAGCACAACCAACAGACATAAAGCAACAGCTACACTCGAACAACACCTAGATGCCACCGCTAAATCATATATATTATTATGTAAGCTGACATGTGCAATGTGATATTTGAAAAAAGAAAGTGAAAGAACATAAATAAATAAATAAACAAATTATAAGATTACTGTATATAAGTGAACACTCAACACCCGGGACCCAGCACCCGTGGGAGATGTGAAAGTGCACCAGTCTAGGTGAAGATTATCCAGAAATAGCTTGATAGTGATTGTGGAGAACCGAAGACCCACCCTCCCCGAGCACAGAGGCAGGCGTCAGGGGACCCGCAACCCCGGACTCCCAAAGGGGCCCCCAAAGCAGGTCGCCCAGGAGGGGCCGACACAGGACATCTGCAACACCCCCCCCAAGGAAGGAGCAGAGACGACCCCGAGGAAATCCCCCAGCCACCGCAACGCCGACGCCCCCAAGAGCCGCGGAGACGAGCCCGTGGGCTCCGCCGGCAGCCAGCCCCGCTGAAGTGGTCCCGGCCATGGGCCCTGAGGGCCAGAGGCCCCAGGGGCGCCCCGCGACAAGGGCCCCGGCCGCCCCCCGGGGGGCCAGGCCCCGCGAAGAGGCCGCCGGGAGCGGGCCGGCGCACGCCCGGGAACCCGCCCCAAACCCGAAGCCAACCAACACGCCAGGGGGCCAAGGCGCCCGCCAACGAAGTGGAGGAGGGCAGGACGTGGGGGGATGGGCTCCGCACCTAGCGGAGACTTGAGATGTTCTTGGGAGAGGGAGCGGACCACACCCATACCTGGAAAAAAAAACAAAAAAAAAAAAACAAACTCATTCACCCCATCCCTCCCTTGTGCCCCACTCACCACACACAGAGAAAAAAAAAAAAAAAAAAAAAAGACGCTGTACACACATTCCCACATAACACTCACATCCAACACTGACCAAAGGGGGGGGGGGTCACCCCAAATCGACTATACGACTGCTTGTGCCCGACCCCCGGCCCCAGACCAGACGCCCCCCGGACCGGGCCCCCCCAAGAGGGCGGGCCAACACGACCCGCACGAGCCACCCGGCCAGAGCCCCCCCCTCCCCCTAAATACCTAATAAACCCCCTCCCTTCCCCCACCTTACCCTTGCCATCCCTGCCCCCCGCCCCCTGGGGGGGGGCAGAGGTATCAGCCCCAGACCTGGCAAGCCGCTGACTGCACACCGCAGCCCCCCACCAAGACCCCGGACACAGTGGCCCGCACCTCCTCCAGGCCCCAGACTCCTTGCCGCCATCGGAGAACGGGGGTGTGCAGAAGACCCCGACCCTCCCTACGCCTGCTCAAATGTTGTGTTGTTGCATGTTGTTCTCAAGTGCGTTTAAAAACTGGGAGCGCCGAAGGGGATGCACGGCACAGCCCACCCCCCTTCCGGAAGGTAGCTGTTGCCAGCGCACCCCCTCTGTGTGACTGCCCAGAACCCTCAATGTCTAAGTGGGAGAGGAGGTGAAGGGAGCCGTCCGAGGTGAGGCCCACACAACATAAGCCCCCCCCCAGACGTCTTCCCCCCACCCCCCCCCTACCATGGCCTATATGAGTGTGCGATGTGAAAAATGTTTGAAGTGAAAGTGTCTAAGATGCATGATAAAATTGGGGAGAGGGGCGTCACCAGAAAGTGGCAACCTCCAGTAACGCCCCCTCCCACATGACCTACATGTGTGGCGGCGTGATGGAGCAGGCAGAGGGAGGAGTCCGGGGATGGGGAGCAAATGACTGGGAAGCCAACCCAGGGAGCCAGCTCCCCTACTGACTCCAATAGGCACCCCCGCTCCCCGAAAGCCCCACCCGGAGAAAGGGGCCCCTCCAGCGGCACCACCATAGCCCGGGGGCCGGGGAGAGGCCGCAGGGCCCGCCAGCCAACCACCCACCAGGTGGTTAGCTGGCGTTTCTTTCTGTGTTGGATTCCAAATTCTGCAGCTCTCCATCCAATCAAGGCATGTGGCATGAGCCAGATAAACAAGTTTGATCCACAAAGGCCACACTTTCCAGGACATTTAACGTTCACCTGCTAAAAAAAAGCTAGTGATATCAGATATCACTGCAGACACTGGTCAAGTGGAGTCCATTCCTCAATGGGTTTGGTCAGTTTATAAGGACAAAAGGAGAGTGTATTGACTTATTAGGCATGTGGTCATAATGTTATGTCTGTGCCATCGACCTCTTTTGTTTCTTGCATGTGCCTCTTCATTAAACTGAAACGCACCACCATTCCTGCATGAGGCTGCATGAATCATTTCAATCCAATAAAACTGAGAGCTTTGTTGTCATTGTCTCCATAGAGTAATTTGGTATTAAAAAGCAATTGACCTTCAGTTTTATTGCTGCACAAATCTTTTCATTGCATTTTTGTTGTCCTTCAGCAGCTCTCCTAGAGTCGCTCAAACATGAAAAGAAGATGTATGTCCACACTTGAGTTTGTGCGGAGCTGAAGTGTTAGTTATCTCTCCTGTACATATGGGTTTTTATACTACCAAGTTGACAAATAATCTCCATACTGCACATAATTTACATTTAGGTTTTCATAGAATATACTACTTTTTGCTTTTTAATTATGTCTTTGTAATTGGTGCTATTTAACACATCACATGAACTCTACCTCAAGGAAAAATGGTATGAATATAACCTTGAAACAGCAAAGTCCCACAAACATTTAACTTTACTTTTAGACCAACCTTGAGATGAATTTCTGCTCTGCAATTCAACTTCTGCACGTAAGATCCTACAGCACTGCTGAATCCATCACTCCAAGCAGTAACGCCTATCATTTCAATGTGTCACAAATCGGCAGAGGGGCGATAAATTACTGTTACCTGCCATGTCAGGACACTGTTCATCACTCAGTGTGAGTAGTGAGAGCCGTCCATTCACAGGAAAAAAAGGACACCTATGCTTTAGCACTCCTCCTATTTTCTAGTGACTGTGGAACTTTCAGGCATGGGAAAATAAAAGTTTCCATGGCTGTCAGTACATTAAGGGGCAAATTAGAATATATACGTGCTGCATCCTGGTACTTTATGGTAAACTAGTTGTTATAAATGGTGATCAGCAAGTGTGACCACCCAAAACAGTTGTTTGGAGCATGTAGCTGGGTGTTAACACAATGTGAAGAAGTAATTACACCAGCAATGATCTTAGAGGAAGTAACTATGTCTTAATATTTTCAAATTTCTAAATTATATGAAGTCCATAAGTCAACAAAAAGATTATTATGTTTCTTTTCTGGCTGGAAATGACATTAATATTTCTGAGTAGCTCAACTGGAGTCCAGACACAAATGAGATAATTTGTGGAGAGAGCTAAAGATTAGGGTGATGGCATGGAGACCTTATCCTCAAAGACTTGGAGCTAATCACCAAAACTAAATAATGAAAATAACAGTGGAACCAGGAAAAAACGACCTAACCATATTTCTTCAATTTTATTTAGTTAAATAAAACGTTAAATTTGTTTTGTTTTTCATTCACTATTTTATTTTTACTTTTTGTACATTTAATTCTTATATATTTATTTTTTACGCTATTTTAGAAATGCTCTGCCAGTAATGATTCCATCTGTGTTGTCGTTCTGTGTAAGCAGTTATTATGCAGTGACAGATGAAGTACCATTATGCACAGTTTTAAGTTTTTTACTGTTTAATAAGTAAATCTGTCTGTTAGGTATTGTCCAGCGAATATCAGTCTAAACAGCTGATATTAGGACAATAGTTGAAAGGATGATTCGAGCACTGGCTTTCTTCTAACAGCAAACTCTGCCCACATATGGAATAAATCAGTGACAACGTCTCAAGTACCGTATTCTTCGGACCATAAGGCTCACCGGATTATAAGGCACACCAAATATTCCCAAGTGAGTAATATCACTCCGCCCCTTCACATACACAGCTCTCTCCTGAGAAGGAGAGCTATCCGTCTCTGTCGGGTGGACAGAGCAGTTGGACTACACTGCCCTGTTTCTAACATAAGGCCAAAATAAACGTAACTTTTATATTGAATTAACTTAATAGGTTTATTGTTGCTAGGGCATACTGCCTAAAGGCTCTCACATACTTGGACGTACTGTGCGCATACTGTGAGCTGTGTGGACTCCACACTGACTCTCCACGGACATTTTACCCTTCATAGTTGAGCGTACTATTGCTTACATTTCTTGTGGCAAATTCCTACAATTCTCACACTTTGCCTTTGGGAAAGAATTTGGGGCAGAATGGATGGTAAAATGTTGGATTAGCTAGCTGAGCACATGGAGCCGTTTCTTTTCCAGCAGGCAACCACCGCACACCTGTCAGTGAGAACGGAGAAAGAATGTGATGCTGCATGTCCTTGCGACCTCCTGCTTGGAGCAGCTTATTGTATCAAGCTGGGTGTCACATATAAAACAGTTCGATGTAAAGACTTCTTGTCGCGGAGAAGTTTATAGTGTGACATTGCGTACGTGGTTGTAAAGATTGAGCTCTGCACGTACCTGTATGTGCAGAGTCCACCTTGAGTACGCCTCGAGTATGCGCAGACCTCCACAGGGTGAAGTACGCCGGAGTATGTAGGGGCCTTTACATGAATGTACTTCTAGATTGAACATTACTCTCAGGCGTCTCGACACCAGAATGGCTGAGAAAAATGGTGTAGCAATGGCTCAGTCAAAGCCCAGACCTCAACCCGATTTGAAATGATGTTGAGGGACTTTATAAAAGCTGTGAAGCAACAACTGCCGACAAAACTCCATCAACTGAAGAAATGTCTTAAAGAAGAGTGACTGACTGCAGGGTGTCACTTAAACTTTTTTTTGAGACTATTACACTATTACAGTTTTTTTCAGGGGTATATTATACTGCAAAAACAGGAGGCAAGGCACAAGTTTTTTGGAAAATGTGCACTTGAATAAGCAAGCCTCGTGGGAGCAGTAACTTTTTTTTGTAAAAGCACTCTTTGGTTAGTTTCAAACAAGCTGTGAGCCAAATTTGCCCCCAAGTGCACACAACTCTCAGTATGATATCAAGCGTTTCACGAGCAGCACAGCCCCTGTTGACTCTGCAGGTACACGCCGGTTTCCCATCGGCAGCGTGTTCAGCATTTCCTTAATCATAATCCTCTTGCGGGGAGGAACATTTGTACGATAAGATTAGCTCTTTGGTATTAAAGCAGTTATCATCCATTTGGGTATTGTTTGCTGGATCACAGAAGAGAATTCAATGAATGAAATGTAATTAACTTGTGGGTGTTTTGAATCTTATTTTAGGATTCCATATTAACTAATCAGATTGTACGTTGTCTTTTTTTTCTTTTTTGTTTTCAAGGATAATACTTGACAGTCTCTTTCTTAATCTGTACCACAAAAAAATCTACAGTGCAATAAACAGGGAGGCGTGCTGCAGCGTGCTGTTGCTGTGATAAATTAAAGAAGATTATGTTATGCTTTGAGTTGGGAGTAAGAGCTCCGTAGCTGGGAGACTGTCCCAATTACATTTCAAAGGAGGATTAGGGAAACTTTTTGCTAGAAACGATTGAAAAGTAATGTTTTTTAAATTTGTAACACTTATTATTTCTAAGCATTTGGCATTATAAGCAGACAGATTAAAGTGTTACGACAAAAAAGCAGAAGAAATTAACCCTTTGGGTCTAATTAACATTTTCTAGATTAGCATAATATTCTCTATTGGGATGTCACTTCGTCTTTAGTGCTTTTGAAAAAAAGGAAACATCAAAGCCGGGTAGCGCCTGCGATATCCCGAGCTGCCCAATTTAGCGCGAAGACAGCAGACCCCATGGACCTCTACTAGAAAGAGTCAGTGAGGGGATGATGGGGTAAAGGAAGTGTCAAAAGCTCCGGAAGGGTCTGTGTCGGCTGATTATTACCATAATGCTCCTTCACTACTTCCAATTGAAAAGTCATCTGTCAGTTACTCATCAGAGTTTTTGTAATATGATTTCTTTTTAACACTGAGAGACAATGAGAAGCCCACTCTCTTTAAAAGATCTCTTAGGGTTTGAAGGTGTTAAATTACTTTTCTACAAGTTTAAATCACACTGATGGTGAATGGATGCAGGTAAACCAAAGCATTAAACCTTACGGTACATCAATCTGTCTTAATGAAGCTTAAAAGGATTTCTTTCACTGAAATGATTCATCTCAGAGTTACAGAAATCTAGGAACAGGGAAACCTAGCTCCAGTTCTCAACCTTTGTCTTTGTATTTGGTCTTGTAACTTTATGGCTGAATATTAGAAAGACCTGGACTGCTGTGCAGCTATTTCATTTATTACCACACAGAACAGCTATGTTCAATTGGAAGTTGTGCTCACAACTCAATAACTTTGAAATATTTACTATTATGAAGTGGACTACGTCCATTGTTGTACGCTGAGGTGTTGTTGTTGCTCAGGTTTCTTTCAGGTGGGAAACCCAGAGATTCTTACCACAGCTTCTTTGGGAGAACCAAACCACAGACCACCTTAACTGGCTTTTTTCAATTTGCAGAAGCAGCATCTCTACTTTGAGCTTTCATATGAAGATGGGGTTCCACACCCTGTCTCCAAGGTTGAGTTGAGCCATCCTATGAGGGATATTCATTTCAGACACTTGTAACTAGGATTTTGTTGTTCTGGGGAGGATCCATGTCTCGTGACCAAAGGTGAGTGTTGGGAAGTTGGTGAACGTTTTGGCTTCCCTCTTGCTTCACCACTGGGTTAGGGTAACACACAGTAGAATCACCCTCATTACTGAAGATGACCCCTAACCCCAAGTTAAGAAAGATGGGGCCTACTAGGTTTTATCTACCAATCTGGTTTCATCTCAATATAGCCCAAACACAAACACACACATCCTAGTTTTAAATACTTACTTAGGACCAGGTCTTGACTTACATTGACCATTTTTTTTTTCAACCTATGGCCTAACCCTGACCCTCACTCTAACCTTTACGAGTATATACCTAATCCTAACCTAAACCTCATTTTCCATCAAAGTCTCACTTGTCTAGTAAAATGCACAAAAAATGTCCTCTCACAGCTGTATCCACACACACACACACACACACACACACACACACACACACACACACACACACACATATATATATATATATATATATATATATATATATATATATATATATATATATATATATATATATATATATATTAGCTTTGCCAGGCACTGATCACGCCATAAGGTGCTCTAGGTGTCACAGCAGACAGGTCAACCTAATTGTAAAGCTGCTGCACTGTATGTCCATAAGCAGGTTTATATCACATACCCCAGGCAATAATAACATTGCAAAACTTTCCCTTATTTATTGACCCTGTTATTGTATTCCCCAGGCCAGGACCTTATTGCTCCCCTTCCACCCTCAGCAGCTCACTGTTCTGTGGTGCCTGCAGTACAGTACAAACTCCACAGTTTTAGGCATGTAAAAGGGGATTCACAAATTTCCAGCAATTGTATTTATCACAAGGTAAGAGAGAGATGGACCCCTTCACCGACAAGTCAAGGTCATCCTGATTGGTAAACAACAGGGAATGGGGGCTGCTATAAACGGAGGTCGTGCCCCTTACCCTGGCATGGGCACTGATCTGTACTGTCCAGCTGGTCTGCGTAAAAGCTGTCTGCTAGGACGCCATGTGCCATAATCAACTGCAATGGGAATTTAAATCACTGTCTCCTGCAGGTAGATGATTGATGCATAATGATGTACATGGCTGCAGTAATTAGTCACTGAGGGAAAAGATCTTGCATGATTAAATCTGGGCTGTGTAACTGCTTCCTTTTTGTGAATTTAGCAATGACCTGATGAACAAAGTCCACGAGGAGTAATTTAAAACTGAAGGTTCTGGCGTTTAAATAGAATGAGGGACCTTGCGAAACATGGGAAACATACTGGGAGAACAAAAAAAACAAAAAACTGTGGAAAGATCTTTTTTTTCTCAACAGCCATACATGAAATGAACAGACAATTTGATTTGAGGCATAATTTGCTGTTATTTTCCAAGAGAACTAAAAAATAGCATTTCAGAGCAAAGCGTATGATGGATGTGTCACTTGGCCTATTTGACGAGTTAATTGAAAGCTGTGCTCTGTCCTCAGCTAGATTAAGTGCTGCAAATGACAGGTTACTGTCAATGAATGGGACGAATGCACCAGCCGCTCACTTAACTGGAAAATCACTCATCATAGTTGCAAAGGAAATTGTTCCATTTGAGAAAGACTGCTCGCATAATTCTGTCATGTGCTCCATTTGCTTAATTTGATTTCCATGTAACTAATTCATTATAATGCAAAACAGCCTGCAGTTATCTGCTGTTGACTCAGTGAGCACTCTGTACCAAATAGGGAGTAAATTATTAATTATGGTCATTTTCAGTGGAGTGTGAGGAGAACACAGAGGATTTCTTGCAAATATTGAGTCCATGCAATGCAGACATAACACTTGAGAAAGATGTTTAGATGTAATCCTGTTTTTCAGCCTCCAGTAGCTGCTGATGTTTCTTTTTCTTGTCTCCTTGAGCTCCCCTGAAGTTAATTTAGTATGTTGTCCCTGAAGAGCATGTATAAGGTGCCCTGGTAAATGTACGGAGCATACCATGGAGAGCCAGTGCAACTGACAGACCTCCGATAGGCAGCCAGCATAGAAACCTATTACAGCAGTCAGTCTGGCAGTGGCAGAGAGCATTATTTGATCACCAAGATCAATCTGTGAGGTAGCTTTTTTTGATGTCTGCATTCCAAGCAGCCGAGGGTGATGGATGATTTTAGCCTCCAGTTTTCTGGAAACTCTTTGAAATCCTGTCTATTCTCAGGTTTGCCGGTCAATAAGTTCTCAGAAGGCGCAGCTCCTGAGCAGTCAACCTATAGGTGTAGTCACTGGAGGTTACTGCTGCCGCAGAGGCATATTCTGTGAGGGCCAAGAAATGGCCAACTAATTGCGACTCACAACTGGATTATCTGTCACACAATGAAATGAAAAATAAAAGGTATATGACATTTCAATTCTTGGTTTTTATTGTATGTATCAGTACATAATAACAATTAACAGATTCTTACCAGATTCTTAGATTAATTAAATCTAACCTCTAGGGCTGAAAATCCACATCATGTTCCACACTGTAAAAAAGATGAGGCCAGATTGGAAAAGCTGTGCATAAAACAAAAATACATCACATCCTATTAATCAATATTGTGTTTAGCGGCAATAAGTTGAAGCAATCATTATATGTATAACTTCATCAGAATCTCGCAGATCAGCAGCAGATGTCTCTTAAGGCCACAGCACTACTTTTTAGACTCCTATACGCTATTTCTCAGTCTCTTGTAGATTTCTTGCTGTGTTTAGGAAGTTTTTTATTGCATGACCCAATTTCATATAAGCTTCAGCCCTTACGGTCAATACTTTGTAATATAGAAGAGTGTATGGTGTACTTAGTGTATGGTGACCAGGTCCTGTGGCTGGTAACAAAGCAAAATAATCACTGCTCTACTGCCATGCTGAACAGGTTCCACTGTTTGTTTGTGCTCATACGATGCTGGGAAAAAGGTATTTGCACCTATAAAAATGCTGCCAGTTTTTGCATTTTTTCCACAATTAGATCATAAAACAAATGTTAATGTTAGCCAGAGTAAATACAAAAGTCTGTTTTCAATGGTTTAATTTATTATGGGAATAAAGCTGGTCAATGTGACACTAAGTGAAAAAGTAGTTGCTCTAATCTAATCTAATAAGGGGATGCAAATGCTGGATGGCAGCAGACAAACACTGCAGTCAAGGCAAGGCAAGTTTATTCATAAGGCACCTTTCAGTAACAAGATGATTCAAAGAGCTGTACATGAGAATAATTACATAGGAAAGTCCTTCTATTACATCTTTGTAGAGGAATTTCAACCCTCTTCTCTTGACAGAGTTTTTTTCCTTCAGTCGCAGTTGCCATGATCCACAGGTGTTTGACCTTTGGCTTTCTTTTGTGCTTGGGTGGTGATAATTTTCTTGCTGTATATTATGTTTTAAAAGTACTCGCACTTTTCACTTGGTATTTTCACTTCTGGTTCTGCCGTAGTGACCCAACAGGAGCTGAGATTATCATTCTTTTTTAGTGTCGTCCGGAGGAGGTGAAATTTTGTGCCCATTTTAGAACTCTATGGTATCCAGATTGCAATCATAATTGCTCTTCCTGTAAGCAGCCGGCAGCAGTACTGCTCCTCTCTCTCTACTCAGTGTAGGACAGCGCCAAGGATGCTGGCATCACCATCCCACCTTTCGGCCAGTACCTATATCCGATGCTGCATACCAGGGTCGGCATGGTACACTTCATCAGTCACTACTCCAATCTCCTCCACTTTCAGCACCTATTGCCTCCTCTTCCTCCTACTGCAGACAATGCCGTCATTGAATCCCCTCCACTCCACGCTCTTTACAGTACCAGACCTGCTCCTCATCCCCTCAGACCACCAGAACCCCACAGCCTCAACGTTGCCATCCTTCCAAGAGCCACTCCAAGTGCACCGTTCTGATTGTTTTTCTTTTGTGTTTGAGTTTTGATCAGTGTGTTGTTGTTTATTATGTTCTGAAAGGTCTTACTATATTCCACTAATATTTCTGCCTTTAGGATTCCTTTTTGTTCTGTTTCTTAGTATATTCTACTGTTCTGTTCTGTGTACATCTTAATTCGCTTGGATCTTTGTTAGTGTTTCTCTCAGTCTCCCTGCTCTCCTTCTGCCTCAGATGCTTCACATTATACCCTGATTAACTGCCCTGCATTCAATGTCACTCTCCACTCTTCCCTCAGTATTTTGTCATTGTTCTACCCATGATTTTGTCTGTGCTCCATGCCATGTTCTCCCTGTGAAACTTCTGTAAGTTTTTATTATTCAAACCGTTACTATGCTACCCTCGCGTTCCTGTCTGCACTTTGTTTGTACCCCAAACCAACATATTAAAACAACTATGTAGTGGTTTTGAGCAAGGATAGCATGTATAAGGTTAAGGCACAGAACCTCATTTGGATTGTAGTCTGGAATATGACTAGTTTGGAAATTGACATAAAAAAATATTTTTTTGAGTAATTGAAAAGTATGTGAATGCTCGTGCACGTAAGTGCATGCATGGCTGGCCAGGCTCTGTAAACTGGATAATAATTCAGAGATGGCGTGTAATGTCATACCATGGTCCATCTAAAAAGATACATTCAGTTCTTTACATCACTATTTTTTAGTTCTATCTAAAATAATGCAATTTCGCTCATTGCTCCTAAGGTCACAAATTGATGGCCTGACATTATTCTTCAGGATTTTGTGGTAGATCACTTACTTCAAGTCATTGAGGTCCTGAAGCAGCAAAGTAGCCTCAGAACATCAGACAACCATGGTTGACTGTCAATATAAATTGCCTTACTGAAATGCTCTTAGTTTTGTGCCAGATATAACAATCTATATGTTTTACTTTTGTCATGACAGTCCATTCCACCGAATACTTTCCCAAAGGTCCTGGAGATCAGCAAGATGTATTGGCAAATGTGCGATGAGTTTTGTATTCTTTTTCAGTCTGCCATGATTTTCACTGTGGAACTCTCCCATGATTGCCCTTTTAGTTGTCTCTCTCTCTCTCTCTCTCTCTCTCTCTCTCTCTCTCTCTCTCTCTCTCTCTCTCTCTCTCTCTCTCTCTCTCTCTCTCTCTCTCTCTCTCTCTCTCTCTCTCTCTCTCTCTCTCTCTCTCTCTCTCTCTCTCTCTCTCTCTCTCTCTCTCTCTCCCGCTCTCTCCCGCTCTCTCTTGTGAATCATGAACACTGACTTTAACTGGGGCAAGTGAGGCCTGCAGTGCTTTAGATGTCCTGGGTTATATTATAAACTTCTAGATCAGTGCTAAGAAGATCCACTACTTTTCTATGGTTTCTCCATTTGGGATAATGGCTCTCACCGTGGTTCTCTGGAGTCCCAAATCCTTTGAAATTACTTTGTAACCTTTCCTGACTTAGTGATGGTAGTGGCTTTGTTTCTTATCTGAGATCTTGTTCCTCAGTTCATCATGTCATTTAGCTTTTATTGACATGAATTTTGTACTGGTCGGAAAAAAGTGATTATTAACAGGTATTTTATTATTTACTGATTACTGCGATTACTTTTTCACATAAGGCAAGGTTGGACAGGATAGCTTCTGTCTTTTGTCTGATATTAAAATTAGTTGGACAATCTGAAACATGTAAGTGTAACAAAAAAAAGCAAAAACCTTTCCACTCATAGATTAATTCTATGAGTGGAAACTTTTTCACAGCACTGTATACTGTGTCATCAAGCATTTTTAATTTAGTCCCGTGTATCTAAATGACAATGATCAGTGATGTTCATTGAGGTACCTATTTGCAAGGCTCATCTGTGCTTCCAAACAGACTGCACTAGCTCAGATTGTTTATGATTGTTCTGCCATTAATTTTTGTATTTCAAATGCTAACTCTGGCCCGTCAAGTCTCAGGTGCAGCTGTTAGGTTTTTCACAATTTCCCTGATAATTGCATGGTCTGACCGGGAGGTTAATTTGCCTATACATCCACTCGTAGGAAGACTGGAAACTGTCTTAATTGTTTTCCAATTGTGCATAATCTTTCAAAGCATGGAATGATACTCTTCAAATTGTTTAGAAATTGCAATGTAATGCTCCTCGGATTGATTACTCCAATCCGATCCAGTTTTATTTATGAAATGCTTAAAAACAGAGACCTATGTGCTGTGCAGACAAAAGCAAAAATATAATAAAAATCACAAAATAAGAAAATACACAAACATACAATTAACATAAAAATAACATGTGATGAACATAAAACTAACACCCCACCAAGTATCAAAAGCCCAAGAAGAGAAAATATGTATTTAAAAAAAAAATTGTAAATGGCCAGGGACTAAGCCTGTCTTCTGTACAGTAGAGCATTCCAGTCTAGGACCAGCTACAGAGAAAGCGCGGTACCCTTTTGACTTACTGGCAAAGGTAGCGTCTGTTGGGTCATTACTGATGTTTTTCCCTTTTGGCATTGTTACCACACTCCTGTACTGTACGTCCCCTGATTACTACGTCCCTACCCTTAAATGTCATGTATGCAACAAATGTGTACTATGTTTTCCTACACACAGACCATGAATGTACCAACCTCACATTGAACAACTCCACTACCCATTTCCCCTTAAACATAAACATAATTTCTTTCCCGGAATGTATTGACATGACATGATGGATGGCTGATGGAAAAAGTTCCATCCATCAAGCTCCCAGAATGCTCGTGTTGCTGTAGGGAACAACCATGCTGGTAATTTTTCACAGAGATTAAATGAGCGTGCTCATCGAAGGTGGCACGGGTCATTAA